>VZTD01005146.1:107760-182360 GCA_013397725.1 Rhagologus leucostigma
CTCGCCGTTCCCTACGCCCGCCCCGCTGCCCCGCCCCGCCCGGCCGGCAGCGGGTGATGGCGGCGGCCTGCGCCTGAGGAGTCGCAGCGGGAGACGGTGGGGGAGCCATGGAGGAGGACCCGGAGCTGGAGAGGTGAGGGACGAGCGACAGCAGGGAAAGCGGCCCCGAGAGCCAGCGGCCTCTGCGGGGCTGCTGCATCGCTCAGGGCCCGGCAGCGCCTCCCGCCCCGCGAGGCCCGGGCAGCGCTGGGCTGGGGCCGGCGGCGGCCTTGGGGCGGCTCCTCCCGGCCCGACTGGTCCGTGGTGCAGAACCGGCCCGGAGCTCCGCCGGGCTCTGCCCGCTATCCCCAGACAGCCCCTCCTGTGGGCTGTGCGGTGAAGCTGCGCCCCGAGGGGAGCGCGGCCTGGACCTGCTTCTGCTGTGTCTTCCGCACAGAACTTTGGGTGCGTGCTAATATCGCTTAGAAACAAGATTGGAAAGTTTTGGGTGGTACACCCCTCATCAGTTACAATTTGATGAGTTGTGTACTCGGTAAAATAAATTTTTGAAATCCCAAATTTCAATTTTCAGTGCTGGAGATGTGCCTGTTGACCAGTTGTTAAATTTGCCCCCTTCTTGTATCAAGAAAATACAAAATGCTTGGCAGTTATTTTGTCAAAAAATAAAATTGTTTTCTACTTGGCATTTCGTTGGGATCAGTGGATTCGTCTTGCTGCACGTTTTGAGTTGCAGTCCTCCCGAGCAAACACTGAGGAAGAAAACATAGATTTCTATATTTGAATACTCAAAGTAGGCTTCTCTTACTTGTGTTTTAGGAATAGACTTTTGGTGTTTATATCACAAATTTTTTGCAAAATAGCCCTATTTGTGTGTTTGGAATTTTTTTTTTTGCAAGCTTGGTTCTGGGTTGTTCACTTTCCTTATGGCTGTTTAAAACAACTGCTACAGTGAAATGATGACCAGAAGCTTTCTGAACTGTTCTCCTCATGGTTCTCGCCTTTAACTTTTAAGAAACTGTGTCTGAGTATGCTTATAGAAAATAACTTTCTTCTCTTTATATCTGGCATGTATTTGAAATATGCCAAAAGCAATAGCACTGGGACAGTGGAAGGGCTAGAGAGCATAATGCTTTCTAAGAGGCTTTTAATTCTTACTAAGCTACTTCTGCTCTCAGATCATCAGTTTAATAATTAAAGCTTCTTTCTGTGTATGCATGAATGTTATTTTTACTAGTGCTATTCCAAACTTAACCCTTTTTCGTTCGTGGCAAGTTGAAACTGTGTCACTGTTCTTTCATGCTGACTTCTGGTTGCTACTGCCCTGCTGGGGACCTGGGGTTCTCTGGGCAGTTCAGGGCATAGCTGCTCACTCACCAGCTATGGCAAACTGCTCCACAGTCTCCTCCTGATTGATGCTCTTCCTCCCAGGAGAACATTTAAAGTTTTACCCTGCCTTAAAGGTTCAGTCCAAGCTGGGATTTGCTATTCCTGTTCTGTGGCAGCGTGAGATAGATAATGAGGATGAAGCTCAGTGACACTTCAAAGGGTACACAGTAGGGTTTAGCTGTCTGGTGTCACCAATCCATGCAACTGTTCACCTCAGAGTGTGTTCAGTCGGCTCCAAACACATTATAACTACAGTGTAGTGCACTTGACAATTGACTCTTTCTGTCCTGGATCCACCTATCATTAGTTACTTTTTCATGCCTTAAGTTTTCCTAACAGCTCGATTTGGTAGTAGCACTCTGAATTCAGCTTGTGCTGTGTGCATTTAGATGTCGTACTTGGGTATTACTCACTCTAAGTATGCTTCCCTGTACAATCTTCAATACAGACCCCTTGTAGTCTGATACAGACCTTTCTTTATCCTTTGGGTTACAGACATTATGCCTTAGATTCATATTCAATAACCTGTTGATCATATTCTCCTGTGACTAGTGTAGCAATGGTAGTTTAGGCTTAAAATGTTTAAGGGTTTTATAATATGGCTTTAGCATACAATTAATGGCATTTCTGTTCTGTAGCCACAGTGTTAACTACTTTAGGTGGATTTTTAGTGTTTAAAAATGGGTTTATGTGGAATATTTTGAGTAGTTTGTATCTGAATTCAGGCTTGTCTTGCAATGCATAAGTCTTAAATAAAAACTTAAGGTTTTTGTACATGTGGTTTTTATTTAATTTGCCATGAGGGAAAAAGAAGTGTAACTATTTTTGTGCATGCTTTTTCACGTCAGAAATGAGTTTTGTGTCCCAGTATTCCAGAAAGTGATCTGTTAAGTCAGTTGCCCTATTTTTTTGTTACTATCTAAGGAGAAGTCTCTTCATCTAGCTTCTTTTATTTGATCCTTACTGCCACATTTCCTGATGCTATTTTTCAATTTTACCATGTCTGACTCTCACTTGATCTTACTTTTGATGTTTTCCTCACTTTAATATGAAGTGAAGTTTTCCTAGAAAGCTGAGTACTAACTTATGAATTCCTGTGTGACTGTTGCATTCTGTGGATTTTAAAACTCTAAAAACTGTAAATACCACAGGTGTGTAAAATAGTAATATTTGCTACATTCTACTGAATTACGTCCTCTGCTCCATCTCACCCAAAACCTTTGATGGATGTATGAACTGAGATTTTCTCCTTTGAACTTGCTGGTACATCAGTGAAGATCCTGAGCCTTGAGGTTCCATGTGATTCTTAAGAAAATTTTAAATTCTGTTAACATATAATGAATGGTATTGTAAAGTTATGACCCAAGAAGGAGGTGAAAGAAGTTGCAAACCAGCTAGTAGGAGCTGTTCGGTTTGTTTCCTCTGCAAGTACCTGTACGTGCTTTTCCTAGTTTATTTCAACTAAACATCCACTGGGATATTACAGAGCTCACTATTTTCATTCCTATCTTAAAAAAAAAAAAAGTTCTTCCCCCTCTCCCTCCTAAATTATTGTCATGGTGGTTCTGTGTGTTTGAAGAACAGAAGATGCATCATTTCTCTTCAAATACAGAGGAAGTGGCTTTGTTATACTGTGTGTCCAAATCCTTCCATAATCCATTCTGTCTTTCAATAGCTACAAATATTTCTCAACTGTGGACATCATACGTTATTAGAAGTGCCTGCCAAGCTTGTTTAGAGCATCATTTACTTGGGATTAAGTGTTTCCTAAGGAGATGCTGTTCTGAATCACAGAGAACGCTATAATTCTGTAACAAGAGGCCTGTAGTTGAGTTGAGAATCAATAATCTAATATTTTTGCTGCACAGGCAGCCCAGCTGTGCTTTTTAGCAAGCAAACTTTGTGCCTTGGAGAAAACTGATGGTTCTTTGCTGGTTTTAACAGTTAAAGTCAAGTGTCAGGATTCAGTATTCCATACTCCTGGCAAAAAAAAAAAAGTGGTCTGCAAGCTAAGACTGGTGTTTGAAATGGAGTGGTATGTTCACTACTCAGGCTGGTGAAAATACCAGCATAGAAATGTACTGCAAATAGCACTCACGAGATTGACAAGTAGAATACTTATTTAAGTGCAAAACCTGATCAACAAAGAATGAGAGCATTCACATCCCCGATGTGGAATGTCTTTGCCTTTGAACAAATGTTAGGAAGCTTGTGGCGTATTTGTGCTTCTTTTCATTCTTGCTCTTACAGTTGTGGCCTAGGTTTTATTCCTGACTTTCAGTTTTCTTAGTAAGGGTGAGCAGATAGGACCAGCTCACGAGAGTTAATTTTAAATAACACTGTCAGTGTCTTCAGTCACTTGTTTGACTGAAGGTCTTGATATTAATTATTCAGTTGTAATTGGAATACCAACATTCACTTCTATTTCTAGTCCCGTGGACGGTTAAAAATAAGTTGTATAGTTAGCATAAAAATGCTTTGAGAAAATTGGTTTTTAAAATTGCTAATTGTTTCTCCTGAGCTTGCAGCTTGCTGTCAGGACCTAGAGTGCCTCAGGAAGTAGGCTTAAGTGTGATTTTTGTTGATTGCAGTAGAGGAGAAGCTTGGTCTTTGAGCTTGAATAGTAGTGGAATAGACTGCAAACAGTTATTAATGCTTTCATGAAGATGTGTTTGTTAAAGATGTCCCTTCTCTGACTGGGAGATGTTGAATATGAACACTGCCTTCCTGCTCCAGGTCTGTGCACTTCTGTATCTGACTGTGTGCTGTGAAGCAATTCCAGTAGATCTATTTTCATCAGAGTTCTCATCAGGATCTTTAATGAGATGATGGCGTGGGTGGAGATGGCAGAGTTTTTTTAGGTTATATGCCAAAAGCTCCCAGCAAGGACTACAGAGAGACCATGATGGATGGGGGAAGCCCGAATAGCACCCAGTCCTGGCTTTTCCCGAGCCTATGCCAAGAATTACCAGCTCATCAGAGCTCCATCTCCATGAGCCCAGAGGAGCATGGGGACACACTGGTGGGTGGGAACCCACAAAAAGGTCAGAGAGAAATTGATGTCTTTTTTGGCCCCCCCCTCCCACTCCAGGGCTGATCCCAAGAGATGGCCTGGGCCTCCAGGCATGATACCCATCAAGAGGAGTCAGTGCTGGAGCATCTTTGGGACTCAAGGGCATTGCTGCATAGGCTTGTGGGAGGGGTTATGGGATGCAGAAGAAAAGCAGTTTGTGGTCACATATGGCATGTTGGGAGGAAAGGGTCAAAAGTGGAAGATTTAGCAAGGCGGGGGGAATAGTTTTGCTCAAGTGATGTTGCAGCTGGGAACGCTAAGAATATCAGTGTGGGAAAAATTCACATATTATGCCTACTGCTGGTTGTACTCTATCTGGTTTGACAGAGCTGTAGAGATAACATAAATGTTATCAGAGACTTAAGAGGCATTTTCAGACGGGCTTGAGCCTCCTGCTGGGAGAGAGAGAGCAAAAGCCCAGAGATGATACAAAGTCCAGCAAGGTGATGAACTGCGCGTGTGCGAGGCTCTTTGATAAACTGGGGCGGGCAGTGGGCTCCCCTGGCCACTAGGATGAGCTGAGCCTAACAGAGCCTGTGTCCCTGTGCATCCCTGCTGCCCGGCCTTTTTAGTGAGGTAAGGAAAGAAATCCATGCTTTGCATTTCAGCTCTGGCTTGGTGGTCGCCCTGGTTACCTGTATGTGTTGATTCACTCATGGCTTATAATGGGATGTGTAGGGGAGGAACCAAAGACAGGGAAAGCGGGAAGTTCAAGTGATTCGGGGAGAAGTGAGAGTGGGAAAATAGAGGAACAAGGGGATAAAAAAGTCTGGTCATATGTGTATAGGCTGCTGGTTGATACTCTTGTCTGGCCGTGCCCTGTGACTAAATGTCACAGCCTGTCCTGTCTTCCAGTTAAATTCCTTTCTAATTCTCTCTTGGTTGAGAGACTCTGAGGGGAGAGGGTATACATCTCAGTGCTGGTAGCTACAGTCAGAATGTGGCTCGGAGGGACCATGTGTCCATGGTGCCAGCAACTGGAACGTGAGGGTTTGGATGCCAGCAGTTGAGCTTGGACCCTGGGCTGGAAACCTGGGTGCTGGCAACTGCAGACATTTCATGGAGTGAGTAAAATCAAATGTTAGCCCCTGAAGTGGGAATGGGGACCTGTTTATCTGTGTTGTAGTACTGGAGCAAGTATGGATGTATGAGGGACCGTGGGGCTGCTGGTGAAGATCAAGCTGGAATAGCTGGTAAGTGGGTGAATAAGGAGAGAGCTGGAGCATGAGCTTGTATCTCCCAAGAGCCAGGAGGAGCTAGCTGTTTGGGCCACCAGGGAGTCCTGGTCAGCTGCTGGAGAGACTGTAGGGTCAGGGGTGAGACGTGTATGCGTGCCCGTATGTCTCTACAGGCAGGACTGCAGTGGGGTTGGATGTTGGGGGACCAGGGTGTCCCAGTCAGCCCTGCATGATGGTCTGTACCGGCAATGCAGTTGGGCTGAAGTCTTGAGCTCCCACACCCGGCTGGAGAGAAGAGCAGGATGGAGCTGTTGGTGTGAGCACTCTGTGTGTCTGTCTGTGATTATGTGGCCAGCAGTGTAAGTGCATGGTGTGTGCATCTGCCTCCTAGGAGTAGATTTTCAGCCTTGCTGCTGGTTGGACCTGGACATGGGGCTGTGACTGTCTGGCCTCTCGGCTGTCAGATCCAGCATGATATGTCTTCCTCTGACAGTCGTCTGTAATCACAAACATTGGGTGGTCTCTGTAAAAACATGGTGTTTTCATTGCCTGGAACTATCAGAAATGCCTCTTTATTACCATTTATTCATTTTTTCAGTCTATTCATTTGACCTTTTGGAAAAAAATGATGAAGCTCTTCCCCTGAGAGAGGAATAGAAAATACTTCTCATTTTGCCTGACTAGGAGCCTTAATTATTCTATTTTTTTGACACATGCATTTGTGATACTGGTTATTAGGATATATGCAATGGGAGCTTTTCCTGTAACCTTGGAATATAGAGAGAGGAAAAAGTCTAATCCCTCAGAAATGTAAATAGGTCTTGTACCATACTCTTGAAGATAAAAATATCACTGCTGTACCTTCATGTTACTGTAATTCTGCAGCTTGATTGCCCAAAAGTAATAGCCACATCAAGTTTTAAGTGGTGCTTGCTATAAAGGATGTCAGAATAATGACAGGGTTCTTAAATGTGCCCCTGTCCCTAATTTTCCCTCTTGTCAGTCCCCCAGTGTTTGGATGATTCTCATGTGAAAGTTGCATGCTGTATTCCCTTTGCTCATGCTGCTGCCCTTAGAATTGAAGCTGGCAGCCACAGAACTGTTTGAATTGTAACCAAGCTGTAATAATGAAGAGAGCGAGGAATGTGGAGTCCCATGAGGCCTCTAAAAGCAAATTTTAAAAACTTGTTTGCGTAGCTTTTGGCTTACTTGTGTAGAGGATATAAGTTCAGTGAGTGGAAACATTTTATTTCAAAGAAGATCTGAGCATTGCATTTCATTTGTCTGTGCAAGCCGAAAGGGCTTTGTAAAGGTGCACTGAATAAGGGTGATGTTGAAAGAACAATATTAGGAAACAATGCTGATAATGAAGCTGTGGACCTAGAAGGCTGCTAAGATGGATGCCAAGTCAGTCTGAGCTTTGATATAACAAAAAAAGTCTCAAATACTTAAAGGCGTGTAATTCCTACCTAAGTTAATAGAATTGGTGTCACCATATTAATTTATTGTGATGTTTTCCCTAAAACTGAATCATAGCTGTTTAAAATACCTATGTGTGTGTTTTATTAGTGCTTTGTAGCTTAGATTCTTTGGTTTATTATTTCAATTATAAATTGTGACGGGTTTTATAGTACAATAATAATGACAGGCTTTTAATCTTTTAGTCAGGTTTCTCAGAAGGAGAATCACCAAGTTTGGTAACTGGTAATTAAAAGTCAGACACTTCCACTTTTTCCTCACCTTTGTCTGACATTGCTGTTTGAAGGCTCAGGGCAAGCTTCTATAAAAGCCATGTGTTCCTGCCGTTATCACTATAACCTAGCTCAGGATGTTCAGATAGCAAATTCTGGGTCTGGAGAAAAAATAGATTTTGCTGTAATTTCACGAAGATCTGTGTATGCAACATCTCTCATGTTCCTGTGGTACAGCCTGTGTTTTGCACCGTTTTTTTGGTGTTCTTGCAGGTAGCCATCCCACACACATCACTTCTCTTACCTGGGAAGGCAGCAGTAGCTGGTGAGGTTGCTGACGCTGTACTTGGCTTCTTGGAGCAGGTATCTCCAGCAGATGATAGCTTACTTGGTTTCTGTGAGTGCCTGTGGTATGATGGGATATGCAACTTGTCCTCTCAGTCAGAAGTTTGCTTCAAAAGGATTTGAAGTGCCCCAAGCCCTGTTCTTCATTCAGTATTACAGTTTTTGTATTTGCAACAACTTTCGTTGGTTTCAGTATTTCAGAATGTTTCTCTTAATCTTGCTGCATAGGAATCTGAATTGTCTTAAAGTCAAGGTGATTTTGGTAGCTTCTTTATTGCTTAATTCACTACAGTGAATAAAGCTATCTGCTTTATTTGCCTAAGTGCATAAAGTGGCATGTTCTTGTGTTCCACAAGTGGTGACCTTTTTCTCTTTCTCTTATTTAGGAAGGCTGTGGAAGAGTTACTTAAAGAGGCAAAACGTGGGAGAACCAGAGCTGAAACAATGGGAGCTATGGGTTGGTAAGTTGTGCCAAAAGGAAATGAATGCTACGACTGATGCCAAAATAAATCTTATATTTAATGTGTGAGAGAAGTCTCTACCTTTTTATGTGTTTCACGTTTAAATAATTTGTCTTCATCCACATGTTAATTTGGGCAAAAATTCCAGTCTAAATAAGAAAGAAGTTCAGGTAAATTCTGTC
The DNA here is from genome assembly GCA_013397725.1 of Rhagologus leucostigma. NCBI lineage: Eukaryota > Metazoa > Chordata > Aves > Passeriformes > Rhagologus > Rhagologus leucostigma. Next base: position 116,077 of record VZTD01005146.1, read on the forward strand.
TGTGTGAAATAGCTTGTCTGAATGTGTTGAAGACAAAGCAATTGGAAAATTTGGAATATGTTCTTATAATAGATGGAATTGCATAGTTTGGGTTGGAACCTCATGAGTCTTTAAAATGCTAGTCGTCTTCATTGTGCATGTACTTACATACTGGCTATGGGTTACTGGGTTGGACTCTGTTTTAAGTGAAAAGAATTCATAGCCTGACAAAGAAACCTAAACCTTTATACTAATAAAACAACAAACTATCCTTTAGTAGACGATTCATGTGTAAATTGTAGCCAAAAATGAACTCATTGAACTCAAAAGTATAATCCAGTTTTGGAAGAGGGTTACTTTTTAATACTAAAAAAAACCCAAAACCCGAGGGCTAATTTGTATAGTAACTGGGAAAAGAATCACAGTATTTAAATCTTAAATGAAATACAGCATTAATTCTTCAATGCAGTATTCCAGATTTTGCAGCTAGATTGTCATGGAATGTAATGCATGTAATTGTAATTAGGTAAGTAATAACATGCTGAGGAGAGTCATTCATCGTGAAACAGTGTATATGACTTTGATAAGAAGCTATTGGATCTAGGGATGTTCACCCAAGTAGTGCACCAGTTGACTGCACTAAATGTACTTGTAGATGGGGTTTGGTTTCCTCCATGAACAGTAGTAAGAGATAAGCCTGCACTGTTCATGAAGTTCTCAGTTCAGTTGTCTGTTTATTTTAGTAGCTCTGTAGAGATTAAAAGAGATAGTGCCTTGCTGAAAAAAACATACTCCTTTATGTTTTCAAACAGGTTTGGGGTTTTCTGTATGTTTTACTCAGTATTTCTTCTAGGGATGCAGTTCATACCCTTTCTGTTAAAATAGCTTAATTGGTTTAATGCCCCGGAGTGGCTATAGCTGTACTGATCCACCGTGCTTTGACCCTGTCAGCCTAGCCGTGTAGCCAGTGCACGTAATTAGCACCATGAAGTGTTGCATGCATCCACTTACTGTGAATTTGCAAGGTGATTCCAGACATGGAAACTAAAGATTTCTGCGGGGAGATAATCAGGTGTCCCTGTACAATTTTGCTGCCGCTTGTTCTGTCTGGAATACCTGCCAGGAGAGTGTATGGGCATCTGCTCCTGTGTGTGGCTCCTTCTTATTCCTTGTTTGTAAAAGAGTAGTGGTCCTGTTCAGCTGGCTGTGATGTACAGCTCCGGATGCAGTTTGCTAAAGCCTGATGCCCAAGACCTGCCAGGAGATGGGATAGCCAGTGGTGGCCTGTTCTTCAGAGCAGTTGCAGATTAATGGTGTTTGGCTAGGCCAGGGTTCTGTTAAAGTTGTAGGAGGAGAGGATTGTCAAGAAGGCTTCAGGCAGAGGGACATAGGGACATAGGGATTGGCATGGTGATATCCTGAACTGAGGCTGTTGAAGTACTTTCTGAAGACTGCAGAGGTACATGAGAACAGCTATACTGGGTCGAACAAAGTGCAATGCCCTGTCTCCATCAGTGGCCCATACCTGGTGCATAGAAGGTTCTTTGCTGAATATCTTTGTTTCTGAATATGCTCTGTAGTACCTTCTTCAAAGTACTTCTTCTGCAGCTCAGGATATCATGCTGTTAGAGATGATTTCTTTGTATGTAATGCATCTTCAGGGGTTTTACCTCACTGAATTTATCCTTAGAGAGACTGGTAGTAATCCCATTTGTGACAAATCTGCTGCTGTAGGGTTTGGCATAGGCATAGGCTAGTGTACGGCTGGCGTGTGTGGCTGTATGGAAAGTATAAAACCCCCAAAGGCAAACTCCCAATAAGTCTTTACTGTTCAGTTCTGCAGGCACAACAGACAGAACAGCAGCTGCAAGCTGCCACTGCTCTCACCTCCTTAATATTTTTATGCCCTGTTACACTGTTCTGTTGCTTCTGAACTGGCCCAACAGCTAGGTGTTGCATATAGATGTGGGAGGTAAAATGGGTAAGATATTTGGAAGAAAACTTAACTATGCTCAGTTGAGTATCACACTCCAGCAAAATGCTATCAAGTGTCACTGATCCTGGAACAAAGTAAATCCTGAATGACTTCAGAAATTACATCCAGGACTGACATGTAACCTTGCAAGGTGTAAACTACTGAGAAGAAGGTAACTGCTGCTCAGAGCTCTGTGGATAGCAAATGAAATGAGCAGAAAAGATAGGTCATGAAAATGTATATTAGTAGACTAGATCTGGGAGATCATAACTGATAGAAGCAAAGACAAGGTCATCATCAACTTGTCTAAAAGCACAGTGTTAACAGGTAAAATGCAAAACCTTCCTTCCTTGCCAAACTCAAAATGCTTACAGGTGTGTTTCATGAGGACTTCTGGGATTCCTCAGCCCTTTGTCAGAGGAGTCCTGGAGAAGAGATGCACAAACCCTGGAGACATCTAGTGTAAGGCCATCAGTCCTGCATTGGCACTGGAAAGTTGAAGCAGCTCGGCCTATGAAGAAAAGATTTGTTCTGCCATCTGTCTTTGGTAAGGAGAAGCAGAGGCTATTACTTCTCATACTTCACTGATTCCAGTTTATGTTGCTCTCCAGCAGCTGTTGAAGACTGGGAAATACATTTCTGGAGTCAGTGGCATTTGACAGAAGTTGGTCAAAGGGAGGCGTATGGAGAAGTGGCATTCCTGGGTGGGGTGACTATATTGTGCATACCATTACAAAGGAGTGGTGTCTCCTGGTGGATGTTGATGGCAGCAAAACCTTAGCCAGCAAGCCTCTGAACGCTGTTCTGAGACTGCTTTCAGGTTCAAGCCATTGCTCTGTTACTGTCTGGTGTGATTAGTTCTCCATAGCTTAAGTACACTGTTCAAAAAAGTTCCCCAAGCACCCCTGCCTAACCTTTTGCTGTCTCATCATTTGTGATGGATAGTCAGCTATTGCTGGAGCCTAAAATACAGGTATCCAAGCTAGCTTAGCTGACAGGTACAGAAAAAATGTACAAAGCAGTCAACCTGTAGCCCAGTCTCATACAAAGACTGAGCCTTGAAATACAGGACAGTGTTAGTATTTCTTCCAGTTTGGGAATGTTTTGCTGGTGTTACATTGTCTTACAAGTTTAATGTGGATGACATGGGCAGGTGCTGCAACCTGTGTGGGTTAGAGGCTAGTGCAAGAAAGGCTTGTCCCTGTTTGGGGCAAGTAACCAGCAGGGAGGTTGGCAGTGATATTGTTCAAGAGTTTGTGTGGAGAGGGAAATTCTCTGAGACTCTCTGGACATGGAGCAACTGTCAGTATTGCCAGTGGGCTGCATGGTCTCTTAGCTGGTTAGGAGTCCCAGCTCACTGACCTCCATACTCTAAGGACTGCTCAGATAGGCAGAGTGTAGGTCCTTGGCGAATGAATCCAAGAAATAGTGGATATTCTTATTTATAGATTTCAGTCAGCAATGTAGTATTTCCAGGTCCTGCAGTGTTCCTTTTGTATGTATTCTGTAGCCGTGGTGATTCTTATTGGGGGGACTCCTGCATTCTTATGATAACACATGATGTAGATCTTGCTGCTGATGTATCTGGCTCAAGCATTGGTACAGCTAATCATAAATAAGGAAATGTGTGAGAGAAGGGTAAGGAAGAACTCTCTTCTGAAGATGTCTTAAACCTGGAAATGTTGATCAGAAGAGAGCAGAATCTGTGGCTGAATCCTAGTGATGATGCTGGAACTTCTGAGATGAGAAAAGACATCAGAGCAGCTGTCTGGAAGCTAACATTTGAAGGATCAGTTGGAGCCAGGGTGAGAAGTTGTGGACAAATAGTGTAAGAAAAATAGATAAATTTCTTTGTTTCATCAGAGGCTATTGGACATAGATGGAATAGGATATCCAGGGGTTTCCATTGTGTCTGGTTAAAATGAAGCCAAAAATTCAGCTTCCCTTAATTGTTTCTCTTGGTTCTGCGTAGATAATCCGTAAGCTTCTTTATAGCAGTGAACTTAGGTCCCATTTTAAGCAGTTGTTCTACTTTAACCAAGAAAGGCAGTTAAAATGGCACAAAAGTTACTGTGTGAAAAAAGTTCTAGAGGCCGTTTTTTCCAATGTATAGGTCTGATCTTCAAAGATGCTGGTAATGTGAGCTAAAGCTAAATCAAATGTAGCTTATCATCTTACTTGAAAAGCTTATGTAAAGTAGGAACTGGAAAACAGGATATTTTTGGATGGTTTGTTCAGCTCTGCATTGTAAGAGCAGCTGAAATTAAAACAAAAAAAATTCAGAAGCATTAAATTTTTTTTAACTCTATTTTTCTGAAGAAGTCCTAAAATCGCTTTCATTCCTGTAGGTAGCTTTCTGTTCAATACCAAATCTGTTAGAAGTACAGCAGAATGTAAAATGATGATGATGAGGGTACCGGAACTGTGAGGTGCTGTGTTGCATCTTGTCTTTGAATGGGTGTTGTGTGACTGTGCAGAAACACTGCAGTGTGATTCTCCTCATCTTTCATTTGAATATGAGGAGGAGGAGAAACAGGGTACAGATAGAGATTGCAGAGTAAATATGTTAAAGTCTTGTAATCAGGGCACATCCCAAGTCGTCACCGGAACAGATTACCCGGAGAAGCTGTGGATGCCTTATCTCTGGAAGTGTTTAAGGCCCAGTAGGATGGAGCTCTGAGCAACTTCGTCTAGTGAAAGGTGTCACTGTCTACGAGATTGGAACTCGGTTATCTTTAAGGTCCCTTCCAAACCAGGTGATTCTATGATCCTACAAAGTCCTGCCAGCTGCACCTGGCTGCCAAGACCATATTTCAAAGCTTTCAGTGTCCTCTGAGGCATCCTCTTTTGTAAGGTCCCCCGTGACAGTGTAACAGCATAGATTAGTTGGTTTGGCTAAACAATCTCTAGCTGCTTCCCTGCCTCCCTTCAGTCACTCTTCTATTGAAATATGGTATTTTCTATGGCAATTTGGAAATGGTAGAAATGTACTTGTCAGTTCATCCATAGTGAACTTTTTTCTTGGAAAGATGGGCTTTACTCTGTATGATAAGGCTGACTGTGCCAATCCTGTTTGGTATGTCCAGTTACCTAGCAGAGACAAGACTGGCACATGGCACTGTGCTCTTGTGTCTTAAATGCTGTCAGCATATTTTTGCTGTTAAGAACTTGTATAGTACATTTCTGTGCTGAACTGCACTGCTGCACTTGATGACAGGCACTGGTTGGAAATTCTGTGTTACCGCACAGAAGTAGGCTTAAAGGGTCAAAAGTATGGTTGAGATTTGACCTATGTTCACAATGACGGATTTAATTTTTTTTCTCAAAAGGCACTGTCATTGTCAAAATGCAGTGCTTTGCATTGTCTTGGTTATTGCATAGTGGAGAGATTTTGGGGGGTGTGAGAGGGAGCAAGATTCTGTCAGTGAGAATAGCTTGGTCTAGCTTTTGGAGCACACAAAGCAAAAAGTGAACCTTATAATGGGTGAATACACTGCTACAGAACTGGGGTCTGATAGACGGGATGGCTCTAGCACTGCAGGTTGTGTCCTTGCCTGCAGCCCCGCTTGGGGCACATTTCAGTTCGGAACTTTAATGTTCTTTTATGTCTTTGTTGTTGTTCTTTTTGTTTATTGGTTGGTTGGTTTGTTTTAAAGCAAAGCTTCTCAAATCGGTTCTGTGGCACTGTTTGCGGGTCACAGCAGTATTGTGTTCCACCGTGCCCTGACTGAGATTGCCTCCCAGCTCTTCAGAACTCACGCTGAGGGCAAACCTATTTGTGAACTGAGCACTGCAGGATCAGACCCTACAGCGAACCCAAGGCTGGTCTTTGGAGATGTCAGTTTTCTCACCATTAGAGATGCTCACAAAGATACCAGTGGATTAATACAGTTCACTTTTAATCTTCACAGTTCCATAGATACCATGGCTGTATGTAAACATGCAGTTGTGTGTGTGCATGTAATGTAGCACATGCCATACATCTCATTTGCTTTAAGATTTAAAGGCAGAATTTGCTTTGAAGTCTGAGGTCAATAAAACTAAGAACTAATGTTTTTCTTTAGTGCTTTTCTTCTTACCGCTGCTCCATGAAAGCCTGGTGGCTCACTTTAATCACAGTATGATGGTAAACTAATGACATCTCTTAGCTGACTCTCAAGTCCTGCATTTCTCATCAATTTGCATTCTTAGTGTAGCTCAGACAGCACTCATAGTGTCGAAAAGAAATAAATGCTTCAGCCAGATGAATTTATTTAGGGCAGATTGAGTATCTCGTTCTAGCATTATATCTCTTAGTGCTTAAGTCAGTGCATTAGCTCTTAAGAAAAAGCAAGAGGAAGAACAAATGTGAAATAGTTTTTGCCTGGATGCAGCCTAGAGAAAGCTGCTCTCCTTGGTAGGAAATGTTGAGGTACAATAGTTTAACACACTCATACGACAGACAGAGGACTTAAATGTTGGCTGGTTTCTGTTATGTCTTGAGTGTAACCTATGCCGTGACATGCTCAGCACCATGTTCATAGGTGGTGTAGCTTAAAGTAGAAACCCTGTTCTACTGACATTTATTAACCTTGTGTTTTTACTCAGTAATGGATAAATAGTTTCCCTGATTTACAAAAGAGTTATACTAGATTAAAGATCTTATTTATTTGAAACCAGGATTTGAGAAAAATAGTGTAGATTTATATGAAGAAAGTTTAGAAAATTCTAACATTCTATGCAATAGAAGTGTGTCAGAAAATAACTAGTGGAAATAAAACAGCATGGCGGTATACTTCTAAAATTGCTCTCCTAAGTTCTTTAGGGATTTAAGACAAGAACAATTATCAGGAATGCTTAGTAGGCAGACCTGAAGCAAAACACCATTGTAAATTCTATGTCCAATTAAGTCATGAAGTGTGCTAAATGATCATGTGTGATCTCTGTTGCAGTTTGCTCATTGTTTTGATAGCTCTGATTGTTTAGAGGTGTCAGGTTTTTGAGTAGTTAGGGTATAGTTTCTACATTTACACAAAATATTCAAGTAGGCTAGATGATCTTAACATTGTGGTGTTAGGATTCCATGTCACTGTGGTCGATTCAGTAAGTGGCTGTGATCTCTAACAGCTCTTATGTTTAAAAAGTAATCCCATAACTTGTCTCAAAAATGTTGTGAACACAAACACCACAGTGACTCCAAATATAAACAGAGCCTTCAGAGTGATTTCTGTTTTCTGTAGGAACATATTCAAACTTGGTTTTTCTTACTCCATTCTTTAAGAGATGATAAATTTGGAATGAGTACAGCTGATACCAACAAGGTAAATGAAATTTGTGATACTTGTTTACTGAAACTAGCTGATAAATTATGTGCAAAAGCGTTAAGCTGCAAGAGGAGAAAGTAAAAAAAAAAGGAAAATAGTTGGATAAGTATCTTTACTGTTTAAGAAAAAGAAATAAAACACTTTGGTGGTTGCTAAGTATAAGTTTAAATTGATATGTTTATGCTATAGCTATTTGGGTTCTTTGTTCACATGTATCTTACTTTCTGAATATCACAGTTCACTAGATAAAGCTGACTTTAGAAGATCGTGATCTCTATAAACCATTCCAATTTGATTTAGAACATGTTAGTAAATGTTTGATTTCTGAATACCTAAATTAGGTCACTCATAAGCCTTAAAATATATTGTCATCCTTTGCTTCCCCCTGCACACACTACCTTGTGAAAATCATGTGGATTTTCACTGTTGAAGTAAAATAATTTTCTTCCCATAAAGAGCAAGACAAAAGGAGAATGGAGATAATCTGGAACTTATTTTTCTGTACTGAGAGTTTACACTAGGTGGCATGCAAGGAAAGCCAAAATCACAAACCTGTCTTAAAATCACTGAAGTTAAAATCTCAAGACTTGTTTTGGGATGTTTTTACCTTGTCTTTTGATCACTTTTAAATGTCTTTACAGGTTGAAATGTCCTCTTGCTGGTACAAATAAAAGATTTCTAATTAATACCATCAAAAACACGTTGCCATCTCAAAAAGAACAAGACCAAGAGCGTGAGCAAAAGGAAGACAATAAGGAGTCTGAGACAAACAAAAGCAGGAAAGAAGAAAAACCAAAGAAACGCAGAATTCACCCATATACACCCAGCTTTCAGTCCAGAAGGAGAGTCAGCTACTCTCCTCCAAGACACCAAAGCAGGAACCAGCACACAAAAGATAAACATGAAAAGCGATCAAGCAAGCGATGAGGAGAGTGACAAGTATGTGTTGTTACAAGTCAGGAATGTCATTAAGTATAGGAAAGCAGGAGTGTCTCAGTTTTTCAAGAAGAGCTGGTGTTCAAACTTGAGTTTTGAACCAAGTTGCCTGTGTGAGAAGTAACCTTGAGGTAGCTTTAGAAACTTTTCTTTGGGACCTTTAAGAGCAAAGCAAAGTACGGCATAAAACTTTCAGTTGTTTTAGAACAGACATTCCCTTTACTCCATTCCTCTCTCCCCTTCTGAGTAAGCTTAGGGTCTTGGTGATGGAGCGTGATATGTGTGTCACTGTCTAATACAAATCATTTAGTCATGTCACTCTTCTGGAAATAAATTTAAATTAAGCAGAATTCTATTTATTGCGTGAAGTTTGCAGAACTTCTTTGCTGCTAACCAATAAAGAAGTTTTGCTTATTTGGGTTAGAATGTAGAAGAAGAGAAGGCTGGTCAGTGCCTGTCCAAGCATATGCATTTTGTATAGAATATAAGAGATTGCTTTCTTTATTATAAAAATAGCAAATTTTAAATGGGCAGTGCTGGTTTTGCTTTCCAGGAGGGACTGCTGGGAAATATTGATTTTTCTTGTTAATGTATATTCACAACCTATCATAGATAACAATAAACATCACCCCTAAAAAGCTGCAACTGCAAAAATTGTGTCTGTTTAGACTTCCCTCTGTAAGGAAGTAGTTTGAACAGTCTGTTGTCACGGTACTTTCAAAATAAACCCTGAAAACAAAATTTTCATGTTCTCTGTCTACTGCTAGAAAGTTTCCAAGTAAATATGTAATACTAGAAATGCAGAAGTGATGCTTACACAGTCAAATGCTCACTTTCCAAGCCTGTGTGACAGTTCTGTAGTGGTACAGTTTTTAAACTTGTGACTGTGAGCACAAATAATACACATTGGCATATTCTATGTCTCACTTCTGCTTGTGTTACAATAACAAACTTCTGTGTGAAATACTTTGTATTTTACTGTTCTCAGAAATAATTGTTTTCAACATAGTTTTGGTTTTGAGTGTGTTGACAATAAAATCGAAAATGTGCATTGAAAGTGCCTTGGGGAATTAATGCTTTTAATGGGTTTCTTAAGTGAGATGTGCTTCTCTCCTCCAAGGGACGGGAGGACCGGGGCTCTGTGGCCCTTCCGTGTTGAGTCAGAGCAAGAGTGCCACCTATAGGCATGTGAGCACCTCGCCTCTCTGCACTTACCTGCCTCTCGGAGAGCTCGTGTCAGCTGCGACATGGGAGGGCCAAAGTGGAGGTCTGCTTTGGCTGGATTTTGGTGCATGAGCTCGGAATTGCTCTTCTGAGTAGTGGGAAGGTGGTTATACTGGCTTCTGGAGACTTCCAGGGTCAGCATATCCAGTGAAGGGGGATACTTTGACATTTCCCCAGAGGAGTTATGCCCAGGTCCTCTATTTCCCTGCAAGACCCACAGCACTAAAATAGAACTCTGAGCCTTTTGGAAAATTTACAATTATTTAAGTGGGATCAATGAAAAAGTAGTATCTTTGGAGAATATAAGGACTGTCTTCGGTTTAAATAAACATATGATGTTTGCAGTCCTTATTTTGGTGATTGCTGGTTGTATACTCCTTAATAATCCTTTTTGGAAGGTCAGCAGCTATAATACTGGCTGCTTTCTGCTGCAGTGACAGTGCTGGATGGATATGACTTTGAAGCAGAGAATTCATCTTACCATTGTTCAGGATTTGTACTGGAGATGTTCCACAGAACAAATTTTTGTGAATTCTTGCTGGTCTGGCTTGTGCTGGTATATGCTGTCCTGAGAGCTTTCAACTCTCAGGCCTTCAAACACCACTTTGGGATAGGGGCTGTTGTTGATGCTGTATTAATTTATGCCAGGCTTTCAGGTAGGGAAACTGATTAGAGCATGCTCTCAGAATTAGTCTGGATTGCTGATAATGCTTGCATACTGGAAATGCTCAACTACAGGATCTGACATGACCTGCGCTGATACCTGGAGAAAGCTTCTTTTTATCGGTGGTGGTGGTGGTAGGTTCAGATTTAATTCCACATTTTTCTGACTTACAGAATATACATGAATTATCAATCTTGCATTGGTTAATTCCATCTTTTAATGCTGTCTTTTGTAAGTGTACTTAATAAAAACAAAATCCTCTGCTGCTCATTAACTGTTCTTAAGGCAACTCTTTATAGTATAATCACAGTAAACTTGGAAGGGAGCACAGTGATTACTTTTTAGTAAGAACTTGGGTGCACAAAGCCAGGTTTGTATTTTGTCTGCAGTTGCTCATATTGTGCAGCACTAGCATGATGTTTATAAAGCATCTTAAAGATAGGATTTAACCCTGAAAATTAAGACTTGCACATGACTTTTCCGAATGTGTTACTAACTGCTGTACACTTGCTACTTGTAAAAGTGCCTAGTCCTTAAATAAATATGTAAATAAATAGTATGTTCTTGGTCTCAGCTTCCATAGTTACTCCTGTGGGAAGGGAATGCACCTTCCCTTAGTGTTGCTGCAGTGGTACGTCACAGGTGTTTCTTGATAATCTGTGAGCTACCAGTGTTGTCTGTGTTTCGTTTCAGTGCACATTATATGGATAAAGTTTATTCCGGTGGGACTATTCTCTTGCCATAGCCAGAACAATTTGCTCATTGGACTTAATTATTATGTTGGATAGAAATCCTCCTAATGTTCATTTTCATCAATCCAGTACTGAATGTAGATCACAAAACAATGTGAAAGAGGAGGAAACATTTTATGTAGCCTTCATGAACGCTTTTGTTAGTTTTGACAGAGAGATAGTAACATGCAGTTCTTACATTCATTGTACAGCCTCTTCTCTTTTGTAAATTCGAGTTATTTACAATGAATCGTGAACGTCCAAGAAAAGCCCAACAGATTTAATGTATAACACGACTTAAAGGCAAAAGCACACCCTCTTTTTTGGACTGGGTCAGTCTAAACCAGAAGTTTCTTGAGGTGCAGTTGAAAGAGTGTTCCTTAGTGATCACGAAATTTCTACAGAAAACTAGTTAACAAAGGAGATGTAAATGTTTGTAGATCAATGGAATAATGTAGCAGGAGGGGGTTGCTTTTCCTGCACAGAACTGGTTTGGGGGTTTTTTTGTTGTGGCTGCAAGTTGGTCACCAAGAAGCATGTTTCCTCTGCTGTTCCATGGAAGCTCTCACTAATAACTTTGTGCTTTCAGTTAATTAAGCTGGAACAACACAAAAGCAGACTTGCTTGGATAAGTAGCAAGAAAACATATCTGGACTGTGTTTGGAGAAGGATTTTAGTCATTTTACCGGTGGAGTCGCTGATCCACCAAATCTTTATTCATGTGAGTGATCTTTGCACTTGCAAATAATCCTGTTGTAGCTCACCATCTATGAATGAAACTACTGTCTGCATTAATACACACTTTGTTTTAGTGGCTGTCAACAGGAAATAATCAAGAAATGTTAAAGAGCACATAGCTCTGATTAAAATAAAGCCTTAAAAATTTTGCCTGCAGAAAGTGCTTACACCAGCAATATGACACTCAGTATCAATTGAGTGATATCTCAATATCAATTGTGTAACTACAACCGAAGTCTGGTTTTGGGAAACATGAGTGGGTATTCTGATCTGCTTGAGACTCTGTCTTCTGAATTCTCCAGCTTTTCCTGGAAAAGAATTGCCTGTGTCTTTTAAAGCACCACACGAGGGATGAAAGTTTGCCTAATGCTAGTCATTTAAATTTCTCAAAGAAAAATGCCAACAAGCAGCTAATCCATCAGGACCAGCAAGGACTGACAGTTGCTGGTAATGAACTGTTGTTTAAGTTCGATAAGAAGACTGTTAAGAAAGGAGTATAACACATGAAGGAAAACCAAGGCCCTACATCAGCTGTTACCTTGTCTTAATTCTGTGTATTATATTCAAATACAGTTTTCTCTACCTACAGTATTAGCAGACACTGCTCCTCCAGGCAATGTTGTGTGGTCAGGACTTCTCTGAACCGCTCCATGCAGAGAAGGCACTTGCTAAGTCCCTGAAGAACAGAATATGTTTTGTCTAGAAAAGATTGAGTGTTACCACCTTCTCTGTCCTAGTGTCTGTTTACTGATTTGGGGGATGCCCCAAGGAAAGGCGGGTGACGTTTCCCATGCTCTGGCTCTCCACGTCCCTCCCTGAGAACTCCAGCAAGATGCTGTGTGGGGCATGGCTGCTTGAAAGACCTCCTTCATGTCAAGCACCTGAGTCAAGTCTGGTTAAATAAATCTCTGTGAGAAAGCATAGGCTCCTAGGGAAGTGGCTGGTACTGTGTCAATGAGTAAACCCCCATCTGGCGTGAATCAGGGAAGTTCTGCTGCGCTGAGCTCCTGCACGCATCCTGCCTGCCAGAAGTGCTACAGACCTGCAGGTATACAGCTCCTTGCAACAGATGTACAGGATGTACAGTCCTTCTGCCTGGCAAAAGGATTGAGGATCAGCCCCACCGTGGGGGAATCCCTGAGGGTGGCTCTGGGTCTGCCTCATCAACAGGTCTCATTTAGACTTGGATCTCTGCAGGAAACGTCTTGCAACAAGAAAGGGACCAGGAAGGCATAGCTCTACCTTTCTGTAGCAGAACCTATTGCATCCTGCCCAGTAAGCTCCCAGCTGTCTAAGAAATGAGTTAAACTAGCAATAAAAGTCAACTGGAATGAATTTTATCTAAACTTCATTTTTCTTTGCCATTGAAAATAATTTCCCAGGCATCTATGCCCTTGGAAAGGAACAGAGAGCCCCCACCACACTCCCATTGCTTGAGATTCACCTCCAGCCGTCGCTGCTAACATGTTTTCCTTTTTTTTTCTCCTTTCTAGGTTGAGTTCTTTAATAATTTCGTGTCTCTTTCAGTCCAGGCTCCAGCCTGGGAAAAACAAACCTGCTAGCCTGGTGAAAGCCAAACACACACGGCCCAATTACCAGCTTCCCCACTGTTCCTTTGGGCTGGCTGGTATTCTCCCTGCCTTTGTTTCACTGCCTGCTCCCTGCCTCCGTGCAGCTTCCTTTGACTCCGCTCCATGCAGCCAGGCAGAACAAGATCCAGCAGGTAAACTGAGGAAGGGCTATTGTCCGGCTGCCCCTCGCCTGTGGATTGCTGCAGTTTATCTGCCAGCACAGCTTCCCACAGGCATACACCTCTGTGAAGAGCTGCTTTGCCTTGGAATTAGGGGAAGACTCCTTGTTCTTTGCATCTGAAACACACGTGTGTGGGGAGGGAAACATTGGTGTGTCTCGGTAACAGCAGACCAGGTATTGCGGATGGAGTGCTGGACACAAGGGCGCGTCACTCCAGGTCTGGCTGTGTGGTGTTTGTCTGTCCTCCAGTCGGGGCCTTGGCTGGCGCTTGTCCTGAAAGCCTTGGGAAGAGCCATGAGGATGGATGGCATTGTCTTCACAGCCGTGCGCTCCCACAGCTCTCCTGGAGGAGGGAATGTGTGGGAGCAGCACAGCGAGGGCCTGGCCTGGCTGCCAGGGGAAGGATGGTGCCCACTGTTACCTGTCAGTACCATTTGGGAGGTGGGCGATGACAGGCCCTCGGGGTAGGTGCTCACCATGGCAGGGTCTCAGCTCGTGCTTCTGCTAAGCTTCCCTGCTGCAGCTGCAGGGGTGTCCACCTGGAGGGGATAGGAGAGCAAACTGTTCTCCAAATGTGCTGCTCCAACTGGGATCCTTAGAAGAGCTCTTGGGGTGATGAGGAGTGCCAGTCCTGTGTCCATTGTGAGGCTTGTCCCTCTGCCCCAGCTACCACGTCTTGCTGTGACCTGAGCTCCCCTGAAGTCCAGGCTGTCCAGGTGATGAGGGCACAGCTGAGGACCAGCTCTCCGCAGTTACATCAGTGTCATCCTTCAGCCCCCGGAATGCCGCCTTACCTCTGCCTGGCTGCAGTACCTTAAACACGGCAGCCCCAGGCAAGCTGCCCGTGCTGAGCCTGGCACCCGCTGCGGTGGGGCTTGCTGGTGGATCCAAAGCTGTGCCAGGGTCACAAGCCTGAGGTTAGGTGGGTTTCTCCTACTGACTCAGCCGAGTAGTGTAAGGGTGTGAGGTGTCAGCCACACAGCCAGCTGCTGGTACCTGTCCTGGAGAGCAGGATGCTTCAGGAGCTGCAGTGGATGCCCCGAGGCAGAGTACCCCAAATGCGCAGCAGCTGTGAGGCTGCTCTATGAGTTAACAACCAAAAATCAACTTTGAAGGGTGAGAACTGACTGAAAACAAAATATCTTCCCCATCTTTCATTAGCATGACTAATAGAATAGGCTTGCCCTGCTCAAAGGGTTTACAGTTCATGAAGGATTTGTGTGCGGGGAGGGAGCCAGCAAGGGGAGCACTGGGCAGGAGCTTAGAATTGTTAGGATGTATCTCCATCTCAGTGCTCAGTTTGTAAAACAAATTCTTCGGACAGGTGCTTGAATTCACAGGCTCTTCAGAGGGAATTTATCAGCCTTCAGGAATATACTGCTTAAGAAAAAAAAGCCCTATCACCATCAGCTGCAAGGAGGGAAAAGCTAATCATCTAAACTTTAAGGCGGGAGAGGTGCAGCTGTCAAAGCAATAAGGTAAATGAGTCTGAGGCTGAAATGGTTTTTGCAGCAGAACTCTGCTCCCTGTTAAATAGGGGAGATTGAACTATAGCACCATTCCACTATTCCCTGGTAATACACCATTTTGGGGCTGACTGGGTGGTCTTAAGTCCATTGCCACAGTGGTTATATCGCTGATACCAATCAAGGCCCCGCAGCTGAGACCCTGAGTGACCTGCTTCAGCAGCTTTTTTCAAACCCCAATTCACTCATTTGTGTGGGATGCTTTTCTGCTACTTTATTTATGGGATTACATAAATGAGCCATTAAAAATGTAAATCTTCAGAACAGTTGAATAATACAGATTTAAACAATAAGCTCAGGGCGGTACAGTACAGAAACTTCCCCGAACCAGCAGTACTGCACCATCGTGGCTATGGCAACAATAGCGGGTTAAGGGAAAGAGAGAGCAAGGAGGAAAATAAAACGTCCCGGCATTGTTACAGTCACTGGCACCACAGAAAGATTAGGGATTTTTTTTTTTTCAGAGTATTAGAACAATAATGAAGATGTGTCATTATGCACCACAAAGGAGACCATGCCATCCCTCACATAGTGCAGGTGTCAAAACAATCGGGCTGGCCACAGAATTGAGTTTAAGTGAAGTTTGTCCTACCTCACCACAAAGCATTTAACCCTTCCAGGGCCAGAGCTAACTACAGCCGTGCCATGGCTAGCACAGGCTCTTTTCCTCTCTCCTGTGCCATTAGGCGTCTGGTCTGTGCATCCTTTTTCATCAGCAGCCGCAACGGAGCTGTACACTATGTACCTCACTGAGGAGGAGTTGGCTGTGGGTTTTATTTGGCTTTCTTTGTGCTTATATCCTGTTAATACCTGGTGAGGCAATAACACAGTGAAGAATTGTACTGAGGTTTAGTTAAATCCCACAGCAACCTTTTCTCTGCAAAGGATAAAAATGTGGAAGTAGCTTCTAAGCTTTGCTAAGTTCAAAATATCTGAGCTACAATAACAGTCTACTGATGTTCCGTGTTCAGAGGTGTATTTTAGCTGTTACATAACAACCTTAATGTGACAGCTGTAGTGAAGAAAACATGCACACCTTGAAAACAAGCTCTGAGACACATCAGTGTTCTTCCTAGAACCAGATTACACCATGTGTTGTGTAATTTCAGTAAGTTTTTCCTATCATATAGTTCTGGAATTGAGTAGGTATTTTATATATGTAAATTTGGGAGAGTAAATTTGGGAGAGTAAATTTGGGAATTTATATAAAAGGCATATTACCTCTCTATTTCAGAGGTCACCACTCCCTGAATTTTAATATTTCTTACCTAAAGGCAAATATATACCTCTACCATCCTAATTCCTATGCTGTAAGAAGGGCAAAGTTGCTGCCCAGTGAATCACAACTCACGTGCAAGAAGGACCATGACCCCACCAAATCAGAACTGTGTTTATATGATAGAAACAGCTGCATGCAGATGCAATATTTTGAATTTCTTGGGTTTCTAAAACTTACATATAAAGCGCCTTGTGGGGGAAAAAAGCAATTAAATTCTTCTGCAAATAATGTAAGTAGGCAAGGTGTGAAATAGCTTCCAAGTGGAGTTTTCCACAACAATGGTTTTTCATGCACTGCTGTATTTAACTGACCTTTAAGACGCTTTATTTCAGAACTATGGGACTTGGACTGGATTACTTTTTTACATCTGTGCAAATCCATAAACCAAAGAGTTGCTGTGAATTTATGCCGGTGCAAGTTTGAAGTGAAGCTGTTTCGTAGTCTCTTTTATCCTTAAAGTTCAACATCCTTTGCTGATTTTTGCTACCTTTCTTTCTGAAGGCTGTTTGCAGTAGTTTATCAGTATCATGAAGAGTTTTTAGCAATATTACAACATTCAGCATTCAACCTAGCATCACAGAGGAGCTGAAGTTGGAAGGCATCTCTGGAAGTCACCTGGTCCAAACCACCTGCTCAAGCAGGGCCACCTAAAGCTCGTTGCCCAGGACCATGTCCAGAAGACTCCTGAATATCTCCAAGGAGTTATGAGTATCTCCAAGCATCACATTGTGATGATTTGTTATTGGTTCAACTGCTGTTGGTAACAGTGTGACTGATTTCGCTGTATGTAGATAATGGACACCATAAAAGCATGCCAACTCCCTAATATTTTTTACCTGCTGCAATGGGAGAGGAAGAATTCCTGGTAATGGAAATGGGAAAATACTTTAAGAATACTATGATCATCAACTATGCTAGCTTGAAGAAGTTTATTTGACTAATGGTGGCTCTCCCAATGGGATTGTTTCTTCAGCTCAGAGGAAGAAAGAGATGAAATGGGAAATTTCCCATTTATTGGCAAAACAGAGAGGCCACAAGAGCACAGAATGTAGACAGCTTTGTGTTAATGAAGAAAGTCTTCCTCTGGGAAGGAAGATACGCGTATCAGACTTTTTGAGATCACTGGATTGATCTCAGGGCAGAATTGGGGTTTTAGTATAGATAGATCTTGCTCTCAGTCAAAGTGGTGGTATTTCCAGATGTTCCTGCCTTATTGATGGTTACAGTATTGGCCTGTGCAGCCGTGGGCACTAAGAGGGCAGATCATGGACTGCAGCCCCATCCAGCCCACCCACCAGGTGGGTAGCACATCAGGAGAGGTGCACATGCTGGGCAGCCTCTTCAGGAGTCCCCACATTAGCCTTTCCACCTCAGTGCAGAAAGTGGGGGCATGGGGGTGTGGTACAGAGGAAGGCTGGCCTTGAGAAAGATCTTCCATGGGTTAATGGGTCATGTGCATGTTCAAGCTTCTAAGATTCTGTGGGCTGAGTGACATGGATCCAGGTCCTTGAGCATATTTAAAGAAGTAGCAAAGGGCTACAATCCTAGGAGGATTAGGAGAATAGCTGAATATTAATCTTAACCTTCTCAATCTGAAAGCAGGTAGTTCATGAAAAATAGAGGCTTAAGAAGATCAGCCACTCCATTATCCTAATGTACATTATTTTCTTTGTTCTTCATTCTACCTCAGCTCAATTCATTTATTTCTGAGAGGAGACGAAAGGTTGATTCTGCAATAAATGTGGCCAAAGAGATTTTTCCCAGTGGCCAGTGATCCTAATCCCCATTCTGGTTCTTAGTGGTGTGACTTGGAACTGCGTGTGAGGTGGCACAGGGCGCTGCATTTCCTGGGGCTTGGCTGGGTAGTACTGGCAGAGACTGTTAGTAGTGGGCAACACCAGGCATTTCCGTGATCGAACAGCTCAGATAGGTCATGGCTGTGGTTGCACTCTGGCCTGGTTAAGGTGGATCCGTGTGGCAGTATGTGACATGCCCACCAGTCTCACACATGTGAAGCCAGTCTGGAATGGAAAAGCAAAACAAGCCAAATTCCAAATCAATTAACAACATGGTACTTGCGGGAAAAATCCCTCCTTGAACCACCACCTTCAGTTAATGATGTTTTTGAGTATTATGTCATTGCTTCAGTGTCTGTGCGAAACAAATTATTTTATTTCATTTCTAAAGTAGGTAGAAAGATAACTGCAGTCTTTATCGACTTTTCCTCTTTTTCTCACCGGGAAGCGGTGGATCCTGAAGATAATAGGACTCAAGGCTGAGGAAGGTCTAGTGTAAACAAATGCCAGGTTCACAAGGTGGAGTGTACAATGAATGAAAAGTTTCCCAGTACTTCGTGTAAGTCAGACTGTAGGCCCTCTGGTGCCATCAAAGTGGTTTTCCTCTTTGTTCCCTCAGTCACCAGCACTGAAGGAAGGTTTGAGGTCTTACCTAGTTTGGAACCTCTCTTATGATGCAGGAATGAAAAATTTGAACCTCACTGTGGAGGAGAGAGGGAGAGGGCGAGAGAGGGAAAAGGGAAGGGAGAGAGAGAGGGAGGGAAGGGAGGAGAGTACTAGAGAAGGAAGGGGGGAGGGGAGGAGGGGAGGAGAGGAGAAGGGGAGGAGGGTGGGAGCTTTTTTAGTGATCTGATATGGTGTAAGGCAGCTTCTCTCCTTCAGGCAGGATCTGATGCCGAGCTCCCTGTGCTGGTGTCACCAAGAGCATGCTCCCTTCTCCCACCCCATCTTGCTTTTTCTGCAGGCGGCTTCAAGGCACTGCCAAAGGTCACCTGCACCAAACTGCTTTGTGCTGCTGTCCTGGGTCAGGGAAGCTCATAAATATGAGCATCAGTGGGGAGAAAGGTTAGGGTGACTGTCTCCTCTAGGAAATACGTCGAGGAAAAGGAAAGCCAGATTTCACCTCTGGCTTTATAGAAGAGAGGCTTCACTTACAACTTTCCCACTGTGCAGATTAGAAGTACTTTGGCTGGTATTTAAATGGAGCTGGAATTCTTCAGTGAATGCAGAGTCCTAGGTTGGAGAGATGTGTCAAGATAATTTTGTGAGTCTCTCAAAGCTCTGCTGCAGGAGCAGGTAAGTCAGGAGAGGAGCTGGTGGAAACATGAAACTTGTGCCTCTGTCCCAAGTTCCTTGAAGACTTCAGGGCAGCCCTGATTCACCCTGGCCTTGCTCCTTTGCATTACCTCAGGCAGAAGTGCCATTGCTGCCTGACTGAAATGGGAATGTCCTGTGCTGACCCGATAGCAGTGTGGAGGCTCACTGGGGCCAAAGACCACGAGACCTGCAGCTGCAGAGCTCCCCTGCATTCTCTAGGTGGAAAACTTGCTGCCAGGATCAATGAGGTCCTCACTTTTTAACTTGCTTCAGGTTACGAATACAACAAGCTCTTTTGGGGGAATGAGGGAATGAGGGACAAAGGATGTCTCTCAGCCTCATCAGAATTTCTCGGGTGGGTCAGTCCTTTCCCTACAGCCCTGAGGTCAGCAGAAAGCACGACAGTGAAGGAGCAGAAAATTGAACTCCCTTTAAAATCAGTACACTGAAGGAGCCTCTCCAAAGGTGCTATTTTCCTCTCTATGTCTGCATCCGTGCATCTCTCTCCAGTCCTCTGTTGGGACCCATTGCAGAAGGTGACTGGGAGATAAGGTTGGTGGAGCTGTTGCCTCTCAGTTAAGCCAGGGTGAGGTGAAAGCTGGGATGCTTTGGAGTAGCAGCAGCTGTGGATAAAGAGCAGCCTGGGCAGGTACATGCAAAACACAGTATGCAGGGAGTAGTGGTGTCTGTCATAGTCTGGAAACATGGGAAGTTCTTGGAGCAACAAGTCCTTCTGCTGACCCAGAAAAGAGACAGAAACCTTTTCTGCCTGAAATCTGCAGTTCCTGTACAGATCTGAAGAAAATCTCCTACACCCGAGGTTTATTTCTCCATCTCTGTCACTGGTTTAATAAAAAGCTTCCACTATACTGACATAAAATGCTTTCTTCATTTCTTTCTCCTTTCTTTCTTAACCTGTTTCCCCCCAAATGAAAGTGATAATTTGACACCCCAAATAAGGCTAGATTTTGCCCTCTCGTAAACCACGAATGTAATTGCAGGAACAATGTTGACTGTGACCACATGGTTAAAGAAAGAAAAAATCGAACAACCAAAAATAACCAGTGTGAATTCAAAGTGAAAATGAATGGAGTCTGTCTCATTCATAAATGTCATACGAGACTTCGGTTAAAAAGGCAAGCCTGTCATCCCGAGGCCAGCAGCTGTTGTTATGTTGAACAAAATGGATACAAATGGGTATTATTTTAAAGTGAAATGCTTAATCCCAGGCCTAACAAGCCCACTGTCCTCTCTGTAACCCTGTGTCATACAAGCCACGATCTCCAGTAGAGGGCTTGATTGCACAGGAAATAAAATTCCCTGGCTATGCCCTACCAAACCGACAAACACCCTGGCAATGTTTGAGTTACTATGGCAATCACAAAATAGGAAGGCCTTTTCTTCTTTTCCCCATCTCTGCATGCAGCCGCAGGCTGCTCCTGAATAGCTCACATCTGCAAAAAGTTTTAACACGGTACTCAGATAAAGAAAAGGATCCCAAAAATGGGCATTGACCCGTCTCAAAAAATGTTGCAAATTTTATATACAAGAATTGGGGAGCTGTGCCACTTTGCGCAGGTTATGTCATAATGTGAACAAAAAGGGATAAAAGCTGATGAAGGCTTTTGCTGTCAAATATGGAGAGAGGGGAAAAAGCAGAAGTAAATGACAGCTTTAATGCAGATGTAAGAAGAAAAGTCAAAGATGGGTGACAGAAAGTTGCTGGTCAATGAATAAGGGAAAAATTTCTAACACAAAAACCAGACAAAAGAGTAAAATACAATAAAAATCTCACTATAGAGAATACTGAGAAAAGTCCCAAAAGCACAGTGAGCAAAATCTTGGAGCTATCAAACCATGTGAAACGGACATGTGGTTCTTTAGAGTGGCCCATTTCAGGCATTAATAGCTCCCATTATAAAGGGGGAACCTGATCTCTGGCCTGGAAAGCTTTCAAGAAGCAGACATTTTACAACAAAATTGAAAAGCAAAACAAAACTGAACCTTTCTGCCTTTCACAAATTAACTAGGATTTCGGTCTTTCTAGACAAATTTGGTCCTGCATAATGAACTGTTACACATTTTACCAGTTTTCCTTGGACAAATGCTTTCTGGTAATGAAGAATAATTACGCATTTAAATGGAGATTTGCTTTCTGGCAGATCTGGCAGATCCTGTGCTTTCTGACAGTACACTTTCCACCATTAAAATATACTTATTTTTGATGATAGAAACTTACCTTTACCAACAGGCTGATTCCAAAACCTAATTTAGATGCCTGCATAGAGTACGTGAACATGTGTTAAGTGCCTGCTGGTCTCACCAAGCTGTTTAATCCCAGTGAGGGGAAAGGTATGAATCCAGAATTTAATGTACAGGTCTGCTGCTCTGAGCTAGCTTTGCCCCAGATGTCTGGATCTGCGAGGTAGGAGCTGGAAAGTGCCACCACCACCTTCACATATGGGAGCTCCATCTCTCAAGAAGGTTCACTGAGGGTAAATTTATTCTTAATTTGTTCTTAATCTTAGGTTCGATTGACATGTTATAGCTTCTGAAAGTATCATTGCACTTTAAAAGCTCATACTGACAACTCACATTAATCACTGGCTTCTGAGAAAGGCTTAATGTGAGGAAATGAATGAAAATGGCATAAACCGTTCACAAAAAAAGTCCAAAGGGCCAAAAGAAGCCCCAAATCCAGTAAAAGTGGGACTGCATTATACATTCATTGACTCTTGTTCTTTTGGGGGTGTTTTGGTATGAAAAGAAAGAGACAATGGAAGACAATAGCGGTACCTTATCAAAGTTCATTCAAGCAGCTATTTCAAATACTTTTAACGGCTTGTCACTGGGTCTTGCAAGTCTCTGAGAGTCTAAACACTCTGTCACATTTGTGTACTAACCACTTAAAGTGCTGCTAAAGCCTTTTGACCTGGACTGACTCTCCTTTATCTAGGTCAAAATGCAAGGCAAAGCCTTTGTGTTCCACGGCCTTCATTAAATTCATTGATTTGACCTGTATTTTAAAGACCAAAAGTCAAATGGAATGGGAAGTTAAAGTTCCCATACAAAATCTTCCACTGAGCACTTCACTGCCTCCTTGAACTATGTAACATACAGAAAAGGCCATCTCACGGCCATTTGAAGTGTGGGCTATAGCTGGAGTGGCAGTTTTGTCCAGTTTTTTCAAGAGCTTTGAAGGAATTCATCGGAGCTTTCCCTCTCTTAAATGAGGAGAAAAAAAGCTGAAGCTTGCAGACAGTCCCACTGGCCATTTTTTTTTGCCCCAAGTCATCCATTCAACAGGGCATAGCAAAGTTCAGGGGTAGATAAATAACACTAAAATCTCTTTAGCACACAGACAGGCAGGGATGAGGTTTGTTGCTTTACATTAGACTCTTGATATGCTCAGGGTCAACTGCACAACTGGGGAAAAAGAAGGGATCAGCTTTTACTGTATCAAGAAACAAACCTTCTTCTGCATTTGGAGATAAAATTTTACAACTAGTGTTTAGTCTGCCTGGAAACATAAAACTTAAGGCCTTTAGAGAATAAGCATAGGTTTAAGTCTCAATTTAGTCTTCAACATGGACTCAGACATCAAACAGCTGGAAACCTGGGGGTTTCATTCAGCCCTAGTAAGACG
The DNA here is from genome assembly GCA_013397725.1 of Rhagologus leucostigma. Lineage (NCBI taxonomy): Eukaryota > Metazoa > Chordata > Aves > Passeriformes > Rhagologus > Rhagologus leucostigma. The sequence continues at coordinate 138,943 of VZTD01005146.1, forward strand.
GACCCAGAGATGTTTCTGCATGTGGCTGACTCAGCTGATGCTGTGGGTCTGAGAAGGGGGAGACTGACTGTAAACCGGCAGGGGCAGTCCAGGCTGGCCAGAGAGGCAGGTCCTACCCTGTGGGGATGGGGTCAAGAGCAGACGCCAAGGGCCCTGTCTTGGCCCTGGGATGCCATTGTGCAAGTCTGGATTGGACTGGTCACCTTGCTTGCCTGGCAGATGTTCATGGCTTATTTACAACGGGAAGAGTGGAGTGAAATAAAAATAAATTACAAACATGAGAGTAAACTTTAGCCAAATGACAGGCCACACAGATCTTCAAAAACAACTTGCCTTGAGAAGATCTGCAGTTTTATAATGTCAATAAAAGTTATCATGCAAGATCCAAGTACTTGGCACAACTTTCCAGAAACAATTATTTTCATGACTGGCATTAGGAGTGAGATTCAGCTGCCTAGAGGTATTAGGTTATGTGACTGAAGGCTCATCCCTGTGAACACAAAGCAGAAGAGAGGAACAGTGATGACAGAGCAGGCACCAGGCCCATGGACTGGGGATAACAGCTCCTAACCGAGAGGGTTTCTGCTCACCTTAAAGGCTGAGGGGGTTGGTGCCTATGGGGATGGAGGACTGAGTATGAGAAGAGGGGGAAGACAGCAAAAGGAATGAGCAGAGAGGTGTTAGACTGTGCTGTGTTTGGATTCCTATTCAGCCAAAGTTTGGCCATCCCACCTTTTTCCTCTTCCGCTCTGAACACAGCTATCTCTTCATGGTCCCCTTGGAGCAGAAATGCTCTCAGGAGATTTGAAGAAGTTCAAAAGCTTTCTCAGGAGCTGCCAGCAGAATGCATCCAGCTCTGAGCTGATGCAGAACCAGGGCGAACCCAGTGCTCTAATCCATAAAATGAATCACCTCAGTAAGCACAGCAGCTGATATGGGGATCACTGATGAGTTTAGGTGTTCAAAAGAAAGTCCAGAAGCAGGTTAAATCCCCTTCATCTAGCAGTAGGTCTATAAAAGAGTAGGCTCTGCTTCTATTTCTAGGTTCACAGAATTACGATTTTATATATCTCGCCACCCCAAAGATGAAGAATCAGAAACAACACATGGAAAGCCTTTGGTGTTAGCTAATGGCAGGATGTCATCTTACAGAAAGGCTGGCTAGAAAAATGGAGGTATAAAGGAAGGTTTCTTTAGCTTTTGATTGAATTCTGTAGTTCCCAGAAATCTTCCAAGGGCATGGTGTTCATTCAAAAGAAGCAACTGCAACCTTAAGGAAAAAAACCACCAAACCAGATCTAAAACAGCCCTTTGAGCCATTATTTTCTATTATTCCAATTTTATACAAAATCAAGGTTCCAAAATCTCAAACAGGACTCCTGACCAGAGCTGGTTTGTTTGACATTTTCTTGTTTGCAAAATTACCTATAGAAGGATTTTGTTTGCCTTAGTTATTCCCCCATAACATTCTGCTCGGCACTGGGCAGTCTCTGGATTGTCTGCAGATTCCTAGTCTATTGCTTTGTACATTTCCAAGATTTTTTTTTATGTTTTGTGACTGGGTCATAACTGGTAACTTAGAGACACTTTTTTCTAATGTCCAATTGGGCAATTCCTGGAGCTTTGAAGATTTACCAGATGATCCCTCCTACTGTGACTCTTCATGGAAGAACATGTTTGCCAGACTCTGTGTCCATGAACATCCTAACAAACACACATCTTGCCCTCACATCTCTGGAAAGGAATGAGATGAAGAAGGAGTTGAATGCCACCAAAGAAGACTGATTATTTTGTATTTGGGAAAACATTTGCAAAAAGCTGTTTGGAGTTGGCTGTAAACAGTGTCACTCTAAAACAGTGTTTCTATTAAAGGAGTATTGTTTCTGACCACCAGAGCAGAATAACAGTAACTCCAGGACCACATTGAGAGATGTGAGAACCTTCTAGTCCATGGCATGCTCCCCTTTCCCGCCAGTCCAAGGTGGTCGCTTTGCAGTGAGAGCTTTCTTTGGGCTCTGGGGAGACCAAGAAGCTGTTGTGGAAGAAAACTGCAGAAGGTGAACTTGAGACACACCCTAGTGGGCCAGGGCAGAGGTCCCCTACCCATCTACTCATCTGCTGTGGGCAGTAGGAGCTGCTATGAGGGAGAGCACAGGATTTTTATGACTTGCTGTGGGAGCCCCCAGCCCCAGAGGTGACGGGATGTTAGTGGGAGGTACCTGCTCAGATCCTGGATACCAGCTAAAGAGCCTGCTGTTCGCAGATGTGTCTAATCTTACAGGGAACCTGCTGATATTATTCAGCTTTGCAGCCTCCCATGGACTTGATTTCCAGATATTTGCTACCGGCCAGGCACTGACCTGTGTCTGTTTTAGACAGATCTCCACGAGTTTCCCTGAGCACTCTCTGGCACTTGCATCAAGGGGTTTGCAGAACAGCAGTCCCGAGTTTGCCTTACCCATCACATTTGTGGTTTGGTGAACCTTGTACGTAACCCCTCAGCCTTCTCGCCTCTAAGCTAAAGAGCCTCTTTAGTCTCTCCACATAAATTGGCTGCTTCACCCCAGAGTAATTTTCATTGCCTTTTTCTGTGTCTTCTGACTTTACTACATCCTTCTTGAGATGCAGAGACCTGAGCTGCACCCAATAGTCAATGCATGACAGAAATAAGGTTTTCAATCTCTCTTCTTCCTAAAAAGAAAATGAAAAAGAATACAAAATGAGATAAATGGAAACAACATTATGCACTATATAGAGAGTTGTATTACACCACGAACACCGTAGTAATCTCACTAGCAGTGTCCTGTGGGTAGCCTTGGTTCAAACAAGGTTCACAGTGAGAGAGATTTTGTCCATGTGACATCTGCTTGGTGCTCTGGTGGCTGCAGCACACATAGGCTGCCTCCTTGAGTCAGAGGCTGCTTAGAAATATGAGCCCAGGTAGCATCCGCTGAGCGCGGGCCACGCATCTCTGAAGTACAGAAACACGGGTAAGTCTCACACACTCCCCACACAGGATGTGTAACTGATAGGCTAAGTTTTTTTATCCATTTAAGCAAAAATTTTGATGTGTCCCATTTATTTTAGTAGTTGCTGTCTTTACTTGGAAGTTTGAAGCCTACAAACTGTGAAGATCACAGCTAATTCAAACTATGGCTGTTTGAGGAGCAGAAAGGAAAAAATAAAGCATTTAAGGCTCATTTTAGTCTGATAAACCACAGTCAGCACTAGAGGCATGTTATGCTGATTCAGACATGTTGCAGGAAACTTTTCCTGCTGAAAGAACTTGCAATCAAAATCAGCAAGGGAGGAAAAGGGGGAACAGGACCAGTGGGCTGAAGGGTGATGCTACACATGGGACCAGAAAGATGTAAAGCCTGGCTCTTTTATTGCAAGATTTATAGCCTTAGAAGAAAGATTTTTCACACAAGAAAAGTATCTTCAAACACTCCCACCTTTGTCGTCCCTGCCCCCACTAATCTCCTTGTCAAGACATCCCACAGCTCCTTAGAAATTTGCTCTCAGGAGTCACCTGGTGAGTAAACCACAGTTACTCCTGCTTTTTAGGAAGACACAGCGAAACAACTCACTTGGGCTGGAATCACAGCTCAGACTGCTAACTCCCTTCATCCGAGACTGCAGTGCTGTCAGGCCTGATTCCCGGCTCAGTCCCAGCCCCAGCACAGGCCAGCACAGAGGTGCAGGAGGGAGGCTGCTCTTGACCACAGCAGCCAATCCTCTGCTCTGCCTGCAGGAATGCAAGGGTCACCTCTGAAACCACTCTGTGCTTCCTAGGGAACTCAGCTTGGCACAAAGCACTCAGGACCATCCTGGCCACGGTCATAGGGCTAGCCACCAGTATCTCTGGGTTTGCTGGGGGCTTGTACCGGTGTTAGCAGATCAGGCTTTTTGTCCTTACAGACCTTTAGAGCTTTCTCTTTCTCCTTGTTCTCATTTCTCTTTTCAGTCCCTCTCCAAATGTATATGGCTGTAAATTCACAAACTGTACTTTCAAAATAGCAATCAGCTGTGTACAAATAGAGGCCATCCTCTGCAGTGGACCAACACACGCAGGAGGAGCTCACATTTTCAGCACAACTGCAAAGCAACAGCACTTGAATGCCAACATAAACACCTGAAATGGCTGGGTTTGTCTCCACCGCCGTCATGGGAGTCCCCGTAGCTCCCACTCTCCCTTGTGCATCCTCCCAGGCCACCCGTGGCAGCTGGGATGACACCCAATCGATACAACAGGAACACAAAGCCCCGTTATTTTACCTTGTCACTTTAACATTCACGAGGTGAGGGCACTCCCTGCAAAGCGCCCTTTTTTTTCTTCAACAGGTGGGAACCCGCGGCTTTCTGCATTAAAGGGTTGAGGAGAGTTGTGTTAATCCGCTGCACGGCCACATCATCTGACAGCCGTGTTTGCCGAGCTGCGAGCTGCGAGCGAGCATACCAAAACCTAATGATGTACTACCAACACCCATGCCAAAGACAAGGCCATTTAGAGCAGAGAGACAAGCTGAGTTAGCATAAAAGAAGAGGCATCAATCACCATTCCCCCAAGACAATGGCGATAATTTAATGGCTGTTTTTTAAGAAGAACTGACACTATACAAAGATTGAGGAGAAAGGTCTGGTAGGCTTCACCTGCAGCTGAGAGCTATTTGTTCCCATTGTGCCAACCCAGAGTGAGGTTTGAAATGGCAGTTTCTGCAGCTGGCATCATATGCATCAAGTTATGCACACGGCTAAGGGTTTACTTTAAGTCAGTAGATTTTCTGGCCCAGACTGTTATTATTCAAGCTTGAGTGACTTTACTAATGAATTAACTTTCTGTTGAATTTTAAGTTAAACTGCAGAGCTGTGTAGCGTGATTTTTCTTCTGTTAAAATCATTTCACTTTTGTGAAATTATTTCTCTTTATTAATTCTATAGCACCTTTTCTATCAGGTTCACAAAGATCAAATTCAGACTCGGGACAAGAATTTGCAAACCCAATACATTTAGCTGAGTTGTATCCAAGTACTAGAGCCCTATACTTGACATTATTTTGTTTTTAGAGGGATGAATCCTTGCAGACACCCTTACGTAGGGTGTAAGGTGACTTGAGAGAATCTAACCAAAGGCATCCAGAGAGCTGAAGTCATCAAAGTTCATTCACTCTGAAAGGTTACAAAAATGAGGCTGGAGGGGTTTTCAAGGAGTCTTTTAGTGCAAACCATCACCATAAGACATGATCACCCTTACCTGTCAGATGGAGTATTCCACAAGCTGTCTGGACAGCACACACCTCTCCAGCACAGCTCTACTCCCTCACTGTTTATGCTGTTAGCAAGTGTTCCAGGTGTCTTATGGGAACCCCTCCACTGATCCTAAGTATGCTATTTCTTGTCCTGTATGGACACCAAGAGCATTTTGTTCCTTGTTTGCTGCAGGTCTGGATATATTTGAAAAATATTATCAGAAAATCCCTGGCATACACTAGAGCAACTCCAGTTCTTTCATTGTATATCACACGTCTGGACTTCCTGTCATTGTTATGGTCCTCACTGGGCTCTCTATTTCTCCTGCACCTTCACAGGTGCGCAGGTCCCAGGCTGAGCCCCGGTGCAGCATGGATCACTGCTGAGTAGGGAGGGAGAGTTCGTCAGAGTCCAGCTCAATCTGTTGCTCTTCTTTCCAGGTATTTGAATAAACGTTCCCTATTTTTCCAGAGACCTTCTCAGGATTCTAGCATAAACAACAAATTTAGCTTTCGCAGTCTTTAAGGAAAATGTGATAAGGATACTGAAATGCCTTGAAACATACTTAGAAACCAGCAGGGTTCAGAGCCTTGCAGTGAGAGACAACTGGACTCATCGGTCCCAGAACTGTGTTTAGTTTATCCGATAGCTTTTAGTTTTATTTTAGCTTGATTGAAATGAATCTTTCCATTTCCTCCAGCAGTTATGGCTTCTGTTCTGGCAACCCTTTTTAGTGATAGCTGCCGAAACAAGGGTCTTTAACTATAGAAGATGATTTCTAAAGAAATTGCTGTTTTCCACAGATGGTTTTTGGTTTGGTTTTCTTTTTTTTTTCTTTTTCATATTTTAGCTTCCATTTCTACTGTGCTCATCCAAAATCCTTCAGTGTGACCTTCCTGAGCAAGATGGGCCAGAGAACAAGCTCAGTCAATCATCTGCCCTGTGGGCATCCTTCAAGGCTTATGAGTGTGACTCATGAGGCCCAGCCTGCTGCTGCCCTCACGTGTGGTGCAGTGAATACAGTCCGTGTGCTCGCCACAGCTACCCCGGACAGCGAGTGTGGATTTCATGCAACACTGAAATGTGGAACAGGCAGCTTGGTGGTGAGCATGTCACACTGCAGATGAGAGAGCTCTGGGTCGGCAGTGGTGTAGCCACAATTTAAAAGCTCTGCCTTCGCCTCAGACTTTTTTTCTTCTGCCTTGCTGGTATGAAGAGAAGGCAATTTGGTTTTACATCTGTATTTCAGGCACCAGTCGAAACCCAGCTTGTGCACCAGGGCCTGCCCCATTCAATTCTAGCACTAACTCTCTATTCAGTTGCAAAGTTGGATTGTATCTGCACTGAGAATGCTCCTGAAGAGACAGAAGCAACAATATCTGTGAGTTTGTCCAAGTGATGTTGAATGTCTGACCTGATCATTCTAAGCCTTTCACTCCGTGACATTGCTGAGCCCACTGCTGCTTCCAGGGGAGCATCCTGTGGTGAAGTCTCATTGGGAAGAGCTGTTTTAAACATTTTTAAGAAGCTTCTCATGTGCTTCAAGGTTTAATGTGCATCATCTGAGTACTGCAGGCCTCCACATTTGCTATCAAGTCCTATTACCTCCCAGCTCCTAAGTGGATAGGAGGATGTGTGCAAATAAAAGTGTTAACCAGCTTGTTCTTCCAAGCAAGTCAAGACCACTCCCATGCAGTGTGCTCAGTCTCTGAGAGACAGATATTTTCAACAGTCAGCATCCTTCCCTTCCACAGTGGAGGACAAGGAGGGATGATGGAAGCCACATGGAAAGTACTGGTCTCTTCAGAGATGATAATTCAAGGGCTTGCAGTGCCAGAAACTCTTTCAGCCACCCGCAATGTGGACAGTGGCTGTGCATGCCACCTTATGGTCCCTAGGCACGATTTTAAGGCATTCCATCCTGAGTATTTGGTCTTTAGAACCACATAAATCTTGTCTCCCTTATAAATATTTGTCCTATAAATTGCCCTAGGTTACTAGAGAGACCACTACCAGATCAAGAAAAAGACCTCCCATCATTCTTCCATTGTTTCTTAGCTACTGAAATGTTAACAGGGACATTAGGAGCAGTTTGGGACTTCTGATTGTGCTGGAAATGGAAATTATCCCAATCTGCTTTGCCTAGAGGACTGAGGACAAGTTCTTTGTGTAAGCTTTATAAAATCAAAGCTGAAGTGTGATTGCCATAACGATGGGAAGGAACAATCCTTGAGATAACGCATGGCTGAGTCGCTAATTCCTTGGAAGACGAAGACCAGGTCTCTCTCTTGATTGTAGCAGGAACCAGGTGGTACGTTTGGGTCACCTTGGTGGTGTACCCCAGGACTTGCACTGGGAAGACTTGTTTGCTCATGGTCAGTAACAATCCAGACAAGACGGGGTAGCACACTGCGGACTGAGGCCACCTGACTACCTACAAAGACAGAAGCTTCACCTGGACTGGAGTAATGCTGGTAGAAATGGAAGACCGGTCAGTTTCCCCCTTCCAGGGAAGGGTGGAGGTAAAGGGCAGAACCTTTGCTGGTACAGTGGTGTCTTCACTAGAAGATAAAGGATCCCCAGCCATTTCTTCCAGCTTCATGCACTCCTGGGGTGTCATGACAATTTCTGTCTGAAAGTTTGCCCTTAGGACATACTTTATGTAATATGATTACAGTTATGCTTTATATCTTCCAATTAAGTGGATATGCCCTCAGCTGGCCCTGCATGAGGCTGCTCCACTTGCTCTGAAATGTTACAATCTCTAACAATACAGTGAAAAAGTGGGTGGAATCTGAAGTGTCCTTATTTTTATCAGAGTTTTAACTAAGCTTTCAAAGCAAAATAGGTGAAACCATGAGCAGATGGTGTGGAATCAAACAACACTTGTGCAAATATCTAAGCTTTGGCCAAAGGAATAACACTGGCACCAATATGGTTCATTTGAGCAAACACATGGAAATACTCAGCTCGGACAAATGCGTAGCAAATTATTTTAACTTTTTCTAAGGAAGTTTATCAGATTTGGCAATCAATCATCTAAACTGACCAAGAATACAGTGTCTTTGCAATAAATGTTCATGCTTGTCGTCATTAACATCATTTAGATTTTAGACTTTTCCTAATTAAGAAAGGTTCCCACCAGCAACAGCAAAAATCCCCACCACCTCTTTCATTATCTCAGCTTTTCTTCCCTTTAATTACTATTGAGCTCCTGGCTGATTAAATTAGGGTTTTTAGGTCTTTTCTGAAATCTTAGGGAAATTATCTAAAAATCATGAAATCAATTCCCTTACGCTGTTTTAATCTTTTATGTTTTGGGCTCCAAGAGGGACGGGTGGACAAGTGCAGCCCCTCGGAAAAGTGTGCAGCACTAGACTGCTTGCCAGCCTTCTATTGCCTTTGTGGACCATCTGGGTCAATTTCCTTCCAACTAAATGAAATGCAAATAAAAATTCCAGCAGTTTTTCAGCTGCAGGCTGCCCAGCTGATTAGCATGACAGAGGCCGGGAGATGAGGCCTGACCCTGTGCACTTCCCCTCATCTCATTAAGTTGTAACTCTACCGTGGCTGCATTCATGGTGTTTATTGACGCTGAAAGGCGTCTTTATCCAAAACTAGCTAAATTCACATTCAGAGTTTTTCCATGAAGGCTTGCCTGCTACAGCATCCACATGAAAGTGAACCTATTGTAGCTTGGTGATGTGTCCTGCTGATTCCTTAACAATTTGAGCTTTCTCCAAAAATGTTAGATTCACAAGTTTAAGTTCCAATAAAAAAAAACCCCAAAAAATAAAACAAAAAAAAAAGAGCCCTAAACATTTTAACAATTCTGTAGTTTAAAATGCAGAGAGTATAGACAAGTCTCATTCTGGTGGTGACAGTGTGTATAATAAACTCACACACGGGGAGACAAACCAGCCAAAGTACAGTAGAGAGCAAGTGCCTGTATCATGTAGGACTGCAGACAATGGGGTATTATACATATTCTCACATCCATCAGCAAAGAGAAGGATGTAAGATTCATGAAGGCAACATCTTCAGCAATTTATAGTGCTCTGAGAGTCACAGCTGGACAACGAATAGAAATACACCTTCCATCTGCCCAGTATTTCACGTCTTGTCACAACCCTACACTAAAGAAAGTGGAACCAAAGTCTGGTGGAAATGAGCATAGTAATGACTATGATCCTTTCACCTTTCCCTTTAGTGCCATAACTAGCATCCCTGCTGAAGGACAGCAGTCACAGAGCCCAGACACTGCTGCTAAAGCTCCAGGGTGGACAGCTCTCGTGGGCAGTGCATCTTCTCTGCTGTAAAGTTTGAGGGCCAGGTTGTAACTTAAGATAGATGGACTGTTTCTAGAAGGCATGGAAAGGAATAGAAGCTGCTACAGGTTTTTGGAAGGAAATAGCCAAGTGTTCATGCTCTCCCCACAATTTGAGTCTACAGAGAACGCACAGTAAAGACGAAAAGCTCTTTTTCAGGGCTCCCAGAGTACGAACAGGAGTCGGGGAGGGTCCAGCCGTGGCACCAATGCACCTAGAGAGTCAAAGTCTCAGTCTGAGTAATTTCTACTTGTGGTAGCTGGACTGGAAAAAGTGAACAGTGGAATTTTCACTAGACAACTGCCAAGTCTCTCATGAGACGTTTTATGAATGCTGTGGAAAGGAGAGGATATGCTTTTTTTGGTTATGAAAACCAGCTTTTTCTGCTTCCTCTGTGACAAGGCAGATACAGGTGAGCAAATGTAGGAGAATCAGTCAGAGATCAACGCTTTGAATGAAGTCAGAAGAAGAGGTTACAGGTCTGTGAGTGTCTCATCAAGTAATTTATACCTGTTCAGGGCTAAAAGGTGAAGTCAGTGCATAAGGCAGACTGGCATCATGGGCTGTAAGGAAAAAAAAAAGGAAAAATCTTACATCATCTCTACTCCATTCAAAAGCCACAAGGAGCAGAGAATATTGAAAGGTGATCTCTGTTTGATTATCACATGAAGAAGGAATTCAGTAGTAATTTACCTATGGCTCCTCCCTAGGCTTTCCATCTCATCAGCTGATGAGTTAATTTTGCTTCATATAGTCAAGCCTGTAGAAATGTTGTCTTGATCTGAGAGGTAATACCCAGTGCTCGGGCAGGAAAACAAATTTTTTAAAGTTCAGAGTACATTGATGTCTTCCCATTGAGCCACAAACTGTTATGAACATCAAAATAGCATTTTGGATCTTTTCTCACAGTCCCACTGAAGTCAGAAATGTTCTATTATTTTTCATAGGGTTTTGATTATATTCTTTGATAGTTTGGCTTAGTTAATTGTTGCCACTATTCCACCACTCCATGTGAGGTGGTAGATACCAACTGAACAAACATCTCAATGCTTGGCTTTCCTGTTGGTCCAGGTAAGCGTTTGCAGGATATATGAAAAACACTCACATGTATTCTCACTCAGATGTGTTGCACAAGCAGGTTCTTTGTTTAGGAGTATGTAAACAAGGATTTTACCATACAGGCTTCTACTTGAAAGCCAAGAAGAGGAACACGTGGCAGAGCAGTGGGAGAATGATGTGTTTCAACTACTCATGTTTCAGCTTTGCTGGATCCTGGAAACATCTCCTTTCTGCATATCAGTTCAGCCTCACCAGTGACAGAACGCAGCTAAGTCTTGCCTGAAATCAGGAGTTTAAACACGTTTAGTCAAACCAATGAAAAGGCCTCGTGAACACCCTTGTTTGCTTTAAAGGCACATCCCATTTCAACAAAATTTAATGAGGAATTAATACCATTAAATCGAAACCAAAACCTTGAGTTGTAGTGAGCATGTCATCAGTGCACACAGCTTTGGTGGAAGTAGATGAGTTCAAACATGTGTGTGTTTTATTAGGAAAGTCTCATTAAATTTGGCTTTTCAGAAGCAAAAATAATTGGAAATGAGGCAGAGAATTACCTTTTTATTGACTGCACTGACTCTTCTGTGTTTTCATTTGAACTAACATAGTTCATTGTTAGTTTCGTATCTCCTGAGCAGAAGTTGGTGACTTTCCCATCAGTAACTATGACACAGTTTGTGCTTGATGCAGTTTGTTATTGGCCACGTCACCTTGAAAGTCAGCCTAAGATGTTACCGGCAGCTCATGAAGACTGTTTTAAAATAATAGCAAGGTGTGGTAACTGCATACTGTAAAAGGAGTCCCATGACAGATGGGAGTGCACTCGAACAGCAAGGAGATGATGGTTCTGTTCCAAGGAGGCTGGAGGAAGGGAGAGGAATGCTGTGTATATTGCTTGGCATTTCATATTGAACTATATCCAAAGGCAGAGCCAACACTTTAAAATTCTTTCAGAATACACATTTGAATTTAAAAAAAAAGTATGGCTTAAGATCCTTGAAGGATTTTGCTTTGGTAATTCAGTACCTTTTCATTTAACAATTCATTTAACTTTAATAAAGAGAAAACATTATAATAAAATATTAGGTAATGATGAAATACATGTGCTACAGTAGCATCAAAACTGGAATAAAAATGTCAAACCATGATATATTGACCTTATCAAAATGGAATATTTTACAATATCCATTATTCCATACTAAGGAATAATAAAGACAGGATAAACCACTGCAAGTTCTTCTAAATGAAAATTTTTCATGCTTGTTATCTTCCTTGGACATATTTTGGTTTTGACAAAGATGTCTATCTGATAGAAAATTGTCTTCAGGGGTTTTCCTCTAGGTTCAATTACCATTCAGTAGAATATAGGAGTTGGGGGTTTCTTCACTTGAGAAGGTGAAAGTAGTGATAGTTGTGCTTTTTTCTTTTATGTGTCATTTATTTGTTTATGAAACAAAAGCTAAATATAACATTTTTTTAGACCACAGCAGGGAAGAGAAAGTAAAGAGTAAAGAAAGAGAAGTGAAGGAAAAAGTAAGCTTAATGCAGAGGCTGAATGATGGTTGGAGATTGTACTTTTCCTGCAGATGAAAAACAGAGCAGCTGCAAGCACACACGTTGTGTCCAAGGTAACAGAAAGGAGGGACCACATGAAAAGGAGCAGATGGGGAAAAGGCTTGGGGACACAGACCCAGGAAAAGAGCCCTGTGTGGGAAGTCTGTAATGGGACAGGAAGTCCTCACTTGGGTTACTTTTTGCCAGATCAGCATAGCAAATGGGACAGCAGCAAAAAAACGGTGAGCTTTATCATTTACCATGTTTGGCAGATGCAATGAATGTCTCCTGATTTCTAATTTTTCTCAATCCTCGTTGTACAGTTCTGAGTTACAGGAAGTTTTCAGCTTGGGCTAAGAAACAGCCGTAACACTGTATTGCATGTTGTCCAAATTGCAGAGGAGAGTTTGAAAAGGTGGCTGCTGTTGGGTAGAAAACACCAGAAACAAAGAAGACAAGTTGAGATTTATTATTACAGACGCGTTACTCTCTGAGATCTGGAGCTCTCTATATTGCTTATCTTTGAGACGAGATGTAGAAGTGATGTCTACACTTATTCTGAACCTGAAGGGGACCCTGAACCTGCAAAGACACTGTCTTGTTAGGAAAACTGAACTTCCTAGAATGTAAAGAAAGGAGTTTGCAGGTACAGACTTCATCGCAGTAGCACAGATCAAAAGGAATCGTACAACAAATGACCTTAATGCCTCTCCAAATACAAGTTAAAAAGAAAGGAAAACCTCAAAGCCAGTCTTTGAAGATTCTGGGGAAAAATGTCTAGCTTGATGGGGAATACTGCAGAGTTAAACAGAGGAGCAGGTCAAGAGGCCCGCAGCAGGATGGGTGCAGAGCAGGGTGCAGGCAATGGCCAACAGCTGTAGCTCTGAGGTCTCACTGCCTTGCAAAGCTTTCACTGCAAACGCCCCACTGACATTTCTTACATCTTGGTCTGAATCATGTGGGATAATCTCCTTCTGCTTGGGGACTGGTTTCGTTTCCTGCTGTGTTTTGAGGTCCACATCAATACAAACATGTTTGTTTGCATCAGACCAAACATGCCCTGCCTGGGACTGAATCCAGGTTTCTTATTCCTCTGCGTTCAGCTTTGGCAGCCGTAGTGCAACATTTGCCCTGAATTGCAATTTAGCAGTTCATGGGTCTGAAGTGTTTCTTTCTCCTTTGCTTTGCACGGAGAGTGCTCTGCAGGATGTACGTGAGAGCCCAGGGTATCAAGTCAAGCTCAAAGCTCCTGGCATCTTTACCCATCCATGTGTCCCTAGGCACAATGAAGGAGCAGAAATTCCATTTTATGGCTCGATGTTAATACTCTTCTGCCCTCATCAACCCCTTCTGACCATCCTCTGCATCCCATTATCTCCTTAGCACCCCAATTCCTATTTCAGCCATTTTCCCCCTGTTTTTTTTTCTCTTTTCAAGCCTCTTGTCAGTCATCCTCATAGGCCAGTGGCAATGATTCTGTCACAGGCTTCTTCACAGTCCCGCTCTCTGATTCAGACTCGTGAGGTGCCCAGGCTATCTCCTGTGCCAGGTCACCGTCCTCACATCTCCACCACACATCCACTCCTGCCTAGGCAACACTGCTGGCTCAGTGCCCTCCTCCCAGCCATCCTCTCCTGCCTGACCCTTGCCCAGCCCATTCTCCAGATGGTTCTCCTCCTCAAGTGAGTCCACAGATACGACTGAGTCTCTTTGAACCTGTGTCCCAGGATGGCCCTCTCTGCCCCAGAGATGCAGTTAGCTCAGTAAGAGCTGTTCAGCCCTGCAGAGCCTACTGATTTGTCCAAACTGTTTTCCTTAAGAACTTGGGTCAAAATGAGGCGATAGCTATTAGAGATAGAAAAGACATAATAACACCCCTTCTTTTCCTTCCTCTGGGACAAATTCCCAGTCCTTTCTCCAAAGTACAGCTTCTCAGTGAATAAAAATCGGCATCAAACATGGGTAGAAGTACATATTTTTCTCAGAAATGTCCAACTTGCTATTATTGGGCCATCCACAGTCACATGTCACAAAATTTTGGGTAGTCAAAACTTCAAGGTTAAAGGCCAGTGGATCAACAAGACGTGGGACAAAGTGTTCTTCAAAGGAGAGGTACCAGGCAACGTCCTGTACATATCTATCAGTGAACTTTCCTGACAGCAGGCACAGCAGGCACAGCAGACTGTGAACAGGACAGCAGAGTTATTTTAATGTGTTTGGTTTCTGATACTTTCCACCACTGTGTTTTTTCCCCTTTCAGCTCTGACTTTTAAATCTTTGCACACATTTCACAGGCCCACATTGCTGGTGGTGGCTGGGGAGGGGCTGGGCAGGAGGGTCAAATATTTCTGTGTCAAATACTTCTGGTCTCAGTGTGAGGGGAGATGTACTCAGTACCCTGAAGCCTGCAGGACAACCCTTTCTTTCCTGACATCGACACTTCCATTTATTCTTCTTGGATCACTGTCCACTGCTGCTTTGTTCCCAGTCTCCATTTTTCCTCTGGTGAAGATTTCTGGTTTTTTCAGTTGAGCTGTATGTTGTTTTCAGGATGGACCTAGACCCCAGGGACATCTACATTTACAGAATCAAGGAAGTTAGGGATTTTTAAAAATTCTAGGGATACCCAAGGTCATCTATCTAGCCCATTACACAGGATAAATTTAATCAAATAGTATAAATTGAATCATTCAATTGAATAAAGGATGAGCCCTTTTTTAAGACACGCTGACTTTGTGGAGTTCAAAAGGAACTGAAAGTTTTCTTAAAGGCTCTCTATTTTCAGTATTGCCTCTGAGAACTGCTGCTGAATTGGCAATTCGGTATCAAATAAAACAAGCAAAAAAATTTATAAACAAATCAAGATTTTTCTCACCTCCTCTGAACTTGGCTCACTTTGTTGGTTTCACTGATTCCCACATTCAATCAAGAAGTGAAGATGGTATATGGCCTACCTATTGCATTGTTCAATGTGTGCAAATTGTCACATGTATCAAAATTAACCAAAAATTTGTGTCGATATGAAAATTAATCAGGTCCAAGTCATCACGGTGCTAAACATATGACCTCAGTATTGCATGAACCTATTTATTTTCATAGCTTTTACGTAAGATCTGTACTAATAAATCAGGATCATTAATTTAGTCTTTGATAAAGCAATGACTGATGCATGTTCTTAACACCAGGTGCTCACGTGTGGAAAGTCAGGCACGTGCAGGAGAGTTTTCATCCTTGAGTAATGCACAGTCACTTCTCAGGGGCAGAGTGTGACTCTGACAGGTGGCTGGGTTTTGGAATAGGGTCCTAGGGAAATAAGGTTGGCTGGAGGTCTTGCAGAGCTGCAGGTCATAGAGACAGGTCCCCTATGACTGTAGATGTGTCAGCTGGCTACTCTCTTTTCTCTCAAGACTGGGAGCATCTATCTTCAATGAGGAAAGTCCACTCAAAGGACTGATGAAACCATGAACTCACTCAGTTAATCTCTTTGAAATTTTACCACCAAGTTTTGGCATCTGTCTCTTTCCAAAGTCCAGGAGCAAGGTCCCAAATGTCCCACCATACCTATGTGTCTGAGACCAAGGCTCAAAATACCTTGGGGGCTTTGTCTCCTGTGTTGCTCAGCATTCTTGACCGACGATTCCTCTATGGATGGCAATCCATAGAAAAAGGCATGAATTGTATTTTCCTGTGGAATGGCTGTTCTTGCTCTCCCAGCAGAAGCACTAGCAAAGGTACTCTTGTTTGCATTCATTTGCCAGCCAGACCTTCCCAGTGGCTTGTCACAGGCAGCTGATATTTCCTCTCCAGTCTCCATGAGTTTTGTCCATCAAAGCGGCAGCCAGTGTTGTTTTATGATATGTTGTAAAACTACCGTGCTACCCTGAGTGTGCTCAGCGTGGCTGCCTCATTTATCACTGCTCAGCCTTCACACTGGGGCATCATCCATCACTGCCTCCTTAGAGCTGAGAGTCAGAACCAGGTCCGCAGTGCTGCTGTAGCCCGGAGTTGTGTGAACACTCATCAGCAGGTCCCTTTGTCCTCAGGCTTTTTTTTTTTTTCCAGGAAATGTGACTTCTTCTTATATTTAGTTCCCAACCAAGATTCCCAAGAATAAAAACTCCAACTTCAAAATTCAATTGACTGTGCCTAATGGAGGGGATTTTAATGTGTAACCTTTGACCCTTATCTATTATTGAAGAAAATAAAGACTTTTTTTGTTCCATATTAGAAGTTAATGGCAAAAGAAAAATTTGGAGGTTTTAATTTTTTGATTCCAATAGTGACCTCCATGTCCATTGTGAAACCATGAATAATCACTGCTTGAGAAAGGCATTTCTATGAGCAATCTAGAAAGTGGACAAAGGGACCTTTGAGACATATGCAGAAAAGAATTTCAAGAATATGTTTGTGTCTGGTTTTCATCTTCTGCCATAGAAAGATAGTTACCTTTTCTTTTATTTATATTAATCATTTGCATTGCACTTATCTCCTTATTGCTCATAAGTTTATTTTATTTTAATGATACTGATAAAAAAGCCTGTAAAATATCAGCCAATGTAAAACCTATGAATTCAGAGCCCTGTCCTATTCCTAGTGCCATCAAAAGGTTAAAAATACCATTGTTTTCATCAAGTCTGTGTAGTGAGGTGGGTGTATTGTACTGCATAAGATGAAAATGGGACTGTGGTGGTTTCTGGGCTCTAACACTGTTGCTCTTTAGTGCTTTCCTCCTTCTGAGTACGCAGTTCTCTAACACATGAGGGGTTAACAAACGTGACTCAGGCATCTTATTATCCTCTCTTTGGGATTTAGCCTCCTGTGCTGGCAGAAATCCTGCATTGTGCACAGCTTGCAGGGTAATTGTCCTCTAGGAGAAGCCAAGGCATGTAACAGTGAGCATGTTCTTTGCTTTACACTCTTTTTTTGGAGATGAATCTTCATAAAAGTGACCCTTGCAGGAGATAGCCACAACTGGGCAGGTAGATGAGGACAGGCCGTACACTGGTTGTGGCTTCCTCTCTTCCAGGACTGATACGAGCATTGCGCAAGTCACATTCATGGCTGTCAGTGACGTCCTAGCAGAGAAAGACGGGTTTAGAGACCCAGATCCTTGTTATCTTTTCAGCAAAGTGGTCAAAACACAGACACTTATTACAAGCAGAATAAAAATAGGTTTTAGATGTGTTGTTTTTCCACTGTAACTCAGCTTTCCACCTACTCAGTAATTTAGAAACAAAGTCACAGGCTCAGCGTGGTGAATTTGGAAGGCCTGGCTATGGAGACAGTGTGCTTGCCCCCACGGATGGGTGACCTTTGTCCTCTGGGGCTGCACACACCCCAGCAGCAATGCAGCGTAGTAGGGGCAGGTGTGTAGCCTGAAGCCTCTGCAACACCTTCTTTGATGTTCGTTTTCAGATAAGGAGCCATCTTCTGAACAAGATTTGGAGCCAATGTGTCTGCTGTGCCTCTGCTTTGCTGCTTCCTGAGAGCCCAGTAGCTAGTTCAGGTTCTCATGGCCACATTTACAGGTTATACCCACTTCATGTGCCTCTTGGGCACAGCTTCCCTTTTTGTTCTTTTCCAGAAGGCACCCGACTCACGTGTCCTTAAACCACTCTGTTGACCAAGCCTGAGTATGATTATGAAGAGATGGCCAGGGGGTTGTTTCAAGATAATTGAAATATTGCTCCGTACAAAAACACTAATATAAACACCAAAATTAGCAAGATGTATCGCTTGACATCAGCTCCTACCTTGGATTTAATCATACAGGATGTATCTACTCTTGAAGGCCCCCTAAAGTTTGAGCACAGCTCAGCAGCTTCTGCTGCCGCTGTTGGCACTTTTGGGACGTGAAGACGGTGGCTGGACTGTGCTCCCTGATGTCAGAATGGGAAACAGAGGTTTGTGAAGATACATCATGAAGTGGAAAGAGAATCAGAGACCGATGAACATTTTCCCTCGTGCTGGTGTGAAGAACAGCACAAATTCCTTGAAGAGGGGACAACAACAAACCTCTGGAAAGTATTGCAAGGTAATAGGTATTGAAAAGCCATCGGAAGCAATGGCAGTTCTTCCACTGACTTCAAAACATATCCGACCAGGAACCTGAAGATGTGATAACATTTAAGGAACAAAGTTTAATTTGAGGCAAGGAAGCATAGATGTAGTAGTTTGTCCCTTGTAAGGGCTCACAGTCTCTCAGCACTGGTCCTGTTTGAAGGCTGAGAGGTGGACGAATGCCCGAAGCCACCACCATGCCCAGCTGCCCAGGAAAGGATGTGAAGCAACAGAGGGGAACAGTGACAGAGCAGGTATGGTACGTTGATACGAGAAATAAAACAAAGTGGGATATGCCCCATAAACGGAAACATTTTCTAAATTTGCTGTTTTAGAAAAATGTTAAATGAATGGGCTGGTTTTCTGGTTGTTGTCCTTTGTTAGTTTTTAATTCTAATGAAATACATGCCTCTGTCTCCTGAGCTATTCTGTGACACTCTGCTGGGGACATTTTTCCATGACTAAGGGAGAATTTCTATTGATTATTCCCTCATTTTTACCATCAAATTTTAAATGTTATTCTTTAATTCTTGATTATTCCCTCATTTTTACTGTAACATTTCAAACAGTAAAAATAATATTTGTTGAAACTGGAGGTGGTGGAGCTCTTCCCCTTGTGCACACTCACATCTTGGCTGCCTTCCCCCCATCTCATGGGAGCTGCAGCAGAGATGACTTTCCCCATTTCTCACTTGCAGAGAAGGGGCCACCAAAGGGACATGTACGAGGAGTGTTGAACGTGTGCTACTTTGCCTACATTGCCTGGGTTGAACAAGCCCCTATAACCAGGTGAAATACGATCCAAATGTGAAAGAAAGTATTCTTTAACCCCCAAACAGAGTTTCCAAGCTGTGACAGAGATGGGACAGGACCTGTGGTGCTTTCCAGGCAAAGAGCCCCCTGGTAGTAGCTTCTGGAGTGACCAGGGGTCTGCAGAATGAGCTGGTCTCAGAAGAGCATTACAGCATTGTTTTGATCCCTGACAAATAACCTGAGCTAACAAACAGCTGAATTAAATTCCTCATGCTGATAGGCTCCATGGAGGCCACAATGGTGATTTTAAAACTCAGGTTTGCACCTCTGTGTGTGTGTTTGTAGTTTGGATAACTTTTTTTTAATGTTTTACTGGCATCTTTGTTATTTCTTTGGTTTTCAGAGAGTGGAAAACACTTGTCATGTCTTCGACTCTGTATTAGCACCCTTCGCTGGGTGTTCAGCTTACTTCTGGGTAGGTCTTACATGGGATTTTTTTCATGTCTGCAAAGTATTTTTGGCATCAAATTTAGATTGCAAACACATGTCTCAAAGGAGCATCTCATCTACAGACAAGTCCTGAATAGACAGGCACAACACACACGTTACTCTCGTGCTCTTTTTGCTTATAACATGCAACCACTACAGTAATTCCCTCAAGAAGGTCACCTTCCTTCAAAGGGAGATTTTTGCTATTGATCTAAATCTTGTTGCGCTATGAAGAAGCAGAGAAGCCTTGCCGATACATGCAGCAGGAGCATGAGCCTTCCTTCACTGCCTCAGCTCCAAAAAGGATGATGTAATTTTAAAACCACTAGTGATAGGAAAAAACCTCCCTTCTGAAGGGAAAAGGAGTTTCCCTGATGTGAGGTTGATTATACTGCTGGAAGGAAAGGGATTCGATGAAATAAAAAACAGAGAGTGTCCACAGCACCAGTGAGATGGAAAATCACGGCAGGCACACTTCAGTCTGTTTTTTCTTGGTGTAGAATATCTCATCTGTCAAAAGAGAACAAGTGGAAGTTTGGTTAAAATCTCTCAAGAGGAAGGGACAATTTGTGCAGTTGCTGAGCTTTTTCAGTTGGTGCTGAAGATTAGATCTAAATATTTATTCACCACTGAGACCAATTAGTCTCCTGACATCTACTGAAATTTCTGAATTTATGTCCTTCTCTTTCCTGATTGCCAAGTTCCTTTTCTGCCAGCCTGTTCTCTATGGCCAGTTTAACCTACTGCTTCTTTTTATGTGCCTGTGACCAAGACAGTAGAGTTGCCTCATCTGTTTGGGGGTTTTGTTGTTTCGGTTTTGTTTGGTTTTGTTTTTTCCTAGCCCTGCATCTGGGCAATGTGAAAAATTTGGAGAAGACTCTATCAACCCTCCTAGTTTTATCTTTCGGAGGAGATAACTGGAAGACTTCAGACTCAAATCTTTTCTCGCATGCTTGTGGACGGAAATCTGTCAGAAGACGTGTTCTATTTACTGAGATGGTGATCTGGCTGAAGAGAAGAAAAGAGAGGCAACAAGGGAAGATGCTAATGGAAAAAATTACAGATACTCTGAAAAAGAGAAGGAAAAGTAAAGACAGCATCCAAAGAAGGAGTGAAGTTGAAAAACTGGAAGAGAATGTTAGAAGATACAGAGTAAAGGGGAATGGCTGCCTAAAATCTAATAGATCAATCTGGTCTCCCAAGACAGGAACACCAAACCCACACAGGGTTCTAATTAGTTTCCATACTCTGGGACAGAAGTAGAGTTAAAAGGCTCTGACCTCATCTATACAAGCTGCAAGAGGTGTCAGAAAAACAATGATTCATTGTCAGATTCAGTGGTTCAAAAAGTGGAAGTAGAGGGGCTCCACACAGCTCACTCTGTGCAGTTCCATGGCTTCTGGAGAGTTCATGCTCCACAGAGCTGCAGCCTGCATCCATGAGGAAAGGCAACAGCTGAGGCAGAGCCTTACAGAGACAGAGCACCTGTGGGCTTCACCTGGGCACATGTATTTGGGTTAGGCATTTAGGGATCCTTTATAGCACCAGGTAAGCATTTCTGGTGGGATATTTTTATTTTTTAACTTTAAGGATTTCTGCAGTAAGTCAAATGAATCCCTCTGTGCAGGTACATGTTTCTTCCCACTGACTACAAAGGAAGCCAGCAATGACCAGCTCTTACGTAGACTCCCTCCTCTTAAAGCAGTGCATTCCCTGTATGTCTGTAATAGGTGCAGTGGAAGGTAACACACTGAGGAGAGTTTATGTGCACAACCACACTGAGAATAAAATTTGGCTAAGATTCTTTTGTTTCTTATAGGGGAAAAAGGATATTTTGAATGGCTGATGATAAGCATTTATACAGCCATGAATTTATCCTTTCATGATCAAGTATTTCTCACAAACTGTTAAGAGTTGAAGTTCAAGGGTCTGACAAGCCTGTGGGATTCCAGAAGTCTACGAAATCCAACTTGTGTCTTGGAGTATGCTGCCTTCCTGCTGAACTTCACTGGCATAAGGCCCCTATTTTCGGATGATCTTTTTCATATCAAAGCACCCAGCTTGGGGCTATCTTCCCAACATATAAGACTGCTCTGCTGGGGATGATGTGGTGGACAGTACTGCTGGACCACAATGGAAGGAACCACCATAGCCTGTGATGGGAGGGACTGGCACATGAGGCTAAATCCAAAAACTGAGCTCCTTCAAGAGAAACCTTGAGCCTCTTTGCTCGTGCACACCCCTAGCAGTAGCTCAGCTGTGATTCTACACACCAGGGACACAGGGACATAGGACAGGAGAGTCTTTGACACCGCTCTCCAAACGTGGAAGATGAACACCTAACAGAAAAGGGCATGAAGTCAGATTAGTGACTTTCACATTTTGAGTAGGAAACTTCCCACGTCTGTTACTAATCCAGGACAGCGTATAACAACTACAAATCCAAACTTTGTTAGGTGTCAGGTCACTATATTTACCAAAACAAACAAGCTGAAGAAAGAAATTCACAGGCTTTGCTTGCATTTGAAATACAAAAAATGCAGTGCCATGACATACCTTTGTCATGTACTGGCTTGGATATCCCTGATGTTGTTTTTGTTAGCCAGTGGTTGTTTTGTGTCTCTAAAAATTAATCTGCTGTAAACTAGAAGATTTACGTGCAAATATAAGGAGGTCAACAAATGGCTCAGTTTCCAGGAAATTATTTCTATATAGTTGCCACAATATGGTTGTGTATGGCTGTAAACACCCATAATACACACTTGATATGTCTATATACATATATATATACACATATATAGTATACCAGTTTGTGTCCAGGTGTGCAAACACAAACACATGTAACCTAATATGTTCTGGATACTCTACTGTGTTCAAAAGGGGTGTTTAAGTCCTCAAAAATGTAATGAAAATAAGAAAATTGTTTTGTCTGTTCAGAGTGTTCCTTTTCTCAGACTACTGCCAGGACTGGCAAGTTAAAGGAATTAACATACCTTGGTGAGGTCTGCTTTACACAAGCTGAATAAACATTTAAGATAATCATTTCACGTTCATGCGTGATAAACACTTGAGGAACATGTATTTGTCAGCATCAAAGAAGGAACCGAGCTACACAGTTCTGTGATATTCAGGCTCTGCCACCACGTCACCAGCAGTGGCCAGGAAACCCTGGGGCAGGTCAGCAAACCTCTCTCTACTCACAACCCTTGCCACTCACCATGTGCAACCTACCAGCCCCTGATCCAGAGCAGAACACCCTGCCCCATTCGCCACACTCCTCCTTTGGCAACACTCACGATGTGTTTCTGCACGTGGCTGTGCAGCAGCATTGCAAAAGCATCTAGGAAATGCCTTCTGTGTCTTGAGGAACTCCACCTGGGAGCTTGTTCTTCAGTAGCTTTATTGGCTCTAATATCTTCAGGTCTCTGGTATTCTCTTTTAAATGATACGGAAAAAACTGCTTTTTTTTCTGTGGGCTTCCTGTAGAACTTCACTTAGAAGTTAAAGAAAGATCTTTATCAGTGAATCTAATAGACCTTTATTTCTCCCTCTTCCGTCACAGAATGCACTAACCAGATGTCCATTCAGCAGTAACTACAACCACTGCAAGACCCTCCAAATCTGCCAGGAAGAGGGCAAGAAGCCAGCGCTGACACCAGTGTACCCACAACCTCAAGCACCCATGCTGCGGATCAATATGGTTTCATGGTACCACCCACATTAATGTGACCAAAACCTGAAAAAAGTACATCAGCACAGGAAGCTGTTTGAATGCTTCATATAAATAACAGATATGATACAGTTTCTTGCCATAAAGATGACAGAATGTCCCCTTGGACGTTCTCAAAGGACAGTCTGACAACCTCTAACACTTTCAGTTTGTAGAAGACTTGAAATACATAAAGGTGAGAAGTTTGGAGAAAGGAGAAGACAGCATAAAAAAAGGCTGGGAAATAGGGTGGATTCTGAGGTTGAAGGATGGTATTCTAACAATTTGGTATTTTAACAACATCTGCAGAACTAATATCCAACTCCTCTTTTGCAATTCCTTGTCTTCATTACTCTCAAGCACTTCTCTGTCACGCTGACCACTCGGCCGCCCGGAGGCCTGGCAGGCAACTCGCTGCAGTGTCCCGGTTGGGGAGACCACCTGGTAAAAAGCAAGCTGGAGTTGGCTTTCTGAAGAGCCCTCTGACCTTAGGTCTCAAAAGAGCAGGCTGCAGTCAGGATGTTGCTATGCAGCAGGTGGAGGCAAAGGAGGCGAGAAGGACCTCTTGGTGCAACAGTGTCGGGTCTACTGTCCCGAGGGAGGAGCAACCAAAAAATGCCAGGAGAAGGCCTTGCCAGTAGTTTTTGTAAGGGGAAAATTCAGGGGTGGATCCAAGGGATAAACCAATGGGGAATTGATGAGGGATGACAAGAAACCAATGGGGGATAACAGGGGGAGGAACTCATACAAACAGGCCAATGGGGGTTTACAACTGCAATGAACTTTCTAGAACATAATTAACTAAGCCATGAAGGACATGAATATGCAAAAGGAACCTAGCCAATCGAGAACTGAGGAACAAGGAACTTACTAGAAGGGTGGGAGGAGATGCTTCCAAGGGTAACACCCAGGGGGATGAGCCCTCAAATCTTGGTGCTGCCCTCAGAGCCACTGTCGTGAGTGGGGAAATCAACCCACTGGATGGCCTCAGACTTGCCAGTGGGTTGAATCACTGCAACACTTCTCCGTCCTTCGTGTACTTTTGTCCTACAAGCAATTTAAAATGTGTTCTCACTATAAAAGCAAAAGGTTATTTAAAATTGTTTGTTTTTACATATTCCTGCTCTTCTTGTTACTTTCTCATTATTTATGTCCAGCTGCTTCTTCGAAACTGCCTCCTCAGTGAAAGGTCAAATCAAGGAGGAGAAACAGGACAACAAATTGTCTTCTTAAAAGATGAGTACAAGATTGCCTTATAGACCAACCCTGCTAGGAACCTATGGGACTGAAGAAGATCTAAATGGCAAATCTCTACCCTAGGTATCTGCTGTGGAAAATTATCAAAGGAAAAGAAAATAAAAGTGGCAGAAACAAGGAGCTTTGATTTGGTCCTCCTGTGGCACAGGTTTTAGTGGCAAGATAAGCTGTTGTCTTATTAGCTTCTGATGGAAAACAGATGAAACTGGATGAACCACATGGAAATGTGGCCGGGCTGGATCATAGAAACATAGAATGATTTAGGGTCAAAGGTACCTTAAAGATCATCTAATTCCAACCCCCCTCATCATGGGCAGATATGCCACTCACTAGACCAGGTTCTCAGTGTCCCATTCAGCCTGGCCTTGAGCACTTCCAGGGATGGGGCATCCACAACTTCTCTGGACAACTTGTTCCAGTGTCTCATTACCCTCTGAATTTCTTCCTAACAAATAATCTAAATCTCTCCACTTCCATTTCAAACCCATTCCTCTTTGTGCTATCACTATTTGTCCTTGTAAATAGTCTCTTCTTTTTTTTAAACCCCCTTTAAAACCATTGCTGATAGGCTACAAAATTCATACAATTATAAATTTGGGAGGAGTTGATTGAACAGATAAGAGATAAAGGAAAACTCACACAACAAAACCCCCTGGGGTTTAGCCTTTATTTTGGAAAAACTGAAATGAAATACAAACATATGTTTCTGGAATCCCTTGTATTGTGGATCACTGGAGGCCAGAAGGAAACCATGGAAGACTCACTTTACACTTCTTATTTTCTCATAGACTTCCTAAGATTTCCATTATGGCCACTGCTGCAGAGAAGTTACGGTCAAAGATGGGCTTCTGGTCTGATGTGGTGTGTCCTGTTTTCAGACTGGCTTTTATTCGTGTTTCTCATGGTATTCACAGACAGTACAAAGTAAATTACTGAGATCATGATAAAAAGTTTGGGTTTGGTTTTTCTGCAGATACTCAGTCCTTGTGTTCTTCTCAGTGACTGCTTGAGTTCTCTGAAGTTTGGCTTTGAGGGTGACAAACGTTTCCAGCATTTGACCAAAGTCGGTGCACAAAACATGCAAATACACACTGCAGTTTTCAAACACGGAGCTTCATGTGAACATCGAGTGACACAAACACTCCACAAGCATCACCTGCTGGTCCCATGTAGTTACCAGCCCTCATCACTTCACCTTGGTGATCCATCAGCAGAACAGAGCTTGCTCCTCCTCTGCTCTGAGATGCTGTGGAAATAAACACTGCCGAAACAGATGGTCACACAGGCCTTGTTGTGTCGATGCACAAGATAAACCCACGAGGAAACATTCATTCTGTACAGAGCACAGTTTGAGTAAGGAGCCAGAAATAACATTGTTTGGATATCTGTTCATGCAATTACTCCTGTACAGTGGAGCAAGAGATCAGTGAGAAAATCCAGCAGCCACAAAAATCAGTTTTTCTGATAAGGCAGTGATTTTTTAAAAGAAGTATTTCTGGTTACTCAAACTCAGAATCATTCAGTGATCAAGTTAATTGGAGGGATTCACAGGTATCTCACAGTCTTGCTCCTGGGTGTGTTTGTCCAATGTAAGCACATTCTTTGGAGAATCCATCACACGGTACGTGCCTTGTGGCTCAGAATTGGCTTTGATTTACATTTTGGTATTTGCTATTTGAAAACAATTACTCGAGCTAGGCTGGGGAATATCATAGTCACTCACAAATCGTCAGCCTTGCTCACCTACCAAGGACATGATCTCCTTGGAAATAGCGATTCCTTCCCATTCCAGCAGCATTTCATCCTCACCTCCCCACAGCTTCCAGACTAATGCACCTCTCCATGCCTTACTTAGGGATTGATGGTGCGTGGCACCTCCTACCCTCAGATAGAAACGGCGGCCACGGCGGAGAGTGAGGGCCTCATCACAAAAGGCGATGATGGCTGGTCCCTCAAAATGATGAGGCAGCTCTTTTCAGCCGATGTCGGCACAGCCGCCCCCAGGCAGCGGCAGTGTGACACCTTGTCCCCTCTCAGGCAGCGGTGTCGTAGGTCACCCAGCGCCAGGGGGGAAGGCTCGGCTCAGTCGGTGCTAGCCCTGTTCCCCTCTCTCTCCTTCATCTCCCGCAGAGATCCCTGGCGCTCCCCTCACTAAGGGTCCCGCGGCTGATGCTCACCCTAATGATTCCCTCTCCGCATCCCTTTCTCCGGGGGGTGTGACAGCGCGGGCAGGGCGCGGGGGGAGCAGTTACCACCGGGCGATTCTCTCCATCCGGAGCCCAAGCGCCGGCACTTCCCGGTGCCGCCGGGGACCCTGTCCCGGAGGGATCCCCGCGGGGCCGGGGCCGCCGACCTGCCCGCCCCACGCAGCAGCGGCACGTCCGGGCGGGGGCCGCCACACAGCCCCGGGAGGGGCTCCCCCCGCCCCCCCCGAGCCGCCTGCCGCGCGTACCCCGCCGGCGGATCTCTTTCCCCTGCTCTCGGAACCCTTTTCGTTTAGCGGCGATCGTTTCGAGATAGCAAATATATGAGGAGAATTTCCTCTATTAAAAAACAAAAAAACCCCACCCCAAAATACAAAAAAGAGGGGAGCGCAAAAAGACGAGTAGAGCAGCTAGTTTAAAGGTCTGATATTAAAGGTCTGTGCTAGTTTCAAGCGTTCGTAAAACGGCCTGAAGGATGCTATTTTGCTGCAGTCTAGGTTATTTCAGCCCACAGTTGCACAACAAACCATTTAAACATTTCAGCACAAAACAGATTCCATTGTTGAGCTGCACATTAAAAAGTGTTATTCGCTTTGAAGTTTTTGTCTAATGGCTCTAAACTGAAAGAAAATGTTTTCCTATTACTTAATTCAATCATAGCGAAGAGGCTTGGTAAAAAGCCCACGGATTTTGCCCAAAGTGTGACAGAGTTCTCTTTGTGTTTGCTTATCCTCTGCTGTCACACACTTTAATTCGCCTCTCTTTATCTGGCATTCAAAACTTTCTTCAATGACATTCAATAAGGTCCAGCGGCTGGAAAAAAAAACTGGTTATTTTTTTGGATATTCTTTCCCAGTAGCTTTGGGCTTGGTGTGCATTCAGAAGCTGTTAACCCTTTGCCTCCCTGCGGCTCAGAGCCCCGGGGTTCAGCCCCTGGGCAGCGGGAATCCCTCGGAATAAGGCTGAATCCACCACCCCCCGGTGGCGAGCCAGTTGTCAGCGGGGAGAGATGCCTCTTCCCTGGAGCCAGCTCCAGAGGAAAATATTTTAAAATACCTTTTCCTTAAAAATAAAAAAGAAAAATCCAAACCCAGTTAACGCTTTCAGGGAAAGGACGCTTGGGAAGCCTTTCTATATCTTTGCGGGACTGAGTTTTTATTAACATTCGTTTTTGTTCGCTCTGCAATTTTCGCCGTTCATTTGGGCACATCAGTACATTTTTAGGCTCAGGCATCAACAGTATCTCGTCAAAACTCCCGTGGATTACAGTGAGAAATGTGAGCGCAGGCAAAACAACCTCTGTATAGCCCAGAGACACGGAGTACACCGCTTTCAAGGCTTTTACTTCCTTTCCCTCTTTCCCCCTCCCGTTTTAAGAAAGTCCGTTTGGTTTCGAGGCGGGGAGGTTACTGTAGGGAGCAATCTCCCCACGTTTTGACAGGGCTCGGCCGATGCGTTTGTCTTTTTATTCCCCGTATATTAAACGGGGAGATCGGGGCAGAATATGCATCCCCACGAACATTTTCGTATTTGTTAACGTTCCTTATTCACCTGCTAAATCAACAAGCTCCGGGGAGTGCGACGCGGGGAGCCGCTGCACGGGGCAGCGCCGGTGCGCGTTAGCTCCGACGAACCCGCAATTCACTTTGGAGACCGCTGTGAACTCAGCGCATCCCTGTCCTAAGACATCCAGACACCGCCGCAGTGTTTAAGTTAAATCTCATCGTTCAGCAGAAATAAGTTGTTTCTCTGTCGTCGCCACAGCCCCGGGGACTTCCCGGCGCGCTTGTGCGCGGCGATGCGGGGTCGGGCTAGCGCGGCTTGGTGGCGGCCGGGGCCGGGGCCGCCGCACGTGGGGTGCCACGGTGCCGTGGTGCCACGGCAGGTGTTACCGCTGGGACTGGGCACAGGGAGCAGGTGTAAAGACATGCGGAATGTGCCGAGCGGCTCTTCTCCCTCCGCGGGTGCCGCCGGCACGGAGCAGTATCTGTCGGGTTTTCTGTACCCGCACCAGGGCAGCCGCGGTGCTTGCGGCGCTCCGCACCCGTTAGCTATGCCCGGGCGCCCACGCCCACGCGGAGGCCGGGCGGATGTCCTCGCCAGTGGAGCACCGGCTGGCACATGTCTGTGGCAGGGGGTTTCGCCCGACGGCGGCGACAGCGACAAGTGGCAGGTCCCGGACCCAGGCTGAGAACAAAGACGCGGGGCTGGGGAAGGCGGCGGGCGAGGTAGTGGGGACGAGGCATCCCGGAGGCGAGGGGAGAGAGAGGGGCCGTCGGCAGCGGGGGGCCGACCTGGTGCCACAGGTGGGACAGGCACGGGGGGCTGTCAGGGGAAGCTGGCCCCGGCGGAGACCGCGGCTGCAGCCGGCAAAATAAACAAGTGGGAGCGGGCAGAAAGCTGGGCTGAAAGCGAAGGAGAGCGATAAAGAGAAAGAAAAGAATATTAAATCGCGAGAGAATGAGAAAATAACCCCGCCAAAGGGAGAGGAGGGGAGAGGCCGCCTGCTACGGCGTGGGTGGGGTCGACAAGAATAGAGTACATTATGCAGTTCATTTAGTTAACAAGGGAAATAATGAGGGAGCGTGCGGCGTGAATGCCAAGAGAAGAGCCACAGAAAGCCCATTGAGCGCCCGGCGCCGCCATCACATGGCGCGGGCGCTATTTAAGCGGGCGGCGGGCGCCGTTCAGCACTCCTCGGGCTGGCCAGCGGCGCCGCGCGGGCGCTGCGCGGGGCGCTGCGCGGGGGCTGCGCGGGGCAATGCCGCGCTCCTTCCTGGTGGACTCGCTGGTGCTGCGGGAGGCGGGCGAGAAGAAGGGGGAGGCCAGCCCTCCGCCGCCGCTCTTCCCCTACGCCGTGCACCCCTCGCACCCGCTGCCCGGGCTGCCGGCCGGCGCCTGCCACGCTCGCAAGGCAGGGCTGCTCTGCGTCTGCCCGCTCTGTGTCACCGCCTCCCACCTGCACCCGCCGCCGCCCGCTATCCCCCTCATCAAGGCCTCCTTCCCTCCCTTCGGCTCCCAGTACTGCCACTCGCCCCTGGCCCGCCAGCAGCACTCCGTCTCCGCCGTTAGCGTCGGGCACGCACCGGCGCTCTACCAGGGCGCCTACCCGCTGCCCGACCCCCGGCAGTTCCACTGCATCTCCGTGGGTAAGGCGGGCAGGGGCGGGGAGCGGGGGCTGCATGACAGCTGTGGGCGCTGCGGGGAGGTGATGAGGATCCCGGGGGACCCAGCCGAAGACACCTGGGGAAGCGGGGGTGGCTGCCGAGCGCACGGAGGCTGGACGGGGAGGCCCGGCACTTCTCTCTGTCGGTGCCCCGGACGATGCGCAGGGGAAGCCCCCGTGCTGCCCGCCGAGCCTCCGATCCAGGCTGTGGGTACGGGGAGAGGCGGCCGCGGTGCTCTCGTGAGCTCGGACTCCAGCCTGGCAGCCGCTTGCTGGGTGTCAGGCCCCCGGGGGAGGAGGAAGGGCTGCGGCCCCGCAGAGTGGGCGGCAAGAGGGCTCAGCGGGAATGGCGAACGCCCGGCTCTGTGGGGCGGGCGGCGGAGGGTCCGGCAGGTCCTGACGGTGCGCTCCTCTCCGTTCCCAGACAGCACGTCCAGCCAGCTGCCCAGTAGCAAGCGGATGCGCACCGCATTCACCAGCACGCAGCTCCTGGAGCTGGAGAGGGAGTTCGCCTCCAACATGTACCTCTCCCGGCTGCGGCGAATCGAGATCGCCACCTACCTGAACCTCTCCGAGAAGCAGGTGAAGATCTGGTTCCAGAACCGACGGGTCAAGCACAAGAAAGAAGGCAAAAGTAGCTCCCACCGGGGCGGGGGGGGCGGCCACAGCTGCAAATGCTCATCCCTTTCCACCACTAAGTGCTCGGAGGACGACGAGGACTTGCGCATGTCTCCGTCCTCCTCGGGGAAGGACGACAGAGGTCTCGCAGTCACCCCCTAGCCACCCGTACGCCCACCCCGGCTCCGCAGGAACTGTGGCGAAAGCAGGAGAGGGAGTCCTGCCTGCCCCGGTGCTGACATGCAGCCGAAGGATTTTATACCGTTTTGTATAATTTGTGTAATTTACGAAGGACATTCTCGCCTTTCTAGACCCCCGCCCGGGGGACGGGTGTCCCGGCACCCTGTTGTAAATAAACTCCTCCCTAGGACCCCAGGCGTCCCCCCATAGTGCTCTCTCACTTGTCTCCCAGCAAACGTCGCCCCGAGCCCGGGAAGCTCCTCGCAGACCTCCCCGCGCACCGAGATGGGCGTGGATGCTGCGCGGCGACGGCCTGTGCGCCCGCCTGGAGGGATGCTGTCCCGGGCTCCCTCTGGTAACTCGGCGGTGTCCAAAAGCGGGCGGACGGAGGGGGAGGGTTGAAGGCTGTTTGAGTTACTATCTTTTCCTATTTTTTTCTTTTTTTCCTTTCCAAAATTGTTCCCGGTTTTGTTTTGACTCCGTCGCTGCCGGGCGCACAGCTGTGGTTGTACCGTCCCACTCCCTCCCCGCGGGAGATATTTATTTATTTATTTATGTGCAGAGAAACGATGATGGCAATGATAATAATGATAATGATAACAATAAAAGCTCGTTGGTGGTTTATTTCCTTCCCTTCTCGTAGAAAGCAGCCACTCGGCTGCCGCGGGCGTGCGCCGGGAGCACCGTCGCTCTGCAACCCTCTCCGCCGCAGCTCGGCACCGGGACTCGCCCGCCCCCGCCAGCGCAGATGACGGGGAGTCTTCCTTTCTCCGCGTCGAGCTGAAGGTACGGGGTGCAGGGGACCCCTGCCTCCTGTCCCGGGGGCTCTCTCGGTCCTCCCCGCGAAGCTAAGGATCGGGCCGGGGAGAGGCTGGGCTGAACAGCTTTCATTCCCATGCCAGCCGCAAGTCTGCCTACGGCTGTAGGTCAGTACAAACACTTGGCTGACGGCGGGACTCGGCTCCTCTCTCCCGGTGCCCGCCGCCTCCAGACAGGAAGGACTGCCCCAGCCTCCCGCTATCCCTCCGGGGCTGGTGCCGGGGCCGGCCCTGCTGGGGCTCCCTCCTTCACGACCACCGGGTTCCAGCAGCCCCGCTCCCGGCAGCGCTTTGCCGGTTTTTACGCGCGGTCACTCGTCCCGGTGGCTCGCGGGGAGCCCCGTCGGAAGCAGCCGAGAGGTGCCGCAGCCCCGGGGGTGCCACACGCGGTGGCCCGGGGCCGGACTGGCATCAACCTTCTCGGGTGCGGGACCCCCAGAGCCCGGCGCTCCCGCCGCCGCTCCGTTCGTGCGGGGAAAGGTCCCTTGTGCCGCTACTCCCGCTCCGTTCGGGCTCACGGGGACGATTGTCGGTAAGTGCAGGGGCCGTCCCTGCACCGGCAGCCGATGCCTCGACTCTCTCCACGAGGCCGCAGAGCTGCACCGCCTGGAGCGGCGGGTTTCATGCCCTGCCATCCGGGGAATGTGCTTGGGTCCCTGGGCTACCGTCGGCTCCTGCCCGTACCGGGACGGGACCTGATTTTCACCCCAGAGCATGTCCAAAACATGCAGTGAGAAGAGCCAGGAAGGGAGATGTTGTCCCTCACGGAAAATCCACGTGGAGAAGGTCAGTGCAGCCCCGCAGCCAGGCTGAAGTCGGTGTGGGAAGCTGTGGGTTTGAGATCCCTGAGCACCAAGGGTAAAGGCAGAGCAGGTAAAATTGCCACGGCTGGGACAACATCAAGTCATGTCCATAAAACAAACATGTCACCCTCCAGCCTTCCCAGGTCTCCTTGTATAGCTGTGGGTCTGGGAGATCTACTGGTTCCTACAGCTCCATCCCACAGATGAGTGGAGAGTATGACCCTGCAGCCCATGGCACACTGTGGACCCCTCTGGACACTCAGGATGATGTGAGGTGGGGGGGAACCATTAGACATGACACTGCAGGACAGGCACAAGGCAGTACTCTCACTCTGCTGTGACCGGCCTGATTTGTGTCCCCCTGCCTGGAAGTTGCAAGGACTTGGTGACACGAGGCAGCTGGATTATCAAGATTGGGGCACATGGACAAAACGTTCAGGCTCCTTGGTGGCCTTCTTTCACCCACTGACTCCTGGGACTCTCAGACCTCTCACCTCTCCATCTCTGCTTCCTCCTTTGTTGGCTTCCCACATTACCCAGCTGAGATGGGATGGCAGGGCAAGCTCATAATTAGGACACCCCGTGGGCAGCATCTTCTTGGCTCATTTTCCCTTGACTGTTGGGGATGAATTTGGCAGGTTTGAAACCAAAATCTGGCCTTGATACAAGAGTGAGTCAGTCTTGCCTGGTGCACAGCCTCGTAATGTTCCCGGTGTGCCCTTCTTTCCCCAGTGCACAGTTTCAAACAGAAAACCCTCAGAGGACCCTAATTGGCACAGCAGGGCCATGTAGACTTTCCACCACTCACCTCCCATCCTGCTCACATTTACTGTCTTGTTTTGAAAAGTCATCGCAAAATAGAGGCAGAAACAGCCTAATGCAGGTTTAGCAAGGGGTCTGGCATCCTCTTACAGAGCACTGGCACTGAAGCCAGCGGGCACCCGTAGAGGCGCGTGCGTGTGTTCCTCATGCTGGTTCAGCAGCATGGGATGGAGCCAGTTGGCTGGCAGGGAGATGCAAGGAACAACACTTGCATCAAACGCTGAGCGTTTGAGTGTTGCTGTTGGAGTGGTACTGTGGAGGTTGTGCTGAAGCTCTCAGCATCCTTGCCTGCCAGCACATTCCCACCATTTCTCTGGTCCTCCATGGCACAAGCTCTGATGTATAAAATGTGCCTCCTCACACTCCTGTTTTGAGGCTGAACAGAGGCAGATGAGGACAGTTTCTCATCACTGTGATAGGGATGATGAGGCAGCAGCACTGCCCACCTGGCTTGCTCCTCACTCGCTGTGAAACCTGGGCAGCAGCAAGCCTGGCAGACAAACAGTACCTTGTGGACAAACACATTTTGTCCTTAGGAACCAGAGCTTCTGGGATCTGAGGGAGCAGCTGGAAAACTTTATGGGTGTGCAGAACCAAGTTCACTATCACATCCTCACTGCAGGCACAGCTGCTGTGGGCTGCAGGGAAGAATTTTGTAGGGATGCTGTCCCAGTCAGTGCACATGTTACAGAGAGTGTGGGCACACATGTGACTGCATCCTTTATGGACTGAGTTTGTCAGCCAGACAATTTGGAACTAATCTTCAGCTCTAAAATGTACCTCATATATGTAAAGTAGCAAAGAGAATTCCCTCGGATGGTATAATTTCGTCTGAACAGCAGTGGAGTATCACAATGGATGGCCCCAACAAGACAGTATTAATATTCTCTGATGCACATTGGCCTCTGCTGCAGACCCTGTGTACCTTGCAAAGCCCAGTGGGGCTCTCAGTGCACTTGACAGTCATTATGCCACATCCACATGCAGAGATAATCCCTCCTTAGTTGGGCATTTTTCTAATTTAGTGAGAAATCATTACGGCAAATGCTCAGAGTGTCATTTTCAAGGACTCTGAGGTTGGGCAAATTAAAGTCATTTTGCTGTGGGAAGAGCGTGGGCACCTCTGCTAAAGCGAATGTCATAACATGCCAATTTTCAACTTTCTATCTCTAGCCATTTTGGCAGCGGTTTCTGAAAGTTACTTAAGCATTTTAGCATCTAAAATGCCCAGTCTCAGCTGATTCCAACAGGAAGCAGATTTATAAATGCACAAAGGGAGTTTGAATATTTTCCAGCATATACTTTTTTGATCGTATTTCTATCTTAAAGTTGAATTACTTCTGCCCTAGCATGCAGAGAGGAGACTCTTTGGATGCTATCAAAGCTTTAAGGACTGTATGCCAGAGCAAAAGTGGCTGTCCTGGCAGGGGAAGGAGGACAAAGGATGATGCTGGGCTCTCTTTTCCACACACTGGTATTGCTGAATTTTGGTGTCCCACATCCCATCCCATCACATATGCAAACAGTCTCTTTCCAAAGGCAAAAAAAGTGAACATGATATGGGTACCTTGGAAAAAACCAAAAGTTTGGAATGAAGAATCTTTTCAACATTGGTTACCTGTGTACTTACAACTACTTAATATTAATTTGCATTATTTGGCTTTCACATTAATGTGATTTTTATTTTTATCTCTCAACCTCATTTTGTTCCACATAAAGGCTACATCAAATAGGTTTACCGTTGAAAACATGAACTGGTATTTTAAATGTTGTTGCTCTTAACCACAAAACCAGTATTATTAACTCAGGAATTCCATAATTCAGTGTATCTGCAGTTAATGTATTTACACATTGCCAGCTCTGAGCCTGCCCTATGGCTTTGGAATAGTGTTTAGAGTAAATGGACTTTCTGCTTTGGAATAGCATTACATTGTGGGTGTTTTTCTTTCACTCTTGTTTACTTAGAGTGAATCTTACCTATTAATTTACTGGGATAATAAGGATTCATTTTTAATCCTTAGGTTCCTGAGGGCAGATCTGAAATTTGATTCTCTAATGACAATATAATTTGGTCTCTGAATGTGATTAGTTTAAAATATAGGTGGGTGTTAACAAAAGATCCTAAATAAAATAGTTTTGGATTATATTCCTAATGATTTGAAGGCAGAAACACCAACAGTAGCTATCTCTCAATTACATTAATTTTGAAAGTGTTTTTGCTATGAACACAAAGTACTCATTTATCAGGATGTAATTATGCAAGATCAGGACATCTCCTAGGATACTGACACTGATGATGACAGCAAATGGCTGGGCCTGATGCTTAATATGGCTGTAGCTCTACAGGAGTGGCTGCCCGGTGCTGGACAGATGACTACCCTGGAACTACTCTATATACTCTGTGTTATATAACCTGTATATATCTGGTGTATATAAATAAAACCAAACTAGCTAACTAAAAACAGAAGTAGCAATTATCATAAACAGGAAAACTCTTCATTCCTAAGTTCACTGTACCCCCATTCTCATTCTGCTGCAACCTTCTCTAATTTCTCCTTTCCTTATGATATTTTCTGTTAGGCCTGTTCCCAACAAAGAACACATGGAAAAGAGTACATTTTGTTCACATATTTGATACCAGTCTATATGGACCAAACTGGAAAAAACACGTCAATAGAATCTCAGCATGGACCCAAAATGTGCCTTGGAGACAGTCACTCCTGTCAGAGCTGTGTCTATTCTTTTCCTCAGCCTCAGGTTTCCAACTATGAAAACTATTAGCATCAGTCACAGACTATGAATACATTATTTTACTCTTAAAAAGTGCTCCATCCACTTTGCAGCTGGATGGGCAGTGGCTCCCATGCTTGAACGTAGGTGTGAAATAATATGTTAGATCTTGGGTGGGAGTATCTGGTCTGGATTGGCTCCAGTCACTGCTCCAGAAGGGTCTGCAGCTGATAAGTCCCTTCTGCCAGTCTGATGAGGATGTCAAGTACTTTGGTACATCTGAAATAGCACCAGGCACACATCCAGGCACATCAAATGGTTCTTGACAAGAGAAATTACACCTGAAAGCACAAGCAGAGAAGACAGATGCAGGCAGATTGTTGGAGAGAATACATGGTAGCTGTGACTGCAAACACATCCTGATTGAGTTTTATTTTAAAATATTTAAATATGCTGTGTGGAGGGCTAACTGCCTGTGCTTGACTGATCCTGGTCTGGGTAGACTACAAAAGTCTGCAGTGCCTTGGATTACACTCTTTTTTTTAATAATCCCCTTCTCAGTCTAACGTCAGGTAAATACTAAATAATAGTAGATGATTCATACAGACCTGCAACATGTGCAGGTGACTGGGCGGCTTGTAGTGTGCAAGGCAGAGTGGAAGGATTAAGCACAGCATGGTAAAACATTAAGCACAGAATGGTAAAACATATGTACGTATGTTGTTCAGGTTTTCTTTCAAGTCATAGTCATTTTGCATTTAGTATGATATAAACCCAGAGGAAGCTCACGGGAACCAGTAACTCTGAGGAGAAAAGGCCTCCACAAGCCAGGTGGTGCAAAGGAGATATGTGGAATGAATCAGGCAGAGGCTGTTATCTGAGGAGTGACACAAATACACACCTAGGAGCCTTTTCATTCAGTCCGAACTCCGACCTTAACACTAGACAGGACTCTTTCAGACCAGAGTTGTCTCTTCACTGGTGTTCTGCTGGAGGTAGCACAGAGATGCCTGACCTGTAAAAGCTGAGCAAGCTGTTCACATCTGATGTGGGTTGTTTCCTGAGTCTATTCCCATGGTTTCAGCTATGAACAGTGTATGGGACTGCAGATCGTTTATTGCAGCAGACGCAGAAATGTTAACATGCCTCTCTGTGAATTCTTCCCTCTAGAGAAAACCACCTTTGATCTCTGAGTTGACCAGAGTCTGAGAGATTCACTGAATCCACGAGAGATATTTATCTTTGATGCCACCATGTCAAATCTTGAGTTTTCTTTAGTGCCTGAGTTGAGAG
Organism: Rhagologus leucostigma; assembly: GCA_013397725.1. NCBI lineage: Eukaryota > Metazoa > Chordata > Aves > Passeriformes > Rhagologus > Rhagologus leucostigma. The sequence continues at coordinate 176,035 of VZTD01005146.1, forward strand.
GACACCACACTATGCTAGGGGGTAGGAAAATGAAAGCTGATGATGTGGGAAACTCCTCTCCTTAATTCCTGGCCATCAAGATGCTCTTCTGAGCATGACCGGTCCTGAGCCTAGATGTGCTATGGGCACAGAGGGAACACGAGATAGCTGGAATGTTGCCATTGTCAAACCTGCTGGACCTCATGCCTTCTACTTAGACGCGTGTGACTGCAGTGAAATGGTCCTGATGGTGTCTGTGACCTGTCTGAGTCCTACCCTGGTCCCTTGCAGAGCTGACTTAATCTGTCACAACCCAGATACTAGCTGCTCCAGCACATCAAAAGCCTGTTCTGCTCCTGCGTCACTTCCTGGGCTGTCAGCCTCCCCACCACTATCCCCTCGTACTCCTGCCTGCACTGACTGGTGACATCCCCATTCCCCTGGCTGACTCCTGGCTTTTGGCCATCCACTGCCATCAATCACAATTCTTCCCCCAGTTTCCGTCTTCTCCCCAGACCTCATCCTTTCAGAGACGTTTTGGGGCTCTCTTTCACTCCTAGCCCTGCTTGCACAACTGTTGAAGCCAACACTCAGCTTGTCAGCAGTGGTGGGCAAGCAGAGCTCCATTCAGTGCAGAGGAACCACATCAGTTTATGCCAGCTGATACCTGGGTGCCTCATTCACGGCCACACGGGCTTCCCTGTACACAGTGTCCTGGCACAGCTCTGCATGCACCCTTCCAACCCGCCAGCTATTCCCAGCCAACACACCCGTCCTGGCCCTTCTGCAGTGCTGCCAGCTCACACAGCCAAGCTGACTCCCTGTTGTTATTCCCTCTTCTTCTACTAATCTAACTTTTCTCACTTCTCCATGCCTTTTTATTTTTCTCTCCTGCATTTCAGTCAGTCACCTGTTTAAAGTTAAGCACATGCTTAAAAACTCTGCCAAAATGAGTCCTAGATATTCTCAGTTGTTTTCCACCCTCTGTTGAATAATTAGCCCCCTCCCTCTTTCCCCAGAACATATGGGGGTCATGTATCCAGCTCTTATGTTTAATTTCGCACACAGTTTAGATTACACTTTGTATGAAACATGCTACCAAAAGTGAAGCTCTCCTCTCCTTTCTCTCCCTTTCTTTCTCTTTAAGCATACATGTAAAGAAACCTTTCAATGCGTTTGCAGAGCCCTAATACAGTAGAGTGACACAAAGCATTCTGGATATTGCTATGCAAATGACATGCCAAGAATGTTTAGACTGTACCTTGAAGCAGTAAACAAGTTGATTGTCATGGTGTCATGGTAACTAGAGCTGGATCCGCTTCATACGAATGAGGTCCCAACCTTTGTTTTTATTTGGATTGCTAAAGCAACTCAGTGGTCCAAAGCTCATCACCCCCTTGGTCCTGTGGAGAGTCAGAGGCACAAGGAATGGACTCATGTATCAGGACACCATTTAAAAAGAAACAATGAGCTACTCCGACACACAACTTCGGGTCACTGAGGATATTCAAGCGTACACCAATCCGAGTTGGGAGATGCTGTCAACACCACTGGAATTTACCATGTACCCTGGGCATAACTGCTGTCCCACCAGTGTAGTTACAACATGCAGAACTTATATTTGGGGGTGATGAAAATTGTGTTTTTAAACTGGTGAACTGCTCCCCTCTCACAGAAATATGGATACTGGAGAAGGCAGCAGGGCTCTTCTGTGAGCAGTATCTCTGTGTGGGTCTGTAGCATCAAGAACTCAGGCTGCTGGTCAGCACCTTGTATTGTCCACTTAATACACGATTTCTTGGCAAGCAGGGCCATGACCATTTCCCTGATTTTGACCCAGCCATCCTTCCCTGGGTAGCAGGAAAGCTCTCTATGACCACAGGAGAATCACACTAATGACTTAGAGGTTACAGAGTTTTTTTCCTAACCCAGTAACTCAGGGTTGAACTACTTCAGCCTCTGATAAGCCACTTCATTTACCAAAATACACTCCTGGAAATTGTTCATCCAAGTTGAGCCACCAGACTTGGCTTCAAACCTCCTCTTCTACCTCTGCAAACAGAAAATGCTTTCCCTGACAAAACCAACAAGGCAACACTGTCCTATCATACAAAATAAACTAATTAGTTTCCTAGATGGCTGTGGCATTTTAAGTTTGAGACTAAAAATTCTCTTTACTCCAAATACTTAAAAACCAAATTTTTTTGAAGAACTGTGTGGCCAATTGTAAGTGCCAGCTGATCTCAGAGCATTAGACAGAGGAGTTTACCCGTTTCGCACTATTTATCACAGCTGATCTGGGCTTTAAGGAGGATCACAGAGGAGCTGAACCAATCTGGTACCGGCCACAGGGATCAACACAGGAACCAGCGCTGTCTGTCTCTGTCGGTTCTTCAGTCTCACGGTTTCAAAGCACAGGGCACAGAAGGATAACCCTTCATATGATCAGAAGTATGTGAGCTCCTTGCCAGTGCACCAAACCTGTCTCACATTGCCTGAGGCCTTCCCTGCTGTATACTGGGCTCTTCTCTGTGCTTGTGTGGACTTGAGATGTTACATCCCGAAGTCCTGTTTCGTCTCTTGTTACCCGACATGATGTGCAAAGACCTGTCTGAACCACTCACGTGCAACTCCTTAATTTACGGTATCAATACGGGGATGGGAATTCTCCCACCAGCTGCAGGACCTGCACAGAGGATGTACTGCAGCTGCTTGAGCAGACTCCCTGTTCAGAGTCAGAGCAGAGGAACAAGTCCTGATTGAAAAGAGTTATCTTCTGCTGCAAGACTTGGTGAGGCCAGCTGAATCAGGACCTGGAAACCATCACAACTGAGGCTGTCTAGAAAGACTAGCTCCAGTGCAGCTGGATGAATTCTCAATACCAGAAGGGAGGCAGAGGAACCCCTGGAGAATAATTGCTCACTGAACTGAGTTCCTTAGGTGTAACAACTGCATTTATTCAGCTGCACTTAAATAACTCAGTTAAGGAAATCAGAGGCAGTGGCACCAAAGAGCCACTGGACAGGGTATGGAGGTGAAACATTCTCAGCTGGATGCAAAAGTGGTAATTGAGTTTTCTTCCCTGTTGCTCATCAGCCACCATAAGGTATCCTTGGAAGTAGCTCATGGGAAATATGAGGAACAAAGCAAACTCTGACCTAAGAAAAGAGTGGAAAGGATTTACCCCACTGATCTAAACCCATTCCTGAGGATAATTTAAGTGCTGTCAGGGATCAAATGCTATCTTGTAATTTAGTACCTACAAAATATCTTCTCTGGCATCTTTGATCGTGAAGTCTAGTCAAGTCTCTTACACTCTTTGCAAATTCATCAGTGGGAAAGTTCTCATTCCTTGCTGAACCACTTCTTTTCCTGAAGCAGGATTTGTACAGCGCTTTATCTGACAAGTTTTGGATGGTTCAGTAAATGCAGTAGAATGTTGATGGGGCTGAGACAGGCACTATAGCCCAGATCAGCTGGAGATAGAGCTGAAGAGCTGTATGTTCCCTCTGCTGCAGGCTCCAGGCTGCTCAGACGAGCTGCAGAGCAATCCCCTGGGACAGCTGCTCCACAGAAACTCTGTTCATACAGTAGCATCACAAGTGCGTGGAACTGAAGTCAGCAGCTGATCCTAAAAAATGCTTTTGTGTTGCTCATTCATAATCTGAGCAATCTGGAAAGCAGAGTGGTGTTTGCAGGCATATACTTTCAGGTGGATATGTCACACTTTTCCACGGAGATTTGGAGATCCCCTCGGTCAGCTCCCTCTCTAAATCAACAACTGGTGCACCTGCAGGGAGGAAGAATGACATCTTAGCTTCCAGTGAAAAGATGCCCTTAAAGCACATTCTGGATGGCAGAATTTCCCATTTATGAGCGAGTTCCTACCTGTCCAAGTGCTGCTAAAGACAGAGCAGTCTCAGTGTTCCAGCTGCTGCCTCTGAGATTTCCTCACCCATCGCATTTCAGCAACAGCTCCACTAAGATTTGAGCATAAAGCACTGAGCAGGGGGTATACCAATACCTTTCTGAATGAGGATACGGCCCAAGACATTTTCTTCAAGGAGAGGTCCATTTATTTCTTCAGTTGCATCAACTGGTCCAGACTAACTCAGAATGACTGGCAAGCCCTCTTCACCAGTGAATTCATTAAATTCTTTAGTCATTCTATCTCTGGGTGGTGCTGCATTGTTGGTCCAGTTCTAGGTTGTATCATGGGTTGGAGTCATCATCCATAATCCTATCTGGACACGTCTGTGCCACGGCTGAGCTCAGACCCCTTTGAAGACTTCCTGGGATATGCCCTCTGCCTTTGGAAATGCATCCTCTGTTTGGTGCAGTGCATTTGTGGAGCCACGCATCAGCCTGCATGGACCACTTGTCACTTAGTAAGCCCCAAGGAGCTGCTCCAAGTGGCAGGTCCTCAAAGCTCACAGTGTAAACTGGCCAGACCAGGCAGGCTGGATGTTCTCCCTCCTTGACTTGCCCAAAGTGCTGGTCTCCTTTATCCCTGGTTGCATTTCCAGCAATATCTCCATGTTTTCTCTGGCTGCTCCCAAGACATGAGATGCTTACAGAAATACACCACCAGCACCATGTCTGTCTTCAGAGCTCTTTTCTTAACTGATATAACACATTGATCCTGGTGGCTGCATCTGTCCCCTACTGCTGTCTCACGGTCACTTGCACCTTTCCTGTCCCAGCTGCCTATACCCATCCCTGGGGTCTTCTATTCACCAGTCTCTGAAGGCAGGGAGACCTGCTGCGTCCTCTGCTTGTACAGCACCTAGCACAACGCGTGGCCCATGCTTCGTGCGCTCCTGTATGCTTACAGAAACCCCCAGGCTCACATCCACACGCAGAGCCCTTCCATGGCACGTCGCACATGCCACGGCTCGCTGGCTGCGCTCACCATGTTTCCTGAGGTCCCTTTGTTAAATAAACAACAACAGAGATTGCTGCGCCCTGCCTGGGTTATTGTATTCCTAACACAGAGCTTCTGCTTTGAATAACACTATGTACAAAATTAACAGTCATGTCTTTGTCCTCCAAAATGTATAAAATGCCCAAAAATGGGAGGATGCTTTGTTGTAAGATGGAGCCAGTCCAAGTGGGACTGCAATTTCGTCCCAAAAGTGCAACAGAACCTCAAAGGATCTGCTGAATTTGGCATTTGCAAAGGAAATAAAATCACTGATGCTTCTGGATAAGGGAAGAAGAAAGCAGAGGCAGGACACTCTCCACCAGAACAGCTCAAGAGCAACAGAGATATAGGTAAGACAGGCTCTGGGCGCCTTGCTCAGTCCTCAGTTCTGTCCTGGTTGGTTGATTAACCCAGGTGAAAATTCTTTTAGATACCAGTATTTAAGGTGAGCACCTACCATTAGGTGGCTAACTATTGGCTTGGCACTGGCAGGATATTAATAGCAGTATTTATCATCACAAGTATCATTAATAACTGTGACAATAACTGTTCAGGAGCTGGCCATTATGATGGCTGGTGGAACAGAAAGCGAAGCAAGTCTCTCAGCCCCAAAACCCCAGGAGCTGAACGCTACCTGTGAGGCTTTGAAGTTCAAAGCTGGATCTGCTTCAGTTTACATATCTTCAGGGAACGTGCCCCCTTGCCCGGCTCTTGTGACGGGTGCAGGACTCCCAGCACTGGGCCCTCGGCCGCGAGGGGCTGCACAAGGAGCTCCCCAAAACCGTGCCAAGCGCTCCAGGACCAGGGACAGGCATTCGTTCCGCGTCTGTCTCTGGTCGCTTTCTGTGGGACGGCCAGGGCAGCTCACTGTGCTTGCCGGGCAGGGGCAGGGGGCCAGCCGCTACCCAGAGGACGGGGTGGTCCTGGGAGCCAGCAGGAAACTGGGGAAGGGACTGTTGAGCTGGAGCAGGGGAAAGAAACAGTCGAGGGAAGAGGTCGGGTTTGGGCTCTGGGGGGTTTTCTCAGACCTCTAGGCTGTTTTGAGGGGAGAGTTGTGCCCCCTCCGAGGGGCTGTGCCAGGGGGCAACCGATGCGCCGCAGCTCCCCCGAGCAGAGGAAGGCAGGCTGGGTCCGCAGCCCTCCGAAAGGACAACGTTGGGCAGCGAGGGCACCTGGAACTTGAGGGCTGCCCTCGGGGTCGGCCGGCAGTGACGGTGCCCGGGTGCCCGCTGCCCTGCCCGGGGCTGCGCGCTCAGCCCCGCCCTGCTGCTGGGCACCCTCCGGAACCGGGCAGGGGCTCGGAGGCTCAGGGAGTGAGTGCCAAGTCCTGCAGCCCGTTCCTGCGAGGGCACCCGGCTCGGCGAGGAGCTTACACAATGCACACGCTGGATTCAGTCGATGGGGGGGAGAAAAAAAAAAAAGA
>VZTD01005146.1:187532-212222 GCA_013397725.1 Rhagologus leucostigma
CGCCGCCCTCACGGCCCGTGCTGCTCCCGGGGCGGGCGAGCGCGGCCGGGGTGCACGCTTCGGAACGCCGGCAGAGCTGCTGCGGGGCAAATGTCTTTGCAGTGACACTGTCGTCAGAGCCGGCGGGGCTCGCCCTTGAAGGACAGCGCTGACCTGCCCTTGGCAGAGCTCCGAGCGGGGTGAGACGTGCTCTGCACAACGAGCCCGGCTGTCTTTTGGGATGGCCGAAACCGCCCAGGGTCTCGTACCACCCATGCGTGGTCCCGAGGCCGCCGGGAATCTGCTGTCTGCCAGCTGAGCTGTCCCATCAGCTGCTGGGGGCAAGTTATAAGGAGTTGTAAAGATGGGATCTTTCTCTTTCCAGAAGATCCTCCGACATAAAGTATGGTGATTTTAAACGTGATGCTCTTCTTTCGGGAGAGGAGCAGAAGAGTTTGTCCAACATGTTGCTCCGTGGCAGGGTGGCGAGGTTTGTCCTTGGGTTTTAGGTGTGAAGAGGCTGGTGCCAGTAATGCTTTTTGCACACGATGGTTCGAAACTGCCGCATTCCCTCAGATCCATGTGCTTTTTCACCAGAAGGATGTGTTACACCTGAGAGCCTGGATTAATACAGAAGGCAAGCTTCTCGTGGTAGGGCAGAAACGCCCAGGAGAGAGTTAAAGGTTAGCTGTCAGGGAGACAGCTCAGTAGGACGGGAAGAGACAGGAGCACCTCTCTTGGGCTCGTGAAGGTCTCTGTGACAGTGGCCAGGGCTGCTCTGTTCTGTTTTCTCTTAAATTTTGCAGTTTGACCCTGCATGAACCTAACAGATGATCTGGAAAGACCAGGAGCTGTGAGGGCCAGCTGTTAGGATCAGTAACTCCTCATTTTTTCAGTGCACACAAGAAAAGTTTCTGGAGCACTTAAGCATGTTAAGCAATACTATTTAAATCTCACTGAAATTTGGGTTAAGTGGGACCATAAAGGCAGCCCTAAATAAGAGTACTTCTAGAGCAAGGCATGATGTTGCAGCTGAGCGTTGCTGACAGCTGCTGAACCACCACCTGAGTTATCCTTAAACCCAGTAGCACTCAGGGCTGAGTACCTGGATGTAATATAAGCTGTATTGAAAAAACTTTAAAGAGCTATCTAGAGGTCTGTTATAGACTTGTAAACTACTGGCAAAGCATGGAAGGATGTTAAGGGACAATGGAAGCCAGGATGATTAATCCTGGAGTAAGAAAGGTGTGAACACGGGCAAATCCAAGCACACATAATGACTCTGGATAAGGAAACCACACACCTGAATGCCCTGGTGATTCGAGTGAGATAGACTATCAATATTAATCTGACATAAAGTCTTCAAAGATAAAACAACTTCAAGATAATGTGTAAGATTTTTAGACAAGTTTAACACTGGCTACAATTATCTTTCAGTTGAATGAGTGAAAAACGTACTTTTTTCTACAGCAGCTTGTTCAAAATAAGCCTGGAAAAGGTAGGACAACACTTCTTTAAAAGAAGTATCAAAATCAAACTAATACGCTGCAACTTTATCATTTGTTGTTGTTTCAAAGTTGTTTAGCCTATTAGTGCTCATTTAAAGAAATTAGGCCAATATCCACACAAACACATTTGGAAATGAAATGTTGATACATGATCTATGAAATGTTTAAATTTAGGTTGTGTTAAAGGGGTTGTTGTTCCCCTGTTAAATTACTGTGTGAATGTGACTGGAATTTGACAGCTTAGAACAGTGTTTGGAGCATATCCAAAAAATAACCTATTGGGAGGTTTTTTTGTTGTTGTTTAGTTGGTTGGTTGGTTCAGTTTGTTGGTTTGTTGTTTTTTTTAGTTTATTTATTCATGGTATCAAAATCATATTTTCTACCCATACCCCAATGGATCACCTTGCACACAGTCCACTTTGGGGACATCCGTTTAGCCTGTTGTGTCACAGCAACACTGGCAATTATAGCTGAATTTGGGTCCAGTGATCACACGAAATGAAGAGCCAAGAGTCTCATATCCCTTTAAATATGTTTTTCTGAGCGATCTTGCAGTCAGTCACTTCAGCTCTGATTCAATGAATCATAGTGCAAAGCATGATCCCTGTTTATGGCAGTGGGAATTTATGTATATGTCAGTGACAGGAGAGATTTTTCAGGTTAAAAGAAAGTTTAAGCATTTTTCACACAGTGTTAAGATGTCTGAGCTTCCAGGATGGAACAGGTACAAGTAGACTTACCCGCTTTGACAAACAGAGCTGTAGTGGAGATACAGAGGAAAACCTGCAAGCTCAGGTAACAGCATGCAATGTCCAGAGACTTCGGAGCATCACTTATCATCGTTAGAGAATCTGGAATTATATGGTGCAGAATGCCATGTTTTTGCAATTGTCATCGTTATAGTTCACTTGCAAAGAAAGTTGTAGGGAATTAGTCCTTTAAAGGTTTCCTGTTTCATAGCTTAGAAGGCTCTTAGAAGTTAGCAGCTCTGTCAGGAGCATGTCCTAGGACTGACTGTGCTCCCAGCGGGGACAGCAGGAAAAGAGCAGAAATGCATTCCTCTGCAGTCCTGAGCCTGCCTGTGCTGTTCCTCTTCCTCTGGTAGCAAGGAAGCTGGGAGACAGAAAGGAAGAGCTTAGATGTTTTCAGCTGAAAAGCAGGGAAGAAGGAAAAGAGAATAAATTACTGGTACAGATGTCACTTACAAGTCCTGGTTAACCCTAGAAGATTCACAGGACATCTGTGAGACTGGGATAAAGCATGATTGTGAAGTATTAGAGCAATCATTTATGTTTAAGAATGGAGGCTTATCTCACCTCAGTGTATTTCTCCTCCTGGCTCTGTGCTCCATCCCCCACAAGTGAGAAGACATTAATTATGTTATGGATGCTCAGTCAAAAGCCCTTCAACGGAAGTGCGTGGAAATGTTGACATACTACTGAGCAGGAGCGAAGGCTGAAGCAGCCACCCTAGAAGAAAACAAACGGGACCATCCAGCACACGTCTCACCAAAGCTTTCAGATGTGGACTGTGTGCCAAAAAAAGGCATCTGAGGCTATATTCAATACACATCAAATAATAGAACCTTAGGTGCCTTTTGTGAGTTGAATCCACCCGGCCTGGTAAATATGCGCTCTTATGTATGCGGTATCACCTGGGCACCAAATGATTTATTGTCTCGGTTTTCGTTTATAAAACTGACAAAGTTGGGGCTGATAAATGCTGATATATGTTAAATTCAACCAGCTTATGATAAAAGTTGCTTGCCAAGTGGCGACAGCTGGCCGCCTCAGTAAACATGTCACGCAGCTACCTTCACCCCTGAGGAATGTTGATTGCTATTTGATATAATAAAGCATGTTTAAGGTCCAAAGGAAATAGGCAAGGAGGTTAAATGCACTATAATGTCTACCACTTAAAAATTTACTGCCAAGTAGCAAAACAGCTAATATCTGCTTCAGTGAAGCATGCCAGGGCAGTGATAATGATTGTAAGTAGATGTGAAATAATTATAATCATGATGCTCCCAGATTTACAGGATACCATTGCTGAAGCATCATCCAGATGGCTATGGAAGGAAGAAAGCATCTTATTGGGAGGGGAGGTCAATACTACTCCGTACACTGGAGTTCCTCCACATACATCTACCGTGGCAGGTGGAACACTGGCCAAAGCAAAGCCAGGAGTCTGGTGTGAACTGTGGCTAACAGAGAGTGCATCCCCACCCCTGCTCCTAGTTGTGCTCACTGAATCCAGGCTCTGAGTGACTTCACCAGCCCTTGGTGCTCTTGAGGCTAGCCCATGTTGCAGGCACAAACACTTTTAAGTTCATGCTGAGAGATGGCAGGAGTTCGAACTTTCTCCTTGCTTTACCCCACATCTTACTTCAAATTTGTGCCTGACACAGAGATTGGGTCTGGGGCAAGATGCAGCTCATGAATGCAGTTGGGTCCATACTTAAGTGCCAAAGGAGCACTTAGGTAATGTGACTGGGAAAATGACCAGAGCTTGGGTGCACCAAAAGCCATTTCAAACCTGGTAGAGAAGTGTGGGGAAGCACTTGTGTTCAGGGAAACCTGCCCATTTCTTCCCAAGCTTTCCATTGGGCTAATTAAAGACGTTGCCTCTCCTACAAAATTTGCCCCATTTACAATACTGAACCTTTAGGCTTGTACAGCGCTAGGAGCAGCAAGGCACTGGAAGCCTTCACTGTAATACAAATCATAAAATAGTAATATATGAAAACCTGGTGTCAGCATTTCCAGCCCTGGAGAAGATTCATAGCATGATTTACAGTCCCACGTTGCACCGACTAGCAGCTATTTTATGAATCACCATTCCTGTCGCACTGATTGAAAACAAACCTTGGCATTACTGTCCCATGGCAGTCTGGTTGCTGTTAGCAACCTGGATGTTTTCAAGGCACTCGTGTTTCATTTGAATGGTTTTTACTGGGCTGCAAGAAGGACAAAGAACTGTAGGTTGGAATAACATAAAAACATCTTGTTTATAAGAACAGGACATGGTAGCAACCAAGGTATTTCATAAGCAGTAGGGAAATCACTTAGTTGCCTAAATATTAATTCCAAGGGTCTTTTAACTGTGTAAGATATCCAAGGAACCTACCAAAAATAACAGGGGTTCTATGGGAGACATCCCCATTGCAAAGCTGCAACTGGAGACCAGACAGGATACCCCAAAGTAGCCCACACAGCACCTACATTCAGGCAACTGACTCTCACACAAACCCTTTTTGTTTTCTCAAGTGTTGCCTTGATCTTGTTCAGAGAGATTGCCCCTCTGAAGAGCTGTCCCTTTCCCCTTGCAAAGGGCACAGCTGAAGTCGAAGTCCTGGGAGCCTGAAGGGATTCAGCGGGTGCTGGGTGTGTGAAAGGCTGTTCAGCCAGGAGACAGACTATGCCAGTCCCTGCTGAAAACTCCTCCAGAGCATACTGGCCTGGCTCAAGAGCACTCCTTTGCCCTCTGGGGTGGTCCTGCAGTTCATTTAATAAAATATTCTTGTGTGGTTTTCTTCTAGTGATGTTCTGTAGAGCGTAAATGTGCTCCACATATGCAGAAAGGGACAAACTTCTGTTAGACCCTGCTGGACTCTACTGGAGAAATTTTATTGAAACCTGGGACCAGATGTCTGATCCTTTCTCCATTGCCACATTTCAAGACCAAGTAGTTCTTGGTTAATATTTGCTGTTGTTTCCCTGTCAGGATTACCATGTTGTCATATTTCAAACATGTAGTGCTTTAGCGGAGCAGCATCTGCACATTCTGGGGGACTCCCACTGTTGTTTTGGGTGTCTGGCATAGTGAGAATAACCAACAGTCTGATGGTGTCGCTGCCCTGAACTTTCTCCCCTGCAAAATTCCTCTGCCCGTGAGACAGCTCTTTAGGTCAATACGCCCATGTGCACAGCACAGAGGAGCCATGAGTGGCCAGGCAGAGCAGTGTCTCCTTTAGGTCACTAAGCTCACATATGTAAAATTCCTGGGATGCACAGCTAGAAGCTGTTACTAAGCAAGAACAGCAGGTAGGACTGAGAGCTTCTTCCTGGACTTCAATCCCAATTTTCTCTCCCTCCTCCACCCAGGGTCACAGGGAGATGGGTAATGGGGCTGTGCTCAGTTCATCACATATCGTCTACACTTCCTGTTGCTTCCTCCTCAGGGTGAGGACTCCTCACGCTCCTCCCCTGCTCCAGCATGTGGTCCCTTCCACAAGACACAGTTCTCCACGAGTCCTTCCCATGGGCTGCAGTTCTTCAAAAATTGCTCCAGGATGGATCCCTTCCATGGGGTACAATCCTTCAGGAACAGGTTGCTCCATTGTGGGTCCCCACAGGGCCACAAGTCCTGCCAGCAAACCTGCTCCAGCATGGGCTCCTCTCTCCACGGGGCCACAGGTCCTGCCAGCAAAACTCCTCCCAGGTGGGCTCCTCTCTCTGTGGTTCTCTCCTAGGAACTTGCTCCAGCATGGATCCCTTCCATGGGGTGCAATCCTTCAGGAACAGGTTGCTCCATTGTGGGTCCCCACAGGGCCACAAGTCCTGCCAGCAAACCTGCTCCAGCATGGGCTTTCCACAGGGTCACAGTCTCTCTCCTTCGGGTATCCACCTGCTCTGGAGCAGGGTCCTCCACAGGCTGTGGTGGGTATTTGTTCCACTGTGGATCTCCATGGGTTGTTGGTGTACAGCTGCCTCATCACGGGCTGCAAGGGAATCTCTGCTACAATGCCCGGAGCACCACCTTCCCTTCCTTCTTCACTGACCTTGATATCTGCAGGGATGTTCCTCTCACGTATTCTCACTCCTCTCTTCTGCTGCAATTGTGCAGAGGTTTTTTTCTCCCTCCTTAAATAGACTGCTATGACCATCGCCGATGGATTTGACATTGGCTAGTGGTGGGTCCACCTTGGAGCCAGCTGGCATTGGCTCTGTTGGACAAAGAGGAAGCTTCTGGCAGCTTCTCACAGAAGCCGCTCCTGTAACCTCCCCCACCAGCAAAACTTTGCCACACAAACTCAACACAGTTAGGCAGTGTCAAACATGACTTATGGGTATTGGAAAATGTTGTGCTCAATATGCTGTAATCTAATCAAGCAATGAACTTCAATCATATGAATGAAGACCAGAATGTCTGTAAAATGCAGACAGAGGTAAAAATTCAAGTATATGTGTACTTAAAATAGCCTCTGCAGGTGACTGTTGGATGTAAGACTGGAGATTTTGTCATTATTAGAGAAAGAAGTCTTCTGGCATCTAAATTTTCAGGTTAGTTTCCTTCTTCCAAAAATTTCAAAACAAAATTACTGCTCTGCACTGATATATATTACTGATACTATTCTTCAGAATGGTGTCAGTGGGGTCTAAACACGATGTAAGGTGACTCACAGCACCTAAGGATGGGATCGATTACTATGACCAGCTCACAAAGTCTTGCAATTGTTTTGCAACTGAAAATGGGGTTCTGATTAAGTAAATTTTTGAGAATGTGTTTGCCTCTATTTCAGGGAATGCAATTCCTCTTCCAATAAGTGGTTTCATTTTTTTTCTGTAAAAACCAGAATCTTAATCCAAATGCTTCTTGACTGAGTCTCTGGGAGTTTAAAGATTATTTTCTGATTAAATTGAATAAACATATTTTTTTGAAGAATAACCATCTTCAAATTTTGTGTTTAGGGCTACTGACTGATTTTATCACCTTACCAGGCTGTTGTAGATTCAAAATCCTGATTTATACCTTGTTTTTCAAGTTTGTGGTATCTGCAGAAATGCACCTGGAAAGATTCTTACACCTGAAACGAGGCGATCCAGAACTTCAGCTTTTTTGGAGATGTTTCCATTGTAACAACTTGTGTACTTCCACCTGTTGAAATGGCTCTCCTTCAATGTCTTTAACTGAAAAACTGCAGACAGTACATAATTTGCTTGTCTGTCAGCATCTGGCAATATAAACAGTGCCAATAAGCCAACAAGCGTTTTTGTTCTTCACAGCTCTTTTAGTTAATAATAAGCCAGTCCGGATCATGATTACATAGAGAAAGCCTCGAGGCTCCAGAGCCCTAAGCTGAAATGATGGTCACAGAATTTTCCAGACTGACAGACAAGAAAGAAAGGGATAAAGGAGTGCCAGAAAATAACAGGGAAATATTTTGTTTCTGCTTGGAATATTCATAATTGTCATTCACCTATTTTCAAGAAGGTGTCCTAATTCGTGTCTAGTCAACGTTTATCCCCTAAGCCCCCTCTCATCTCATGTCACCTAACCATAAAGCTGAGTTTCTGTATGTGGAGAAGAGGTGCTGCCCATATCTGAGGGTTAGCAAGTGCAGTTCTCAGGGCTTCGTGTGGGAAAGTGCTTGCACAACCTACTGCCTTCATGCCTTCCTGGGGAGAACCTGCGTCCTGCGCAGGGACGTGGAACTGTCTCCACCTCCCAGTGCGGACCAGCCCTGGGCACTTAAATGATGCATTCTGCTTAGACTGGCAGTGGGTGTGTGGGACACAGCTATTTTATGTCCCTGCTGTCACTGAATGCTTTACAGACTTGTGGTGGTTTGATGCTGGTTAGCTTGTTTAATTGGTCTAGCAAACGGTCTATCAACTATTTGTCTCTGTGCCACTCACAGAAGCTTTTCTAAACTGCTAAACCACCACAAGACTATTTTCCTATAACACCTCTAAAGTGACCTTCCTGTCACCTTCAGACAGGTTCCCACTTGGTCACAGCTTCTGTCCCCACTAGTGACAGCTTCAGCTCAGGCAGTCCTGGAGTGCTTGTCCTAACTCCCTGAACTGAGATTTCTGATCTACTCACCAGCTGCAGCCCTAACCCCCTAAGTTTCTAACATTATAAACTTCTTTTAAAAGTGTCCTAGAATTTGTGCATCCAGGTGCAGTCTTTGCTCTTCTGTACTCACAAACACTTTGCAAAGCACACCTGTTATCATCAGTTACAGTTGTAGGAAACTCGTAAAACTTGTATTTCTGTGTGGGGAAGGAAAAAAGCCTTGGTGGTCTGCAAAATTAAATCTGCCAAGCCTTGTGGCAGAAACAATCAGTGTCTGAGATGGCCACCTGCTTACACGGGACACTTGGCCCTCCAAGGGGCCTGCAAAACCAGGTCTTCTTTCCAGCACACTGTGCCAAACCTCCACTAGAAAAGCAGGTGGGAAAGACAGGAAGCTTTGGCTGGTTCTGGGAGCAGCCTCGAGATGTCATTCAGTTCTGACAGGCCAAGCTGAGGCAGCCCCTGTCCTTAGCAGAGCTACAGCTGGGGACTGCACACCAGTGTGAGAGGCAGAAGTCTGGCAGCAGTGGCTCCTGCCATGCACTGGCAAATCAGACCGTGCTGCACCTGAGAGCATGAGAGCCTTCTGCTGACCGCCTCCTAAGTGGTCGCAAGGAAACTTTCGTCAGTGAGAACTAAAGGCTCAGACCACTCTTCAGTCCGAGTCCGTGAGCCAATAGTGCATCCCAGAGACAAGAAGAACAGGACCTGAACTGATCACAGCACACTCCTGGCTCAGATTTTTTACTGCTTATGAAAAAAATAACCAACCAATCAATCAGAAAAAAAACTCTCTTCAAGGGAGTCCAGGAGCAAAGGCTGATTGTGCCGGTTTGGCCAAAATCTAGTAATATAGCCCCTGAGAGAAAACCAGGTTGCAACCACCCTTCCCCCCCACAGGGTTCGGGGAAAAAGAAATTTTTCCTCGAAGGAAAGTGAAAGAGATAAAAACCATTTATTTTAACAAACACACAGGAAAAGGATAATGATGCTGAATAATGAATTAAAACCCTCTGCTATAGAGAGAAACCTGGGAAGATTTCAGAGTCCTTCTGTAGGTGTGGTCTCTCTCCTCCTCGGAGCTGGTCGGTGAGGGCGTGGGCCCACCCCCGGGCCTTGGGGAGAAAATTCTCCTGATGTGTTCTGATGTTGTTGAAACAGTTCAGAAGAGAAGAAGGGAAAAAAAAAACAAAGTCCCAGGAATCAAAATTCAGCTCTCCGTCTCACGCCAAGAGGGAAAAAAAAAACCAGCTGGCTGAAGAAAAAGCAAGCAGGGTGATCCCTTCATGCCTTCCGCAGTCAGAAAAATACTGAGGAGTGTAATCTCTGTGTCCTTGAGAAGCTGCTTTGGAAAGTTCATCTGGGTTTTTTTTTCAAGCTCAGTTTAAAGGCACAGAAAAGGCACAATATTACTTTTTGGGCATAGAGCATGATAGGGGATACACATGATAGAGTCACCCCAAGACACTGATGCATCGGCTTCCTCCAAGAACATCTTTCCACTGCAGAATGGACTTGTCCCTGGTCCTTATGCGTGTCAGCCAGTGTTTTTCACATCCGTGCAGAGAAGCTGCAGGGACTTCTACAGAAGGAGACCTTCTTCTCTGTGCCTAGCCAGAAAGATACTGCAGGTGTCAGACTTGGGGTAAAGGTGTTTGGAAGGGTGGAATGGTCTTTGGGAGGAGGCCAGGTTCCTTGGTGACCTGGCTGACTTTAGACAACCATATATTATAGCAGTGAACTTCTATGTTGTTTCCTGAGGCAAGAAACTGCTGTCTTCCCCAGCCCTGTAGGCATCATTACTTGGTATCACGTTTGTATCAGGCTATTAATATGACAATGGCAGTGTTTAGAAATGAATTAAGGGCTTTGGGCACATGTTCCCACCTCTTCCTTCTCTCCAAGCCCTGAAGCACAAGTGTCTTCATTAGCAGATAATGTCAAATTAAAACAACAATACATGTAGGTGGGATTTATCTCGCATAACTACAGATGTCAGAGCCTGAGTTAGCTGTTCCCTTTGCAGCAGGTGAAGACTCATGAGCTAAACACATTGAATCCATCTGCGTGGTGCTCACGTTGAGTCAGCAATTAGCAGGGGCCATTTGCCTTTCCTAAGCACAGCTCAGAGGTTGTCTCTGAGGGCTTGGCTGGCTCCCTGGTCCTTTTTCCACCCCCTTGTGGAAAAAACCTGCAGCTTCGTGGTCTGCAGACAGCAGTTCCCAGAGCCCAGCCCCACCCACCGAGGGGGATTAAAACATTTGCAGCTGAACACAGGGAACAAGTGCAGCCTTTGGTAAAAAAAGAGGTGCTGGCAAGGCAGGGTCGTGGAGGCAGAGGGACCTGTGCCAGGGTCTGGTTTGAGGGGAGTGGCTGATATGGGAAGCAGCACATGGCCCAAGTAGAAGCCACTGGACGGCAGGAGGGAGAATGGGACTTTTGCTTTGCTGAATTCTAATTTGGAAGCCTTTTCCCCTTTGGCTTATGGAGTGTCTAAGTCTAACACTCTAAGAAAGAGATGAGGAGCTTGGGTGAAACCCCAGAGATGGGCATAGAGGGTGTTTGCAGCGTGGCCTCACCTCCAGAAGAGTTTGTTTCCTTCAGCATCCCTTCCATTGCTCCTGCTTGGCTGCTGCAAGGGCACCAGAGCTCCAGAGGCTGATGGCCCCATGTATCATGCCTCCAGATGGGAAGGAAATCGTAGAATCATAGAATGGTTTGGGTTGGAAGGGACCTTAAAAATCCTCTATTTCCAACCCTCCTGCTATGGACAGGTACACCTTTCACTAGACCAAATCCTTGGATCTAATTCCACATCCCCCCAGAGCTAATGCTTCATCTTATAAAAAGTGTTAAATCTATCCAGGCTTTGAAAACACAGTGATATCAAATCTGAATTTAAAACAATTTATGCATAGACCATAATAACATTTTAATGGGGAAAAAATACACAGTCATTTCAAGCTTGAGGAGTCTAAGTACTATAGTTTTGTATAAATGGCTGATATCTTATTTGCTTATTGGGCAATCTGCTTTTTTATATTGTTTGTCAGGCTATATAATTTTAGGTGAAAGCTTTTAAGCATGCTGCACCTGCCAGAAGAACTTTCTTTATACACAAGTTTCTGCCTCGGTGTGCATAGGAAATAGACCACTAATTACCTTCTTACCTGCTCTAGCACTGTTAATCAGACCCTGGCTGCTCTGTAAATTAGACAACCATATTAATGGTGCTGCTGCACAGGTCAGCTGAGCACTACATAGTTGATTTCATTAGAGGTTCACAAGAGGATCGTTTAGGTTAAGAGGCTGGTTTTAGCAACAGTAGCACTCTTCTATTAATTTGTAGGTTTCCTAACCACAATGGGGACCAGGAAGTGATCGCTTCATAGGACACAAGCCAAGAATGGGAGACCTGGAGTCTTTTACCGGGTTTATTTCTTGGAACAGGTTCCTTCCTTCCCTTGAGCCTTTGTCTGTGTTGGTCTGTTCTGGATCTGTGGACTGCATATTACTCCAAGAGGAGGTAATTTTCTAGTTTGAGCTAGTGGTGGGACCATATGGCCCAGATGGCTTTGGGGTTTCTGAAAGCTTCTTTGCTCTAAGGTGATATCTCACTTCCTTCAGCTGCTATGATGAAATTATTCTCGCCAAGGTTTCTGCAATGCCACGTGGATTTTATTGACTGTGAAAAACTGTTGTTGATGCAGTATAGGAGAACTGCCTCAAATCAAAAGATCTAATGGTCATGCCTGGCTAGAAACCCAGTGGCTGGGTGTTGCTGTGTTGTAGCCCACCAAGCAGCGATTTAAGGCTCAAGTGTTCATCTGCTCCTTAGCAGTGCAGACACCAACTTTGTCAAGGGCCAGTGCAGGCCGCCCAGAGCTTTTACAAACTGAAATGAGCTGAGAGTACCGAGTGTCTCACAATCCCCCTGCAAGCACTCTGTGCTCACCGTACACCCTTGGGCTCTCTACCTGCTCGCTAAGAGCCGAGTCTAGAGGTGCCCTTCCAAGGATCAAATGCCCGATGCATTTCTTACCAGTCAGGAGAGACGCTGACCATTCGACTCTCCCTTAATGTACTACAAGACCAAATAGTCTCCTAAGTCACACTGAGTGTTTTCTGACTGCTGTTTTTTAAAGCCTCCTGTTATTCCCAAAGCTTGGACCAAGTACTGAGTTAATGATTACTGGGTGAAGTTTCCGTGGTTATTTTGAGGGGACAACCTTTTCCAGCCTTCTGGACACCTGAGGCAGGACATTTAATCAATGTCTTTGTCCTTGTCAGACGATGCATTAAATCAGATGGTGTTCAAGTACATAAAATCATTTCAAGCATTGACAATGTGCTTTCCAGTGTGCAGGGAAGGAGCAATAAAACCTACATGCATCATTCAGAGAATAAAAGTCAAGTCAAATTTTCAATTAAATGTGCAAATCTATACCCGTTATGTGTGTACAGTTCATCATCGCTTCATAAATATAGTGATTTTTTTTCTGATCTGCAATGTAACTGTGGGTTTAAATCACAGCTTTATGAACTTGAGCTGGACTTGAATTGCAAATCTTATACAGAAATAAACATATAAATACTGAACAGAAGTAGTGTACAAAATAAGGAAATTGATATATAATTAAGGGATTTGGAAATACTAGATGGAAATACAATTAAGATGATTAGAATAGAGAAAAAGAAAGTGAAAGAGAAAGTGAGTGAAAGAAAGTGGCAGAAGGCAAGGCAAGGGGCAAGAAAGGCAAGCAGAGGAGTTTTGCAGATCAGTGGAAATATTCAAAGCTACATTTATCCTTAATATGTCTAAATTGCACTTAAAATACTATATTATAAATAAATAAACAAAGCTAAGAGATGTTACACTGCACAGGAAATATTTAGATTATTTTATATACAAAGGAAAACAGTGGTCATTGCTACTGAGGAAGTGAGAAATCTGTATTATTTAATTGGCTTTTATTACTTTTGTCTTAGTGAGGTATCGCTGAGAAAATTCTAGTGCCTTTTCCTTCATTTTTTTAAAACATGAGAGGTCCTAAAAAGTTTTCAGAAGGCAGATGTCCCAATTTAAAAAATATATCACTATTTCAATATTTAGAATTCAACCTGTGTTAATGACTGAATGAGCCTGTAAGGTGGAGATGGATACATTTCTCTTCCCTTGTTGGATAAACCTAAGAACTAGGCCCATTGCGGTGTATTACACGGGCAAGGAATTACAAACAAGGAAGCTGACTGAACAGCTTCAGTTGATGCCACATCTCTGTACTCTGTGACATGGCATTTTGTCTGCTTCCCTCCTCCTCTTCCTTCCCAGGGCTCTGCTTCTATCTGCAACACGTTACAGACAAACTCAGTTAAAAGAATGCTGCGTTTGTTCTACTTTGCCTCTGTAGGTCCTTGAGTCCGAGACTTACTCACTGCTTGGAGGAGAGAGGGATGGGTTTTCTTGTGGATTTCTTCCTAGCGCTTGCCTCTGTGGAGTCTGAAAGGTTCACAGCACCTCCAGAGATGATGTGGTATCAGTTATGGCAGGAAGAATGAAATCTGGTGCCTTGATTTTTAAATGGATTTCAGTCATTGCTTAACCACATAAATACCTTCTGAAATCCATGTTAGATCAAGTGTCGTAAGGCTAAAAAGTCTCCACTAGTTCTTAGTGTCTACTTGGAGTGCTAAGAAGTGCTACTGGACCCATCAGCAAAGAAAAAGCCTGTGTGGACAGCACTGGAGGGGGTCAAGACACTTCCAGAGCCCATTTCTTGCGTTATTGGGTGTTCACAACCAGACCCTCCAAAAGCTTCTCCTTCTCTTGGGAGTACCTTGAGCTGCTGCAGACCAGCTGCCCAGAAAAGCAAGGTGTTTGCAGCTGGAAACCCATTCTGGACAATTTAACCCAAGAGATTCGTCAAGGTTACATCATGTCCCTTTGGTCAGACCTGCTGGAGCACAGCGCAGGTCCTGCTTCCCACTTGGGCGGAGGGATGGTGAGAGCACACCCTCCCTCTCTCCCAGCCTCTAGACCCACGTTCTTCACTGTGGGCAAGGAGGAGGGAGTGGACCTTCAAGTGCTTTTCTCTAAAGGGTGATCACCTTACGTGTCTTTTGCATAAATCACCTTCTTCCTCCATGCCCAGGGCTGGAGGATGAAGCATGAGGAATACCTCCTAGCTTTTCAGCTGCAGGGCTCATTATCGCAACTGCCACACGGTGAGCTCTCATTCAGTCCTGAGGTCCAGGGCAGGGTTCTGCTCACTGTTGTGAACACCTAAAAGACTTGGCTACTAAGTTTTAAGACGTATCTGTGGAACCTGTGTGATGTGCAGCAGTTCAAAGTTCGATTAAATGCAGGCAGCTTTGCACAGAGAGATTGGTCTGGAGAGACATTGCCATGGGACAACATCCCAGCAGGAATTCTAACATACTTAAATCCAGCAAAGAAACACAGCAGCTGAGAAAAAAGAGCAGGAAAAATCAGTGCAGGGTTGCTGTGTCCAGATGTCAGCGATTGCTGTCCTCTGCTCTTGTTTGGGATCAGCCACACCTCATCACTTTTGCTTTCAGAGACTGGCAGAGGAGGCAATGACTCCACACCCTCCCCACATAGGCGGCTACTGCGTGTCAGGGCTTCCCAGCTTCACTTTCATACCAGTCCAAACAATCTTAAGGAAAGTTTCCCCACGTGTTTGGTGAGAGGTAGAGATACAGAATGGAAAATTTCAACTCAAATAGTTGAAGTCCGGCAAAGTTACAATGGACAAACAAGAGGAGAGGACTACGGTGAGAACTGCCAGGTGCCACCTGTGTGGCTGGGTTCTGTCTGAGCCCCAAACCTGATGTGCCCCAAAGAGCCTGGGGTCTAGGGGAAAAAATCGAGCAGTCAGGGGATATGAGGAGGAGTTCTTTCAGGTTGATGGTTCTACCCTGAATTCCTCTAGCTGTAACTTTCTGGATATATATATATATATACACATATTTCTTTTTTTCTACTCCTATCTAGTATAATAAACATTAAGTAGAAAATAGAAAACTGTGTGGGGCAAACAACATGAAACAGCTGTGTTTTCAGTGGGAAGGTTCACAGTATTCAAAAATACTTCCTCAACTCTTCTTACAAGACAATGATATTGTGCTTCCCTGGTGATAATGAAATAATTCATTTTGGGGAAGATGGAAAAAAAATTCAAAGGTATAAATTAGAAAGTGAAAAAAGAGACTACATACATAAAAGACTCTACTATTCTCAGCCTTCCCAAGGCAAATTCCCTGTGTATTTCCTGGACAAGGTCTTACTTAAAATGGTTGCATAAACATGTCTTCCTGCAGCTCAAGCTCTCTCTCTCACACCTGCAGTGTGAGGTAGCTGATGTGTGGTGGGAAGAGCAAACTGAAGCTGCCGTGTGCCAATGCTGAATCGCTCCGAGGCCTAAAAAAGCTTCTTGCCAAAAAAAAAGCTGATGAACCAGTCTTACTTTAGGGCAGGTGGAATAGTTTGTGCTCTCATTTTTATCGTTAGCTCCAAGAGGGAAAGACAGATTTGTTTTCACATGGTTATTGATTATTAACCAGCTTTGTGAAAGGTTACCTTTCTGCTAGATACAGCCATGGTGGGGGGTTAAAAATCAATCCCTGGGAAAGCTCGGTTTCCCAGTCAACTTCTCCCACTGCAGTCCCTTGCCATGGGTAGAGTTTTCCCGTGTTGGTTTGAGCACAGATGGGAGAGAAAAAGAGATTATTGTGAATATGCTCCACTCACCTTCAGTACTTCTTTTCCGTCTAAATGTGGATTCCAGAAAAGGGTTTGAGCACTGAGAAGTCATTAAATAGTATACAGATAGAGGAAATCAAACCAGATTACTTTAAGAAGTGTGACTGAACTATACACCTCACTATTTTACACTCTAATTAGACACTTAGAGTGGTGGGAGGAATGATAAAACTTCATGAGTTATAGCAGGAAAGGGAGCTCATTGAGTAGTGGTTCACAAATTTTTTGTGTTGAAAGGCAAACAAAATGCTCCTGTCACCTTTCCTAGGGAAAAAAACTAATAGTGCATCCAGATGGCTTTGCGTTTCACTGATCTCAGCAGCCTGCAGTGATGTCCGTCAGACACTACTGGGGAAGACTTCCAAAGTACAGTGACTCACATCAAACCCCTGTTTTAACTATTTAGAGGTGGGAACATTGTAAATGCCCTTGAATTTCAAGAGGCATATTGTATATGTTGGCATGCATTTTAAAACCACGTAGATACGACATTAGGCGTGCGACTTTGCTTTCCAAACCCCTGGCCATTCAGAGATTTGTATTATATTGCAAAGTTTGAGGCTTCATATAATGTGGAATAAGAGTTAACCATGCAGATTGTCTCTTCTCTGTCAAACAAACACCAGGCTAGAGGAATGTGATCAGATCTTAACAAGTCCTTAAAACATACTTGAATCTAACATGGTAACTCAAGTATTGCAGTGCAGTTATTGTGTCATGTTACTCTAGGATGGCGGCAGCTGAGTACCTGAAGCATTTGTTACTGCTGCTTGAATATCTGAATTCCTGTGCTTGCGTTGAGGATAATTATAACCTGCTGTTCTACTTAACACTGCTGCTATCACAATCCTCCTTTAATTACTGGTACAGAATCATGGATTCATTTTTGTCTGTTCTCTTGGACTAGCAAAATTACTGTAAGAAATTTTGTTTATGTGTACAAATATCTCAAGGGTGAGTATCAGAGGATGGGGTCAGACTCTTTTCAGTGGTATCCAGTGACAAGACAAGGGGCAAGAGGCACAGACTGAAATGCAGGAAGTTCCATTTGAATACGAGGAAAATCGGCCTTGCTTTGAGGGGGACAGAACACTGAAACAGGCTTTACAGAGAGGTTGTGGAGTCTCCTCTGGAGATATTAAAATCTGGAAGTTGTTCTCAGCCTGAACTACAACTGTATTAATGATTTTGGGACCATGCATCAGACACAATACTGAGCTGGAGGTGTGAGCTTTCCAGCTCCATGGATGTAGTTGGGTGGTTTAGCAAACATGCCAGCCATGAACATCCCCAAGTTATGAGGGACTTCTGCTTAAAACTTCCTAGAGATGGTAAAGTACAGGACCTCCAGCTGAACTGCAGCATACATCCAGACAGGCTTTAAGGTGAGGGAAAATCTACCTGATCCGTTATTAATTTGTTCCTGTGTGCAACATGTCCATTACTTCTCTCTGTTTTCAATGGTTACAACTTGACTGTACGTCTATCAGTGGGAATAAAGATGTTTGTATCAGCCATTTTTTCTGTGCATGGTTGCCTACAGACTGAGGAAGGCCAAGTTTCTTGTCATTCCAAGCCTGCCAAAACCAGACTTGGGAAGTAAAGACAGGGGAGGTTCTGAGCAGGAAGATGACAATGCATATACAGGAGAACCTGGCCTCACCATTCAAAGTCCACATACGAGCTAGAGGCAAGGATGCACCTTTTAGTTTCTTGCACTGTGCCTACACATCTCAAGGCTCTTCTAGTTGGAAAATGAAGACTGTTTAGATGCAGTCAGATGCAGGGTCAGCAGTGTCTCACACGGCAGCAATTAATCTGGGGAACACTTTGCTGCACGGTGATGGGAGGCAAAAGGTTTACATAAAGTTTCAGGGGAGACTTAAAATGTGGAAAAATCAGCTGAGGACTAATACATTCATAGCCCTTAGAAAATCCTTGGAGCAGAAAATTCTGGGAGTTTAGTAGAACAGGTTTTGGTGTCTTATCTCATATGCACACCCTGCTGCAACTCCCTCAGGTGATGCATGTAGACCACTTTTAGGGACTCATTTGTGTCTGCAGAGCCCAGTTCTGGGCCAAGAGGGGCCGTTGGCCAAAAAAGTAATTTCCATCAGCCTCCCTCATCACCCATTTTCCACATCAAATGGATCGTTTTCCACTCTGGTGGGATCCATTCACTGCTCAGAGGCTTCTTCTGGGAACCCACAGCTGTGGAAGGACTCAAGCCAAGTATCAGTGATTGCATTCCAGGTCGAAGAGGCAGGCAGAGGATTCCCGGGATCTGGCTCCAGCCGGGCTCACCTCCCCGGGCTCACCTCCCCGGGCTCACCTTCCCCGGGAACCTCAAGCTGCCGGACATCACCACCCCCAGGACGTGGCCGGGGTCCCCAGTGCCGGGATACCCAGCGGGGCCCTTTTCCTGCACTGCAGCTCGCCACCTTGTTGTCAGAACGGCAAAGCGTGCCCTTATCGCCTGCTCGCGCAGGCAGAATGAAAGAGAATTAGCTCTAAATTATACGAAATTCATTTGCTTTGGAGGGTGAAGTGTTTGCTCTGTTTAGAAACGTTCGTTATAGAGAGAGGACCGCATTAAGACACCGGGTAATGGTCCTCTCAGGAGATGAATCAATTTGCTCTGGGTTTTATGGCCTCGGGTTTGTTTGTCCGAGCCGGTTCCCCGCGGAAAACCCGGAGCAGTAAATGCTCCGGGTAACAGATCTCTGGGGAAGGGGCTGTGGGTGCTGCTCTGGGGTCGGGGCACAAGACGCCTCCGGATCAAAGGACACCCATGCCTGCGAGAGACCCGAGTGGAGGCATCGCGGGCGCGGATGGGGGAACCACCACGAATGGGGCTGCGCATCCCCGCTGTCCGCACACTGCGAGCCCCGCCGGGCCGCGTCCCCTGCCCGGAATGCCAGGGGATGGAGGGGGCGGGTGCCGGGCGCAGGGAGCCCGAGCAGCAGCCATGTCTATCTGTAATTCCCGCTAATAAAATACTTTTTCACTATCCGCACTATAATTGGTTTACAGCCTCTTTTGTTTATTTATCCATAAGAGCTGCTGTTAAATGGCTTGGGAAAGCAATCGCTTAATGGCTCAATATTGAATCAAAGGCTCAGTGTGCTAAGAGATGGGGGACCCGCGTGAGTTCAGAGCGGAAACTCACAGTGTAATGGACTGGGCGGGTTTATGATCCTGCGGAACCGGGCGCAGGAGCGAGTGACCGGGACCCTCCTGCCTCGCCGCTCAGGGCATGCATCACCACTGGCCGAGCCGAGCCGAGCCGAGCCGAGCCGAGCCGAGCCGAGCCGAGCCGAGCCGAGCCGGGCCTGGCCGGGCCGGGCCAAGCCGCCTTCACCCGCCCTACACAGAGCCGGGGGAGCGCGCCCCGACGGCGGCGGCCGGAGCTCCGGTGTCGGGGAAGCGGCGGCGAGAGGAGGCGGGCCGGGCAGATAGGAAGCGTGCCTGCACCCGAGCAGGAGAGAGCGGCCGCCGGGCCGAGCGCAGGGAGGCAGGGAAATGATCTTTGTCCCTTTCGGTAGCTCTCCGCCTCCTCATAGCCTCGTCACCAAGTCAACCGGCACCAGCTCGGAGCACATTATCTCCGAGGGTCAACACATTGCAGCCCAAGCCGCGGGGAAGGCTCCCAAATTTACCCCTTGGACAAACAATCCGCTGCCTATCGCTCGCTCTGGTGATAGCATTGTGGTCCCCCACCGGCCGGTGCTGGCCTTCGCCCAGGGCTCCGGAACACGGGTACCCCCGAGGGAGAGCCCTGCCCGTCCCTGGACACCCGCATCCCTAGGCGAGATGCCCTCGCAGCCAAAAGTGCCCTGTCGCTGTAAACCCCTCCGCGAGTCGAGTCTACCCCGGCCCTCCAAGGGTTTTCCTCTTCGCGCCGGGAGGACGTTGAGGGATGAGCCGCTCCTGGGCAAGCGAGGGGGACAGGGAAAAGATGGGTTTGAGGACCATCCGTCCCGGAGCGCCCCGCGCATCGGCGCAATCCCCTGAGCCCCTGCCCGGCCCCGCAAGCCCACCGCCGCGAGGGTCCTCACTCCAAAGCAGGGAGCAGCACCCGGCAGAAAGGTAGGGGGTCCCGGGGCCGGCCCGGCTGAGGGGAAGGAAGGGGGTTGCGGGACCAGGGCCACCCCAGGTGGCCTCTTACGGCCCGCGCCCCGCCCCGGAGGGTTGCGGGAGGGCTCACGTGGGGGAGAGGCGCCTATGGGGAGGCGGCGGGAGCCGGGCAGGGCGGTGGGGCCCGGCGGGGCCGCCAGCTGTCAAAGAGGCATCCCGGGCTCCGGGAGCGGGAGCAGCCCTATGTGTCCCTAAGCTGCGAAGCCCCCTTGGCCCCGCTCGCCATGAACACCGAGGAGCAGTATTACGCCTCGGCGCAGCTCTACAAGGAGTCGTGCGCGTTTCAGAGAGCCCAGGCGCAGGACTACAACCCCAGCCCCCCCGCCTGCCTGTACATGGGCAGGCAGCAACAGACTCCTTATCCCAGCGCCTTAGGGGCTCTCGAGCAAGGCAGCCCGCCAGACATTTCACCTTACGAGGTGCCCCCCATCACTGAGGATGCCGGGGTCTCCCACCTTCATCACCATCACCACCACCACCCTCATCTTCCTCCTTCCCACCAGGACGCGCTGCCTTTCTCAGACGGGGCGGACACGGGGGCTGTAGAGGAGCCCCGAGTGCAGGTGCCTTTCGCCTGGATGAAGTCCACCAAATCGCACGCCTGGAAGGGACAGTGGACCGGTAAGCCCCGCCGCATCCCTCTGCCCCCGCCGCCTCCTCCGCTTCTGTCCCGCTCGGCGGTCAGGAGCCCTCCCTTACACCGGTCCCGCTCCCACCGCTCGGATGTAGTGTGGAGAGCTCCTGGAGGGTCGTTTCCCTCTCGCCAGCCTCTCCAGAACCCCTGCTCTGGGGCTGCTAGTGTTGGGTTGAACACTGGGGAGGGAGCCGGCACTCCAGTCCCCGCCGGCGGGCTCACCGCTCCCTGCGCCTCAGCAATTATTAACGAATTATTTTTCACCAATTAACTAATTGTGGCCAAGCTGGGACGTTGTGACGCCTCCCGGGAGCTGCTTCCTCCGGGAGCACGGTGTCCCCGCGGGCGCGTTGAGCTCCGAGCGGGGGCCGGGTCGCGGAGACACCTGCGAGGTGGAGCGGGAGGGGAAGCGGCAGGCAGGGCTGGCGGGAGGGGACAGCCCCGCTGCCCCGCGTCCCTGCGCTCACCGCACGGCCGCGGAGCAGCACCCGAGCCCCCAGGGCAGCCGCCGAGCCCGTCTCGGCTGCCTGTCGGCTCTCCCCGGCGTAGAGCCCATCTCCCCTCCCGGCCCCTGTATCCCACTCCCTCTGCTCCCCGGCGGGTTTTAGCCACAACCGCACGTCTCCAAGTGAAAAAAACAGGGCAGAGAAAACAATGCACAAACGAAACAGAGTTGCCAGTGAGGGGAAGAAACTCTATCTAGGCAGAAAGTTCCGCTGCCCAACAATATTTCTGTCTCTGCCTGCACAATGTTATCGTGTCCTGCGCCTCCGTCACGCCTATACGGCAAATATTATATTAATGGCTTTGTTCAAATAGACAGTTGGAAAAAAGACCGGAGTATTAAAATCTCCACGAAATAGTTCGGGAATTGCATGGGGCAGGCCGAGGGGGAGGGAGGGACAGGTGGCGGTCCTCAGTCTCCCCAGAGGAGCATCCGCCCACAAAGGTAGAAGAGCGTGCTGTCCCAGGCCGCTGACACGGCGGCAGGGATTGTGCCAGGGGGGAAGGTGGGGAGAGAAAGAGAGAAAATCAGATCTTGTTCCTTGAGTTGAGTGAATTTCGGGAATAAAAATAAAATAACAACAACAACAACAATAATAATAATGATAATAATAATATAAAGCCAAACTTTTGAACCACACCTTTTTTTCTCTTTCTCCTGTACTCGAGGAATGATAAAACCAGCAGGAAAGCGAAACTTTCCCCGTGGAAGCCTAAAATTCTTGCCTGTTGTCCCAGCCCTCCCGGGAGGAGCAGGCAGGGGCCGTGCATGACCCGGTCGGTGTGATGTGTGTGCAGGACTCCTGCCGGAGCACGCCGCAGGAAGAGAAAGGGGCACCGCGCTGTGCCGAGCGCGACAGAGCGCTCACAGCGAAACCGCGGCGTATTTTCTACTGTGGTTGTGGCAAACAATATGGCCCGACGATTTATTTTCCATGGAAACTCTTGGGATTCAGGCGTCCATGGATGCTGCGGGGCTTTGCTCTGTTATTGCCGGGGAAAGGCGCCCAGGGAGGCCGAGCCCGGCCCGGTGCCACACGCCGTGTCCTGGGCTTGCCGGCCTTGTCCCGGGGCCCGACCGGCCTCGGCCCTCTGACAGACCCCGGGCGTTCCGCCTTCCCGGTAGCTCCAGTTCAGTTTAAAGTAACAGAACAAGTTTTTTTTTTTTCAGATACAAACTCATGCAAACGGCTATGTACACAGGTTTAGATTTACCAACATTTTTACACATATATACATCGATTTTAATATTTTTTTATATACGCACATACATACACATCACTTTGTAAACATTATATGTGTATTTAAATATATTTTTAAATATATATATAGGTTTTATACATAGGTTTACATTTACAATCATTGTATATCTAAATACAGAATCATGGGAATAGGAAGATGAGAGGTGGGAGAGTCCACGTACCTCTCTGGAAATGATTATTTCATTCTAGCTGTTTAAAGCACCGTTCCCCGCAGATGATATCAACGCCAAAAGCGTGCCCAGAGGGGCGCTGGCGCTGGCAAAAGTGGCCCTGAGTTTCCGTGCCCACCTCCAGCCCCTCTCGATGCGACCGCCTGTACTATCCGCGCCTCAGTGCCCGCGCAGGACTGCGGCGGCCGCGCTGGGAACGGCGGTCCCGCTTGCTGCCGCTTTTTAAGTCAACAAGAAACCCAAGGTTTCATCAGCTTGGCGAAATGGAGCGGCTGCGGTCCAACTCCCCGCTCGGCTCGGCAGGCCCACTAATTATTGTAACTATTATTGCTTTGTTTTAGGGGGTTATTTTGGTGCGTTGGGGGTTTTTTTGGAGGTTTTTTTTTTTTGAGGGGTTAAATTTTTCCATTTCGCTTTCGTTTGTGCGTGTGTGGTGGAGTTTTTTCTTTTTTTTTTTACTTTTTAAATTTTTTTTTTAAAATTTAATTTTAACACGAACCCGAACAGTTGCAGCCTTGGATCCGGGAGCCCTTCTGAGCTTTCAGTGTCACACAAACGGGGGCACGTGAGTTTTTCCCTCGTGAGTTTTTCTGCCTCGCCATCCAGAGATGGCGTTTCCCTGAAAACCTCATCCAAATCTTTGTTAAAAAAATATTAAGTTATTGCAAAATTAAATAATAGCAGTTGTGACTGCCGCCAGCAGCACCACCTCACTGCTCCCTAAGCAGCACCGGAGAGCTCCCCCAGGCTTCCTCCTCACACCACTTGCTTTCCCCCGCGTATCCTCCGCGCCGCGCAGGGGTCCTGGGACGTGGTCCCCGCAGCCCGAGGGGGCGGCCGGCAGGCCCAGGCTGACTCTCGCTTCTCTCCAGGGGGATCCTATATGGTGGAGCCGGAGGAGAACAAGCGGACGAGGACGGCGTACACGCGGGCGCAGCTGCTGGAACTGGAGAAGGAGTTTCTCTTCAACAAGTACATCTCCAGGCCGCGGCGGGTGGAGCTGGCTGTCATGTTGAACTTGACCGAGAGGCACATCAAGATCTGGTTCCAGAACCGGCGGATGAAGTGGAAGAAGGAAGAAGACAAAAAGCGAGGGGCGGGCAACAGCAATGACCCCGAGCAAGACTGCGTGGTGTCCTCCGGGGAGCTCCAGACCAAGGAGGATCTCCAGCCGTGCCCCGCCGAGAACCTTCCCTCGGGAGCCTCCAGGAACCTTCTCGGCCCCAGCCTAGACCCCAGAAAGCAGCAGGACTCTCGGTGAGCGGCGGGGAGCCCGACGGCCCGGGACGAGGAAAAGGATGGGACACGGAAAAGAGCCGAGAGGCTGGCGCCGGCTTCCCTCCGCCGTGCCGTGCCGTGCCAACCCACTCCCGCCTTCCCCTGGGAAACTCGGTGCCCCCACTCTGAAACTCGCGTCCTCCGCGAAGTAAATACAAGATGTCCAGCTGCGACAAGGAGAGGCTCGCTGTGGGCCCTAACGCCGGAGGAGGCCGCAGGGAGCCGCCGGGATGGCGGCGAGCTGGGCCCCGCTCCCGCGGGCCGCCCGCGCCGCAGCGAGCCGTACGGGACAGCTTCCCCGGGTGAAGGGGGGGTCTCAGGTGGCCACGGACGGTGTGTGCAACCCTGGGTGCACGGAGAGATCTGGACACCGCAGGAGAAGCGCGGGCACGCTGCCTTCCTTGCCGCGGACAGCTGCTCGGTCCGGGCGCGCGTCCCGCCGTGTCCGTCGGTCCACAAGCGCAGACACGGACCCGAGTATCCCGGACCATTCACGGGCTGGCACGCCGCCGTCCCCGTCCCTTCCAGTCGCCCCAGGGCATCGGCTCTACCGAGGACTCTCTCAGGACTGTTACTTACTTCTTTGGAAACTGCAACCTGGTTTCTTTCGTTTTCTTTTGCTTTTGGGAAAGAA
>VZTD01005146.1:221097-231441 GCA_013397725.1 Rhagologus leucostigma
GCCTGCCTTGTCCTTGTTTTTCGTGCTCTGTGCAAGCTGCTGTGGAGCATTTACCTGTGTCCCTCTCAGCAGGTTCTCCCTTTGCTCTGGACCTCAGAGCACATCACAGACCACAGGAAGCTCACGGAGCACAGGCAGCTGCCAGGTCAGGGTGAGTGGCACTGCTGCCTGCAGTAGCTGTGCCTGGGCTCCCTCTCAGCAGGAAGGCAGCAGGTACCACTGATGTACCCCTGCCTCCTGGAGCACTTGGCTCTGTGGGCCCTGCTCTTTCCCTTACCGTGGCAGAAGTAATCTCCTTATCGCTGAGACAGGAAAATTCCTTCTTTTCTTTCTCCTTCTACACTGGAATTTTGCCGTCTCTTGCATGAGGGGTCAGCACCAGGATATTTGTGTGATAGTAGCTCCCAGCCCATGGAGCATATAGGAGCACTTTCCTAGGCCAAGAGGGAAGGAGGCAGGTTTTCAGGTGTCCATGGTAGTATGCCTGAATAGGGATGTGCATAGGAGCAGGCTGAATCCCCCCAGACTCTGGACCACCACGAACTTTGCTGGACTGCTGGACCCTCGCCATGCCAGCCCCATTTGCCCCTGCTTGAGCAGCTGCTGTCCTTGGGCCAGTGTCGATGTTTTCCTGCTCCAATTCAGGAACGTGTGCCCACAGGCAAAGAGATAACAAACGGCATGTTTTACCGGCAGGAGCCGTCAGCAGAGACCAAGCCTCCGAGGATGGAAAACACCTTTGGAGCCACGATAGGAGATTGGTGAGGGAGTGACTGAGAATGAAAGAGTAGGTCCAAAGTGTTGCTCTGGCCTTGGAAGACCAGGATGTCATTACTGGGAACAGAAAAAGGATCATGTTTCTAGACTGAAGTCCTCGAGGAAGAAACGCGCTCCTGATAAGAGAAAGTCGCTTTTTCTTCTGAGTCACTACATTCCTGGGAGTAGTTGCGCAAGATATTTTCAGAGACCCCTTTTCAGATCTCCGTGGTTAGCTCTACCTCCACCTTTGTAGATGCATATAAGCGTCTTGGTGGGGATGAAAGAAGATCTAAAAAAATAAGCATAATTGCCAGAAAAACAACATACACTTATGCACTTAATATGTATGAAAAATGAGTGGCTTGATTATTCTTAAAATAGCACATATTTATTTTAAGATGGAATAAAAATTCTTTGGTATTATGGATAGGAAACGATTCTCTCCAATCTAAATTCCATCTCACCTGAAATTTTACAAATAAAAAAACCCAAAACCCTAGATCAAGTGAGGACTGGAATTTCCCTAAAACATAATCAAAAGTTTGAGTTATTTTTAGAGAGACCTCAGTAGTTAACTGTTGCACAGCTCTTTATATCACTTCCAACAATCTCCATGAGAGTAATTGGCTCATTTTCAAACTGTGGAAAAAGGAAGAAAAATCTTGGATACTTATGCCTTTTGACTCTTGCTTGATTTAGGAGTTTAAATGCCTGTGGAGGCTCAGAAGGCCTCTTGGTGTCCATGTCTTGCCCATACTGCACTCGAGGTGCCTAAAAGCAGAATTGTGATCTTAAAAGTCCTGAGACCCACCTGATCATGGAGTGCCCTAAATCATGCTCCTGGTTTCTTTTTGAGTTATGCATCAGGATGTTCTCCAAGGACTTGATTACAAGCAAGCCTTTGTTGAAAGCCCTAGCTGTTGTCACTCAGAGAGGCAAGAGACCAAGCAAGTCTTGTAGCCCTAAGAGATCTTTCTGTTTGCATGGTCAGACCATGGCATGGAAAAATTAGACCACAACCAATCTCAGTTTCCAGGGCTGAAGGCTTGTCTTGTCTGCCAGCAGAGGAAGGGACAGAACAGCGAGGAACATCCCTTTCCAAAGAATGCAGGAGATAAGGCAGCTTTTCTCTCACAAAGGTCTTTGGGTCTATGCAAGTTATCTGTAGGACAGGCTGTGACTCTCTGGAAGGCAGCAAGACATGTCAGGAGAACAGGATCTGACTCAAAAGCAAAACTGCACGAGCTTGCGACAGCTGCCCAAAAATACCTGGGTGATTAAGGGAAGAAGAATGCTGAAAGCAGGGAAGTTCCATGTGTTCTCTTTGGCTTGTTCTCTTCTTTTGGAATAGCACTAAAAGCAGTGGTTTTTTCCCCCAACCCTGCCTGTTGCAGCTGGCTGCGGGGGCACTGAGGGGCAGATATTACATTTGGTATCTTTCTATCTTCAGTCTGGCTCAAGTGCTAGGGATCAGCAAGTTGGAAAGCAGCTGTTAGAAATTTAAACTAAAGGAGGCTACATTTATACCAGATATAAGGAAGAAATTTTTACAATGGGGGTGGTGAAACACTGGGACTTGTTTCCCAGAAAGGGCATGAAGGGCGTGGACTGTTCAGAGAGGAGCGGATGCCCCATCCCTGGAAACATTCAAGGCCAGGTTGGATGGGGCTCTGAGCAACGTGATCCATTTGAAGATGTCCTTGCTCATTGCAGGGCAGTAGGACCCAGATGAGTTTTAAAGGTCCCTTCCAACCCACACTATTATATGATTCTATGAAGCACACTTAAGAAAGGTAATGATGAACTTCCCTTAATTTGAAAAATTGAATCAAAACATCTACCTGGACCAATAGGTTAGATACTACATTAAATAGATTATCTATTATACAGATTACATTAGATATTACGTTAGCTTAGTTAGTATTTTAATTAGAGGAAATTAGGAGCAAAAAGAAAATTACTCCTGTTACTTGCCAGTGGTTAACTGGACTGGAGCATAATGAATGCCCACAGATTGGTATCTAGACATCCGTGTAAACATGTAATGAGAATCATCGATGAGTTTTCATCCTCTGTTTTCCTATACCTACTTTCAAGCAAGGGGATCCAGTGGGTGTCATCTCAGGATCCAGTGAGTATCATTTCAAAACTGATGATACCTCAATTTAGAAGTGCAGGGCTTGAAAGGGATTCCCAGGTCCCTAATTCCAGTCTCCTGGCAACAAACTGTTTGGTTTTGTGAATAGCTCGGATTTTTCCTGTTTCTTTGCAAGTAACTTTCTGTTGCCCTCTCTCAAAGAGGGTAAGTTTGACATCTGAAAGTGTCAAAAACTGAGAATGGAACTGGGGGCATTGCAGAAGCTGTGACATTAATTAGAGCAAACTGTGTTCACCTGAGTCACAGCATGGCGGAACATGCAGCTGAGGAGGAAACAGCCCTTCCTCATCAGGAAGGAGAGCGGGAACATCCTGTTCCATCAAAGAGCTGTTCTGGATCAAAGCCCAGAAGGCTGCTAAGGCTTCTGGGAGAGTTTGTTGCTGTCTGTCCCCAGAGGTTCCTGACACTTCTCTGCCATGGCTTTCTGACAGTAACCAGAGCTGTTTTGCTAGGGAGATTGCTAGCATGCATCTCCCTGGCACCTCTACTCTGCTGCATCAGGCCACGCATCCCACGACCTCTCACTCCAAGGTGGCCTTGTTCTCTCACTGAGCTACCTGTGCAGCGGGACTGCCCTCCACAGCCCTGTGTCCTGCTGACTTTTGTTACAAGCTGTTTGCTTCCTGGAAGGCCTCCAGTGCTGCTTCTCTGGCATCAATTCAAGGTTTGCATTCAGCTCGAGCTGCTCTAAACTTCAGCACACAGCTCCATTACTTGTGTGGGACCGAGGGAAAGTATTTGGTCATGAATTTTGGCTATGACACAGCAGAGTTGTGTCAACAGAATTGTAAACTCCATGATTTCGTTTTCCACATCAGCTGCTGATGGAAGTAGCAAAGAGAAACCTGTGGCCTCACACAGTCCTCTGGAGCCATGATTTCAGTCAGCCATAGCAAACACCCCTCAGTTTCTGAAGGATGGGCTCTGCCCTCTGTTAGATGGCTGGGATGTGTGCTTCTAGCCACTGCTTCACCCACAGATGGAAACAGCCTGTCTCACAGAGGTCACTTGTGTGGGCAAAAAGCTGGATGGAGAATATGTCAGAAAATGTTGCTTACTCCGAATGTAAGAATTTTATTTTTATTATTTTTTAAAAAGCTTACTGTCTTCATCCTGCAGATCCAGAGTGCTCAGCCATCAGATTGAGGACACATAAAGCGCCCCTAAAAGATACTTCACATAGGATAAAGCAGACATTTGCTCTAGATGCCATCCAAGTCGTCTAAGGACCTTACTGTTCTTCCCATGATGGGCTATGACACATATTGTCGTCCCTTGCCCCAAACTCAGAGTGCTTTTTTGAGAAACTGATACTTGCCTTAGAGTTAATCCAACAGAAGGAATCCTAATCGGTTTGTTATTGTACAGTGATAGGAGCGGGAAAATCTGACAAGAGAGGGAGAGCAGAGGACTTTCATCCTGCAAATTTGAGGCCAAACCTTCTGATTTTCTGGGGTTTTTTTTCATGGACTTCTTCTTCAGCCCCCATCAGGAAAGCAAGGTGCAGCAGCTCTGACCTGTTGAGCCCCACCGATCTGTCTTGGCTTGCTGCTGCAGGACAGCAAGGAGCTCTGTGAGAATTGAAAACACCGATGGATTGATCAGGGGGGTCACCTCTGACAAACAGATCTTCTGGCTCAATATCATGGTTCAGCTATGGACTGATCCCGGTGCCTGTAAATACCCACTCACATCAACAGGATACCAAATTTGTTCCTTTTCACACTCCCTTACGGCGCATGAGGAATACAAAGGAAGACAGAAGGTTGGTGGTTTGCTTGCTTGGGGATAGGAGACAGGATATATTTGAAATTGGAGTGGATATGATTTGCTTGGTTACTCGCTTCTTACACTCAGAAATCTGAGTTCTGCATTGCCAGAGTCCAGGATTTGAGGAGAGCTCAGAAGAGGAGTGCTTGCTAACAGAGAGAGCAAGAGATCTGGAATGGGGATGTTTAAAATGTGTCGGGCTTGTTTATATGTCTCTAATGAACTTTTAGGAGAAAAAACTTCTGTGGACATCAAGCAGTTCACCTCAATGAGGGCAGCTTACTTTCTCAAAATCCTACAGGCAAGAAGGAAATTTTCACACTTCCAACAGTAAAAAAAACCAACCCATGAAGAACACTACTGAAAGATTACAGGGACTGTCCCAAACGTTGCCATGCCTGGGCTGGTGCCAGGGGCAACTGTGTGCCACCACCGCAGTAAGCAGTCCTGGATTCTGCCAGTTCCGTGTCACCCCAGTCCCATGGGCATGGGTAAATGCCAATAAAACTACAGCAAACAGCACCTCTTACACCCCCAGATCTTTTGTGATTAATTTACTTATCGATGGTCTTTCATAACTCCGTGGTCATCTTTTTTCTCACTGCCATTAATTATTCCTGGAAGCAAATAAAAGGGCCCACCGATATCTCTCCCTCCCACTCAGCACAGCCAGCTTTTCCTTAGGGAGAAAAAACTTGTGCTCATTTGCAGTGGGACAATGCCGACTTTTGAACCTCTAACCACTAAACAAACAAACCTTGCGCTCTGCTCCACAATCCAAACAGGGTTTATTGACAGGCGTATCGCAGCAACGCGCAGCAGCTCCGGCAGCAGCCGGGCTGGGATCAATGCTGCGGGGGTGGCCCCGGGCGCCAGAGGACATCCTCGAAGGGGCGGCCCCGCCCGGGGCTGCTGCGCCCTGACTGCTGCCGCCCGAGAGCCCTCGTGCCCGGGGACAGCGCAGAGGGAGGAGTGGGTCGTGGTGCCTGCAAAGCCCTTCTAGCTCGGAGACCCCTGGCACAAATGCTCTGCGAGGGCTTACGGCTGCTGCTGCAGAGCCAAGACCCTCGGTTTGGGTGCTGCTCAGCTTTAGTTGTCCCCAGCAGCTCCTCCAGTACCATCCAAGGACCCTTTAGAGTCACAGAAGGATGAATCTGGCTCCTGCGTCCCCCTGATCAGGAGGGAACCGTGGACATTGGACCCAGCAAGACGTGCTGTGTGTCAAGCCCATGCACAATGAGCATAACTGCTTTGGTGCTGCACCCGTGTCTCCCGGCCAGATCCACTCCAGAGACCACATACGCAGCAGAAAATCAAGCAGGTTTCTTGCACCAGAGCTGCTGCCTCCCACCAAGGTCTTCTCCCAGGCATAGGAGCCCTGGATCATGTTTGCAAGGCCACATGTCTGCTGTCGTAATGCCAGCCCCCGGCCCAGCAAGGAGCTGCACACAGACAAAATGCAGTGCAGAGGCTTTGGGGCTGGTGCTTTCCATTTCCCCAAGCTCCCTCAGGCAGAGAGAGCTGCCTTGTCAGTAGGGTCAGGCCCTGGCCAAACCATTCTCTCCATGCAGTTCTGTAGATGCTGCTGGCATTTGGCTTTGGCTTTTAGCAAAAAAGTAAGAAAAGCTTCAACAAGGAAAAAAACAAAGTGCCCCAAAGAAGGTAAATGGAATAACTTAAATAAATTTGATGAGAAAAACTGAACAGCATGGGCCTAAATATCAGGGAAATCAATAATCCATGTAACGTGTTTGGGGCTGG
This sequence comes from Rhagologus leucostigma, assembly GCA_013397725.1. Lineage (NCBI taxonomy): Eukaryota > Metazoa > Chordata > Aves > Passeriformes > Rhagologus > Rhagologus leucostigma. The sequence goes on from VZTD01005146.1 coordinate 227,546, forward strand.
ACACTGCTCCCATCCCTGCCGGGGTCCAGGCCCACATGAGCTGGCTCCACACCCAGCCAAGGGCACTGGCTGCAGTGTGGCTGCTCCAGCCTGGCCTCACTTCGCAGTTGGGCTTGTCCCATCCCTAAGTAAGAAGTACATATGGCAAACAGCCAGGGTGATTTGGCCAAATCAGCTGGGCTTTTCTTGTTTTCATCTCTGGCTAAGTGAGTAATTTGGCATCTCTACCCTGGTCCCCTCCATCTAGCCAGCATGTGGAAATGGGCCACAGCCTGTGCAAAGTAGGCTCTGATATTGCACAGAGCTCTTCCGAGGAGTTCTGCTTCTGATGGAGCTGTGATGAAGCCTACACGAAGCTGATAAAACCAAGGGAACTTTGGAAAATCAACTGAAAGCCGCTCCCTNCAAGACAGAAATTGTAAGGATGTGAGAAACAGCACATAGTTTAACCGAGGCGACATTGCACATGCAAACAAGGCTCCTCACTCCGGCATGACAGGACACCTTTTTCAGAAGAGACAAAATTCTTTCAATTTCTCTGCACTGCAGCTAATAAATCTGGATGGATGACTATCTGCGCTGGATTTATGGGCTCTTTTACAAGTGTCTAACGTTAAGCAATTCACTTCTGAACTTTTAAACAGTGCCTTATCTTGTCTGCTCTGACCCTTAGGGCAGAATGAACATTTTGCATATTCACGGTTGCAAGAAAAAAATAAAATAAAATATAAAATAAAAAAAACCCATGTGCTTTAATTTTTTTTTCCTGCTAAAATTCATCATTAGCCCAGCAACATTTCTAAGGTCTTTTGGACCAATCCCTGAGATATACCGGGGGTTGACTGGCAGGCAGTGCCCCCACTTTATCTAGCAAATTCCAGGGTAAAAAAAGCACCCAAACATAATAATAATAATATTAATAAAGCGATGGGCACGCTTCCCCCGGACAACGAGACACATACACTGTACACCTGTACACACGGCCGGCCCCGCGGGGCGGTGTAGTGCATCTGGGGGGGCGCTCCCACCGTGCCCCCCNCAACGAGGCGCTGGGGCTGAGGGGCTCCGCGCCGCCGGGCTGAGCCTGCTGCAGCTTCTTCTTGTTGATCTTCCTCTCCTTCGCCCGCCTATTCTGGAACCAGATTTTCACCTGCCGGGGGATGGACAGGGAAGTGAGGGGGGGGCAGTTCGTCGGGAGTGTATCCCCCTCTCAGGGGCTCTCACCGAGAGCGCATCCCAACCCCGCCAGTTCCGCCCCCGCGCAGCCCCGTCCCGCGCATCCCTGCCCCCGCGCAGCCCGGCCACACGTGGCGCGCGTAGGGAGCGCCACTCTTGGGACAGACCTGCCTCTCCGACAGCCCCAGGTTGGAGGCCAGCTCCGCTTTTCTCCTGATGGTGATGTAGCGGCTGTAGTGAAATTCCTTCTCCAGCTCCAGCCGCTGGTGGTCGGTGTAAACGACGCGGTACTTGTCTTTCGTCCTGGTTTTAACTGCGGAGCACAAAGCCAGGGTTGAGAAAGTCAGAGTCAAAGGGCAGAGTTGAGGGCAGCCATCCTCTCTGCGGTGCAGAGCGATCAGGAGCAGTCCTATCCCCCCACTCCTGGTCCGGCTGCTCGCCTCCCCCTGCCCTGGGCTCTACTGAGCGCAGCAGAGGAGAGGAGACGTTCGGCAGTTCCTTGGAGACATGGAACACCAGTGCCAGGCATGCCGGCGGGCGCAGGCTCCCAGCCCCGACTGCCAGCCCTGGCCCCACGGCACACCCCTGCCTTGCGAGGGGGACACCTTTACTGTGCACTTGACTTTTTGGTTTTGTTTTGCCTTCCCGAGAGACAACAAACTTTTTATAGAGAGAGAGGAAAAGGGAAAGAAAGGAAGAAAGGAAGAAAAGGCCCGTTCAGGGCACAGTTGACTTCCATTCTAAACGAGAAACAGCGAACTAAGGGCGGAGAATCGGGAGCGGCCGCGGGGAACCACTCGTGAACTGGCCCAGCTCCCCCTTTTCTGTTGCGGCATGGAGGCTAAAGGGATATTTTGGAAAGCCTGAAAGTGTGACGTGCAACTTCAGAGCTCAAAAAACCCCAACCCATACCAACAAAAGAACAAACAAAAAACCCCAAAACCAAACCAAACACGGAAAACCCAACGGAATCCGAAGGCGAATGCCAGCGAGCAGCCGGTGAGAGTGCACGGCCGCAGCCAGTGACCTCCGTTTTCCCGAGGGTTTCTTGTTTAACTGGTTGTGTTCCCGGCCCTCCCGTTCCCCAGGGAGCCGAGGCGGGGAGTCTCTGCCCCCAAGGTGCTTAATGGCTAGCAGGCTGACTTTGTTCAGGTAAACTCTCTGCAAACCACAACAAAAGCACCCTGTAAAGATACAAGCCTGATCAGAGAAAACTCCCCAGAGCCAGTGAATAGGGAACACAATCCCAAACAATGCAGGACAAGGAGATCTTATCAAAGAAAAACCCTTCTCAAAGCCTTAATGACAGCCACATTCTGTTTGAATTACCACTACTGAACAAATGGCGGCAGGCGCTTTCATCCCCCCAGCTCTGCGCATTAACATAAACACTGGCTCCAAAGGCAGAATTTGAATGGAGACAAGGGACCGGCCACCACCGCACAAGCCCTAAGTGTGGGAACACCACGGGCTGCTGTGGGAAGCGCGGTGGGCCTGTAAAGAGTTCCACCGCCACCGGCACCAGGGACGCGGCTGTGCCAGCGGTGGGCACCGGGGCACCGAGGCTTTTCCCTTGGGGCGCGGCGGCCACAGGCGTAGCCGGGGCTCCCGCTCCGCGCCGCCCGGGGAGCCTCCGCCGGCCCTGCCGTCGGTCATGCAAGGCAGGGGATGAGAGGGGAATGCCATGTCATTATTTACTGCGAACGCCATCATCCTTTTTTTTTTTATCCGGCCGCTATATATAAATATTTTTTAAAATTTTAGAAGAGAGAAAAAAAAAAGAAAATAAAAAGGAAATTAGGAGACAGTACTCGTGAAAGGCGTATATCAAAGCGCGGGACACGCATGTGCCCTGGCAGATGCACGGTGGAAATAAAAGAGAGGGTCTGCGGGGATATTAACATCACAAGGGAGCGCGGCGCCGGCTACAGCCTGACCCGGGAGGGCACGCCCTCGCACGGCCCGGCACGGCCCGGCCGGAGACATGGCCCGGCCCGCAGAGATCGGGCGAGCAAGTGGCCGCCGCTGTGGCTCGGGAGGCCTGGCCGCACGGAGACCTTAATAAAGGGCAGGCGCCCAGTGACTCAGAAACAAATGCGGAGCGACACCGGCCGATGATTTATATGACTATAATTGGTTATAAAAATCTTCTAAGTGGCTATAAGCAGGAGAGCGGAGCAGTGGGAGGAAGAGCGAGCGTTTCCTCGGAATCTGGGCCATTCCGCCCTGCTCCGCCGGAGCGCACCCCCGGGCACAGAGCCCCGGGGCCGGCAGCGGCCGCTCACCGGCCGAGGGCCGCTCCTACCGCTGCCGGCTCGGCACTCAGCAGCGCGGACGGGCTGTGGGCAGAGCCCGGCAGCCCTGTTCTCCCGAGGACCGACCCTCGGGCGGATTTGTTTCGGGGAGCTCTTCCCGAGGAAAGGCTTTGCCGGCTGCCCGGCGCACGGGGAGCCGGCGGCGCCCCGGGGGAGTCGGCGGCGGGGCAGCACCCCCCCGCCTGGCCCCGTCCCGCACTTACCCTGGCTGCTGAGCGGGGCCTGCGCCGGCTTCCTCATCCACTCGCAGAGGCCCCGGCGCTGCCCACCGGGGGAGAGCGGCTCGGGGGCGGCGCTGGCGGCGGCACTGGCGGCGTTGAGGGGCTGCATGACCCCGGCGGAGCAGTGGGGCGCGGGGCCGGCGTGGTGGTGGGCGTGCGGGTGGTGGTGGTGGTGGTAGTCGGC
>VZTD01005146.1:231702-290090 GCA_013397725.1 Rhagologus leucostigma
ATGATTAACGATTGTTTACAAGGCTCTATTAGTAATGGCCCAGACACACCAAAGGCAGGTGACGTGGAGAGGCGCTGGGTATATAGCTACTACCCCTAAAAGACGATTTGCATTTAAAAAGATAAGGAGAGGGCAGCGACCTGATCACAGCTAAATATTCAAGCCTTTATTGTTTAAGAGCTTCCTCCTTCCATTGCAACCTGGTGCACTTTAACCTCCAATCACAGGTTCAAAGGATGAAATCAAGAGACTTGCAAAAGACAGAGAGGGAGATCTAAGGGCGAGGGTGGGAATATGGGAGCCGTGTATCACGGCCGATCTGTAGGCAGCACTTTAGCCCTCTCTTCTCTGTGCTTTGGGGTTGGAAGGTGGGGGGGGTGGAAGGGGCGGAAGAGGAGGGAGTTTTGATTAAAAATCCACAAAGCTATTTTGTCGTGGTTGTTTTAAGCAACAAACCCCATCGCGACGGCCTACTGCTTTTTCTAAAACGCTTCCCACCCTCTCCCGCTCCCACTCGGTCATGGGCGACGAAGGCGAGGTAAGAGGAGAAATCCCCCCCTCCAAGGGCGCTGTCTCCTTCCTCCGCGTGTGCCTGCAGAGATTCGAGGTCGGGCGCGCCCAGCAGGTCCGGGAAAGAACGAGGACCGGGGGTGCCTTCGTCTGAAACAACCTCTGCCCTCAGACCCACCGCCGGAGCGAGGCCGGATCATCCCGCCGCCCGGGGGGGCCTCGCCACCGAGGCAGGGGATGGTTCTCCTGCAGGAGGGAGCCATCAACCTCATCCCAAAGCCTGCCACCTCACTGGGCGATTCCCTCGCTGTAGCGCGGACGAGCCGGCGGGGAACCCGACGGCTTGTCCCTCCAGGCACACTCTCTTCTTCCCTCCCCGACTCCTTGGAAACCCTCTGGAAATGCTGGCCCTGGAAGGGCGGCTCCCTGGCAAGCGGCAGCCGGCTCCCCCGGCCCAGCCAGTCCTCTTTGAAGAGGCGACCCCCTCTCAGCTTCCCCCCGCCGCTTTTATGCTTTAACTTTTCACCCTGAGCGGGGACAATGCGAGACGACGTTTGCATATTCGCATCTTTTCCCATGACACAGCGAGGAAACCTTTCACCCGCCGAGGAAAAATGGATGGGGACGGGAACGTCCCCCCGTTTTCCCAGCACGTTTCACAGGAGCAGCGCAGCACCGTCTCAGCCATTCTCATCGGCTCTCCCGGTCCCTTGGGGCGGCTGCGGCTCGGTCCTACCGGGGGTCCCCCAACGGGCCCCGCGCTATCCCGGACACCCGTGTCCCGGGTATTACACACGGAGATCCACGTGGTCGTGTCCCAGGGGTATTTTTCCTTCCACGTGGGTGGCTGTTCTGCACACCGAGGAGTGTCACTGAGACGGGGCGTCTTGCAGCTGAGGGCGGATTTCAGCTCTGCAAAGGCAGATATCCCGAAACCACTCTGTGAAAATCTCCCTCTCTTCCCCCCCATTCTATCGTTCCTTTGGTGCTGAGCGTGGGGCTGACGCGGAGCCATGTTTTAGCTCCAGTGCCGGTAATTCAGTGACCTCTCTCAGAGTGTCCCAAGGGATCCAGTGTCAGTGACCCTGGGAGACCAGGACGCTCAAGTAGGAAAGGATGGAGCATTTCTCCTGGGGAAGAGGCCACAGAAGGCCCCCTCGGAGCCGCTGTGGATGTCCTGGATGCGAGGAACGGGGTATCCCCACCCTGCACGCAGCCGGGAATGCCTGCGCCCACACCGTCACTTGTTCGCAGGCTGTCGCAGGCGGCGGCGGTTGCGACCCTACGATAACAGCAGCACAGCAGCAGGGATGCAGAGATGCCTGCCAGACGCTTTCTCTGGAGGGAATTTCTCTCTCTGTTGCCTATTACCGCCATGACACTTTCCCGCCGCCCCGACGGTGGAGTAACGAGGAGAGGGAGCGGGGCTTGGAGCTCCCAGCGCTCTCTGAGCAGGAGACTAAAATGTAACTCTGGAAAGGAAATGCTGTGTCCCTTCAATGTAATCGCCTCTCACGATAAGCACCGACAGAGCCGATCTATGCAGATGTGAATTTGATGATGCCATAAACGGAGAAAGGGGCCATTAAAACGACAAAACCCTGGACATATTGTAATAAAACGCACTACAACCCTGATCAACCCCGAAACAGCCCAGTTCAGTGCCTAAGGCTCCATCAGTGATCCCTGGCAGGCAGGTGGCAGCTTTTCGGGGTGAGACCCGAAGCCAGCCCGAGCTGGCCGGGCTGGGGGCCGCTGGCCGCGGGGTCAGATGAGAGTCCTGGGGCTTAGGTGGAAGAGCAGGATAAGGCTCCGAGGCAGCACCGCGACTACCGGGAATGGCAGCCAGAGCGCTGCTTCGCTACTTTGCCGTTCTGACAGTGATCCCATCTGCACCCCGAGTACGGGGAGGACTTGAGGAGACTTGGCACCTCCAGCCATACCCTAACCGGGGTCGGCGGCGAGATGGGGATGAGTCCCGCTTCCCCCGCGGATAAATGCTTCGGAGCATCCTTCGCCGCCGCGCAGCTGCTCCCTGGACGCGACCCGTGGCAGCTGCTGGGGATGGGGACACGCTGCCCCTGGACACTCTTGTCTTAAAATAAGAGGGGTCCCGATCCGCGCACTCCTAGATGCCTTTGCGGCTCTTCGGGCTTCTTTTCGTTGTAACTGGCACAGGATTCGTCCTCCCTCCGGCCCTACCCAACTATCGGAGCTTCTAAAGGAGGTTGGGGTGAGAGGATATATCTCTCGGCCGGGTTTCACCCCTTTTGTCCTCTCCGTTCTGCCCGCTCCCTCTCTGCTTCCCTCTCGGGTTTTCCCTTTAGCTCCGGCCCACAGCGGCAGATCCGGGAGAGGAGTGGGGACCCTGGGACCGGAGCGTGGGCGAAGGCCTGATCTCTCCCTCTTTGCTTCCTCCGTTTTTTTCCTATTTAGTTAGATCCTGAGCAGGGAACTGCGACCCAACGCCTCTCAAGACGACAAGTGCTGGATGAAGGACACGTTCGCTGGGAAATATTTTCCTCCGCCCCTCCGTGCTACCCCCGATATTTTCCCCGTAGGGCTGTTTCACCCAGGGCTGCCTTCTCGGCAGACGCCGGGCTCCCCGCCTTCCTCCTTCAGCCTCAGCCTTACTGCTTGATCTGAAAAAATAATTTCCGACATTATTCCGGGAGGAGTCAGGGCAGCGGCACGACCGCGGGGAAGTGCCAGGGACAGGGCGCTGTGCCCGCTGCGCGCTGCCGGGCCCTCGGACTCCGTGCAGGCGGTGCTCGCATCTGGAGCGGACACCTCGCTTCGGAGCCGGTGCTTATCGTCGCCTCGGGCCGCGGGGCTGGCGCGGACTGGGGGATAATGGCTCGAGCAGCGCAGCTCGAGGATTCCCGTCCCAGGTCAGAGACGTCCCCATAAGCCACGGGAAGGGCCGAGTGCCGCGCAGCACCCGCGATCCCTCCTCCACAAACTGCTCCCACTCGGCGGGAGCCCTGTGAAGATGCGGATTCACCGTGTTTATTTCTGCTAGTTTTGTGGTTTAAATAATTTATTTTTCTGTGATTTAGGAGAATCTCGGGGTGGGGTGTGGGGGATCTTCACATCTGCCTCCACCTTAACCACACGGAACCGGGAGCGTTGTTTGCAAGGTAAAGAAAAAAAGAAAAAGCCCGCTTGAAAGCCCTTTGGCGGCCATGGAATGGAGAGAGAAGGGAAGGAGGAATCGTGTGTTAGTTAGTCCGACCTGTGGAATTTATGACTCCCCCTAAGCACAGACATGATAAGGACTTAGAAAACATCTTGGATCTTTTCAAGCCGGCAGCCCCCGAGGCTTTGATGTAGATTACCTTGCAGAATAACCCAATACTTTTATCGTGGGGTTGATACTCGTCTTGTTTAAGCACATGCCTCTAGGAGGGGGTTAGATGCTGAGCGATCGCTCCCGAGCGGATTCACGCTGCTGGGAAGAAAGCAGACCGGGAGGGAAGATGGCACCTTGTGCCTGGCCGGGGCACAGCAGCCCCGCACCAGCACCGGCCCTGCAGCCCTGGCTGGCACTGCCCCTTTGCACAGGTGCTGCCAGGCCTCAGTTCACATGGCCCTGTTCTCCTTCAGGAAACAGGAACGTAAACAGAGAAGAAGGGAAAAAAAATCGTATGATACACCAGAGGCTTCTGCAGCCGGAGGCTGGTGAAGGTGTTCCCAGCCTCTCAGGTCCAGTGGCTGGCACACCTCTGACGGCCAAAGAAATAGCCTTGGTTGGATTTGATTTTAGTTCAGTTTAGTTTATTACTCTTCTTTACTTGACTTTACCTTACTTTACTATCTTTTTAAAACGCCACAGAGAAAGAACGCCGCATCAGGGCGCCCCGGCTGCCCGCAGAGCGCTTGTGCCCGGCCCCTGCTGGCATGTCCCGCCTGGGACGGCCGGGGCCTGATCCGGTCACGGGAGCCGTGAGTCACCGGCAGCGCGCACCCGCAGGACGGCCCCGACGGCGCGGGCCGGGCAGGGGTGGGGGCAGTCCGCGGTAAGGGAGCCCAGGGCTCGGCTGTTATCGCCCCTGCCCGCCAAGGACACCCCCCGCCCGCCCACGGACGCTCCCCGCAGTACGCAGGGCCGCTATCACCTTCCCCGGGCCCGGCAGCGCCCGGCACAGGATGCAGCGGGAGCGCGGTGCGGCCCGGCCTCACACTCTCGGCTTCGCGGCGAGGCACGGCCGGCCCGGGACACCGAGGCAGAGATTGCTCCCCGGTCTCCCGGCCCTCGCCCAGAGCCAGGTCGCTCCACCGGAAAACGCAAGCCCCGGCCCAGTCGGTGGGATGGAGCCACTAACAGGAGTGTCGGCTCCCGTGCCAAGCAAAACACCGAATTTGAGCTGTGAAATCGTTTGACACATTTGCCACCAGTGTGCCCCCGGGCCATCACCCCCTCCCACGGGCAATATGAAGGCTGATGCCTTCGCTGCTTTCCTCACTGATTAATCTTCTACATCTCCCAGCTTTGAAACCTTAGCAAGAAGGTGATGCACACCCCTTGGGTGTGTTGTCCCAAGCTTGACAACATGCAAGTCTTGCCGATTTTCCCCCCTCATTGCTTCTGCTCCAGGCACTTCCTTGGCAAGATGCTCTGGAGTGGTTGCCCCATACCACTGTCTCCCTCAGCCTTGTGTTCTGTGGCAAGCCCAATCCTACAAACTCCTTCAGTGAGCAGAGGCACGGAGTGTTGCTGACCCATGTAGATGGTTTGTTGTTTGCAAGATGATAATTGTACACATCTCTGCAGGGCCGTGGTGCTTTGTGGATCATATTTCATGCCAGGAAATATAGGAGTCCAAAGCAGGCAAGTGCCAAGCGGTTCTTTGGCCTGGCAGGGAGCAGGCCAAGGCTCCCACATGGGACCTTGCTTTATGATGGATCTGTAGGAAGGCAGAAGAAGACTCAACTTTCTCAGGTACAAACCTGTACCCTCCACCCCAAACCCTTAGTCCTTCTGGCTCCAAGGAGAAATTGGTACCTGGCTGCTCTCCACCATCTCCCATTTCCTCCCAGCTATTTTATTCTAGTACCTGAGAGGGAAAAGCAGTCTCATCGCATTTTTTTTCTGGTCTGCAGAGAAGCCCCAAAAGGAGCGAAAGGTAGGGCCAGGCAGATCCAGAGCCAGCTTCCCAGCTGTGGCCTGCAGTCCCCTCCCCCAGGCTGTCCTTCATGACTCAGCTGCAGGGACCAGCCCAGCCCTGCCTCACTTTAGCTTCACAGCCTCTCCTCACCCAAGGCAACCCTACAAATAAGAGGCTTTTGCAAAGGAGAACCCAGTACACATCACGTAATCACTTCTCCAAGAGAAATATGTTGGAAACTAGAGCTAGGCATCTCTTTCTTTTTAGGATCTGAAGCCTCCAACCCTCCTCTGGAGACGGGGCTGTCATGGCACTGGTGGGACTGGAGGGCTGTCATTAGAAGTAACTTCTGGGTTTTCTTCAGCTGGAAGATGGTGACACACACAGCATACGGCATGAAGGGAGAGAAACTCTAGTACAGCTCGAAGGAGGCTTCTCTGGGCAGCCAAAACTTAGTGTCAAAGCCTAGCTGTGGTGCAAAATATCATGAATAGGTGTAGGCAATACGTGGCAGCAGGAGTGAGTCACTGTCAGGATCTCCTGTCTATTTTCATCCCAACTAAGCAGTGTTTAAATGATCTGGATCCCACCGCAGTCTTTATGTGCCTCTGCGGAGGTGACCACAGAAGTATCACCACTTTCCCAGCTCTCTCCACAAACAGGTCTTCAAAATGCCTTCTCAGCTGAGATCTGAAGCAGATTGTGCCCCAGGGCACCTACACTTCTTCTAGGAGTGTAATTCTATCAGTTTTCCAGCACATAATGAAACACCTAAATTTTAATCTGTCAGTGACCTATAAGGCAGGATACCTGCCTTGAGCAGCTGCACTATTTATCTCATCATTATGAAGCATTGCAGGAAGCATGAATCCAGCCCAGGTCTCAGACAACCTGCCTGGAAGGGACTCCTTCTGGGCCATTCCATAATGCTGGGATGCTCGTCAAGGGTGAGAAGGAGCTGGGCTCGGGTTCCAGCTCTTTCTGAAGTCATTTGAGGCCTTCTCAAGCACATATCTGGATGGGTCTTTTTGTGCCTTTTAAAAAAAGCTGCTTTCCTTTGCATGGTCTAATTCATCAGCCATTGATGCAGGAGGGAAGGCGGCAGAGTGGGAAGCCTGAGCTCTGAGCCACTGAGCACTTGATCTAATTCAGTGTCTGGGAGAAGGAGGCTGAGATTTGGTGTATCCAGCTCCATGAGATCCACTTATCTTCAGTCTGCTTTGATTTTTTGCCCCTGAAATAATTTCCAGCAGAAATTTTGCCTCTAAAAAAACAACCTGTTTGCAAACAGCTCTGGAGCAACGATGACCTTGGATTTCTTCATTGCCTTTCACAGTTCCCTCCAAGAACGTGTGGACTGAAAGCCACTGCTAGCATGCATGACAGGGTCACTTCTGCTCTTCTCTTCTGGTTTAACACATGGTTAATCCCAGCTTCTCTCAGTGGGACCCCACAGAGCCCATCCCGGGTATCCCAAACCCAAAAGCATGACGTGTCAGAGAAGAACTTCCAGTTTCTCTTGATCGGGACAGAGAGGGGTCTCATAATTTTTTGGTCCCTGCTGCCTGTGACACACGGACATGGTTGTTTGCGAAAACGCTCTGAGGGTGGGGGCTGAGTGGTTTGTCCTGGTGCTGGGCTTATCCGGTCGGTGCTACGAGGTTTTGGCTGCGGAGTCCTTTTGACCGACACCCGCATCCCCAGCCCTCCTCTCTGACTCTCCTGTGGTTCTGGTCCAGACACCGCGGCTGGCCCAAGTCCCCCTGCTGAGCGCCAGCCCTGCTCCTTGTCCCGTGTCCGGCGCCCCTCGGCCCCGGCCGTCCGGCAGCCGCGGTCGCGGAGCTCCACCTAGTGCCGGCTGCGGCGGCGGAACGGGGCCGCCTCTGCCGGGGCATCCTCCCGGGAGAACTCCTCGGGACAGGGCTGCCGGCTCCGAGGAGTGCTCTTGCAGGCAGAGGGCAAAGAAAATTCGGGCAGATTCTCCAGCGCCATCCTGTCTTTCAGCTTGGGTTGTCAAATTATCTTTCTTCTTATTTCTGTTACTTCTACGAGGGAGAGCTCCGTGTCCTTTGCCTTTCGGCGCCTTTAATTGACCTCGATCCCTTCTATTCCTCTTCTTCCCGGGTTAATGATTACTGAATCTTTGTCAGTCTGTGCCTAACTTAAGGCATCCACCTTAGACTAAAGGCATCTCTGCTGGAGGTCTTCAAACAAGCTTAATTCTCTCCATTCACTACAGAGGGAATTCATCACTTTCTCCTGACAGCGTGCTTCTGGAGGCACAGATTAAGGGTCTGGATCCTAATGAGAGAAATGTGGGCATTTCCCTTCAAGAATCACGAAACTGCTCCCTAAACAGCACTGTCTGTGGCTCTGCATAAGCCTCAGGAGTGGACAACCACTTTGCTAAGTTGTGTTAGAAGCATCCTGGAAAGGAAATGTCCTAAAAGAAATTATTTTTCACTCAGTACCTCCTGTAGCTTTGTTCCATCTCTCTCTTCTAAGTGGAAAAGCAGGTGCACAACTCTCCGCATGTTCAGCCCTTACACGAGGGCTTTTCTCCTGACTGCTCTTCCTCGCAGGGTGCTGTGTTGCCTGAGCTGCTTTCCATGCGTGAATCATGAGAAACTGTACTTGCTCCAAGATTCTCTATTTGCCTTTGTATTCCCAAGTCTCAGCTCAGCAGTGATGATGGGGCCAGATGATCGACTTCCAGTTTTTTAAATCTTATGGAAAAACATGTGACACAACTCCCTGGCACGTCTTTAAGTACATGGGATTCCCACCTGCTCCTCTTTGAGCCAAGTTCACATCTGCTTAGTTTCTAGGGCCAGCCAGGCTTGGAAGTGACCAGTTCAGCATTAGGTTCCTCTAACTCTGAAGGCTGAAAACTCCTGTCTGCACAAGACACTCAACTCCCACTGTCCAGCCACTGCAGGCTGTGTGCTAACAGTGCTGAACAGTGACATCTTGCAGATGGGCACTTTCAAACTCTTATAGGTATGCTAAAAATAATATACATTTTCCAGAGACTGCAATGTTAAAATTTATTTCTGTCTAAATATCTCCAAATTGCTCTTCAGCAGTTTGCATATGATTAGAAAATTGAGGATTCATCAGTAATTATTAACAACATTAACAAAAATATACAAATCATGATCATTGTATTATATTATTTTCAGACAGTGTTAGTAAAGAGCAGCTCAATTTCTGTGATAGCATATTCTGTCCAAACCGTCATTAATTTATAACACATGACTCCGAAAAATCCTAACTGAAGTTAGCACCTTGTAAAATGTAAAAGAGAAAAAAAACCATTAATCAATATATTCTCATCTTCATCCACCGTGATGTAGATAAACATATCCTAGCAGTCATGATGAAATTTGCATTTAGAAATTCCTAAACCTCATAATGAAAATAGTTGTCTTTTTAACTATGCTGAAAACACATCAAGCCTCTGGGTATCATCCTGGGTGTAGATGAGAAAGTTAAAGAGACATACTTTCATTTTAGTGCAGGAGAGTTCATACACCCAGGCTGAATTCTGTGGATTTGGAGTGATGATAGCACACTCCTAAATTGCTACACAAGATAATTTCTTCAAAATTAATTTTTAAAAATTTGCTATTATAAAACACAAAGCCCTATGAATGGAATTAGCTGTAACTCAGCTGAAGTGAGACTTCCAACTGGAGACTGCCACCTGGATTTTCCAGACCAGGGAGGTAGAAGGTTATCTGCAAATATCACTCCTCCTGGTTATTTTGGATGCTTATTTTAGGTAGAAAGGATCCACTCACTGTGAGTGCCTATCTCTCATCAGCAGTTGCAGAATGTAGCCTGGCTGAGTAGAGGCCACCTGAGTAACTAAATCTTGATAAAATGAATTCACCAGAACTGGACATCCAACAGCTACTTCAGAGCCATCGAGATGTCCAGGGTAAGACAGTCACGCACAATCAAATTAGGAGTTCCTTGTAAAACAAGACTGATGGAACTTTCACATTTGGACATCTAAAACTGGTGACTCCAATGCGGTTTTTTTTCCAACACTCACTGACATCTGGAGATGAAGATGTGAATAGCACTTCTGGAAATCACACCATCTCTCCTTAGCTGCACAGTCAATGCTTGTAAACATTGATCAAAAAAATAAGGATTTTCTCATGTTTGGTTGCAATGTGGCAAGAACAGTATGAATTCAATAAGTTGATTAGGCACTATTTCCACAACACCAGGAAAAGAGATATTCAGTTGTAGAGAGGCAGCAAAAAAACTTGTCTTGCTATAGATGTGTTTGCTGAATTTAAACAAATAAATTACACCTTCGTCTCAAAGTCACATTAATATGGACTGGCCTACAAGAAATGCAAACAGTGCAGCAGTTGGTAACAATTTCTCTTCTTAGAGCTGATGTAAAACATTTATCCTACACAGAGTATGACAGTACTGAGACCAAATCCACAACCCAGATTATTTTTCAACCTGAGGGTCTTCATGCTGGAGCACAACTGGGGGCAGCAAAGATTCCTTATCCCTGCTTACAGCTGGTTTAGGTTTGATGCTGGAATGGTGTGTAGCAACATTTTTCTTCATATTATGGTAAACCTAGAATTGGGAAGAGGAAGTAAAAGATATCTTCTGTTATTATTTATTGTACTTGGAAAACTGCTCATCTCCCCATGAAGCAGGCACTTGTCAGGTACAGACCAACTCCTCATCCATGTTAAAAAGAGCTGGTTTGAGGAACAGCACTGGACTGTAAAGGAAGGTTGTTTCCCTAGGTACAGTGCTATAAAGCTGCTTATTAGTTTGCCTTTACACTTCACAGCTTCTGCCAGGCCAACAGCCTTCAGAGAGGCACAGTGCTGCAAAGGCAAGAGTCGTTCATAGCTCCTCACACCCCAAGATGTTCTCAAGGACACTGCACCGGCAAATAGCGTGTCTAGTCCGGAGTGGACACCCAGGTAGGAATCGGTAGTTTGGAAAGGAATTGTTTATCCTCCCTGAAGAAGAAATATCTGATATGGATGGAACAGGACTTCCTCAGATCATCTTTATTATTTTGACCTTTGAGAATGACATACAGGATTGTGTCTGTGAGGACACGGCATGGCGATCCCTCATGAGACCCCCTGGCCCCTGGTCCACGCTCAGCTCCCTTCCCATGGCAGCTACCAGCATCACCAAACTTGACTGCGCTGGCTGCTGCACAAGGGAAGCCCATTCCCACAGTGCAGGCTGAGAGACTTCAGCTTTCCAGAGTCTCAGTGCAGGCACTGGGAGGAAGAAAATCCTCATCAGGAAGGTCAGGATTCTTTCCGATGACAGAAAAATATGCCCCAAGCTCTCACATGGATCCATGGGCAATGCATCCATAATACAGTTGTGTACTTCGCTAGAAAGCAGGAGACTATTCCTCAGCTCATCGTGACCTGTGGAGCTACATGTAAATCCCACAAAAACCCAAACTCAAACCCAAACATTGTTCACATGTTCATCTTACTGTGTTTACTTACTGCTTCTTCTGCCTCAGCCAGCTGACAGGCCAGAGAGGAAACCAGGTAAGAAAAAGAGGGTCTTCTTCTGGAGTCAAGAGCCCAACAGGACTGCATCATGCAATAGCTGCAGAAGTAAAGACATGGCACAGAAAACATGTTAGCTCTTGGATTCTCTGTAAGTGACTACACAGAGTTGCAGGACTTGAATGGGAATTGTGAGGATCAGAATGATTTTGTAGAAGGAGGCCAGAATTACAGTGTTGCATCAGAGGAAAAGAAGCAGAAAGATAAAGGGTGAAATGATCTTTGCGGTGCCTTTATCAGAGTCCTTACTAAAATCCTCCTTCTAGTACCAGGGCCAGGATTTCACCTTGGCTGCCACATAACAGCATGATGAGTTTGTTTTTCAGCTTCCCCACAGAAAATGTTAGGAGGACAATTCCTGTCTGTCTTTGGGACTAAACGTGCTCCTTGTGGACTACGCAGTCTTAAGAACACTTTTCACAGCAAGTCTTTTTATGTGATTTGATATCACAAAAATCTTTCTGAAATTTAAACACCACCTTAGAGATATTGCAGCTTCATCAGGCACCAGTGCAGTGCCTGACTGCTAAAGCCCCTTGCAAAGTTACTGGGATAATAGGCTCCCTGATATTTAAAACCCCTCCAGCAATCTTTCACGGGTCAATCTGTCGGATTTACCCGTACCTTTAATGCCATTACAGTCTTTGTGTGGAGACGGTAAGAACAGTGCAGGGTCAGAGCATGGCACTGTGTCCCTAGAACATCTATGAAATGCCTGCCAGAAGAGCTCAGCCAACCCTGCCCTTTCCTCCATGTTCCAGATCTCATAGTTCTCTGTCACCTTCTCTTCTCCTGTTCCCTGGTGCCTACCTCTAGGCACAGTCCACCCAGGCACAGAGGGACAGGCTGAAAATAATGTGCTGAGAGCACAGAATTAGCTTCCCCCCAACTCTTCCTTAGCAGGGTTTTTATCTAAGAGGATCCCTAGCCACCTGGAACTGAAACAAACCTGGTAAAGCTCAATTAAGAAATAAAGTTTAGGGAAAAACATCCACCAAAAATTTAGTCAATATGGAAAAACACAGCTTTTAGGAAAAAAACCCCAAACAAATTTAAAGAAATTAAAAAAGATAAAAAGCAAAGGAAAAAAAAGGTGAAAAAAAATCTGTGGCCTGAGAACAAGAAGTTTCCTGGGGAAAGAAGGTACAATTAAATTAATACGATAAATTAGTCCTGTCATACACACACCAACTTTAGTGTTACTCACTTCTACTTTAGAACAAAACCTGCAGGATCAGGCAGTGTTGGTAAGACTCAGAGGAAGATCTCACGTTTTGCAACTAATTTTGGATAAGATACAGTGTACAATAAATAAAAGGTCATTCGAACAGTGATCTAATAAGTATAAATTCTCATGCTGTGCATCACTTGGAAATACACTTACACATCTTTTGTAGCATAATACGGCTGGTCCATTTTAAATCCACTTTGTATTAATTTGTAGAAATTTGTGTCAACCTGAATACCAGGGTAAGGATTTACACCTGTGGAAATTTTTGGAGAATATACGTTAATTCAGAAGCTGCCAAAACCAAACACCGCTCTTTCGTCCCGCTGCAAAACGTACCCAAAGAGAATATTTCCCATAGCAGTATTCCATACGACCAGACATCACTCTTCATGGTGTACGTCCTCTCGAATATGCTTTCGGGAGCCATCCATTTGACTGGCAATCGAGCCTGTGCAGACAAGAGCAAAGGAGGCCAGGTCATGCTGTGACAAAGGCTTTCTAGGTGACTCACGGTGGTTCTCACCGCCAGCATGATCGATTCCTGTTTGCTGTGTGAAAAACTGTGTCTCTGTCAGCAGTCCCTGGACATTCCCATTACAGGAAGAAACAGACACCTCTAAAAAGCCAATTCGTCTCATCCATTTTAGATCACTATTTAACGAAGGGATGAGCTCAGTCCTGGAAGAGCCACCTTCCTTCCTTTGACTTCCAGCATAGACAGGCCCAGATGGAGGCGTCTGTACTGTACTTCTTCACAAAGCCAGAGGATCTGGCACACCCCCACACATATGCTGTTGTCCTACACTCTTATTGCCCGCAACAGTAAACAGCTCCCAGTGCTTCCATCAATGGATTTCAATGTGCTTTCGAAAGCTCATGGGTACTATCTCATTTACAGTGCCAGCTTGATTAGTTTAATTATAAGCTAAGAAATTGCATTTGCCAAGGGCAGGAAAAAGTGAGATTTCTGCATTGCCTGTACAGATACGCACAAAGCTAAGATGGAATTAAAAAATGTAGAATTTTTCTTTCTTAGTTCCTTATAATTCTTACAATGGTATGAAAATCAGAGAGCACTCATGAACTTACATTGCCCCTGACGATGTAGTCGGAGTCATTCATTACATCTCTGGCAAGGCCAAAGTCACATATTTTCACCACTTTTCCATGGGTCACCAGTATGTTTCGGGCAGCAAGGTCTCTGTGAATGCACTTAGAAGGAAAGGAAGGGTTAACACTGCAGCATTTGATATCAGAGGTGGACAATACCCTGCTCTCCGAGCTGGCACCTCCTTCAACTTAAATAGTTTGGTGAATGGCCAAGCTGGAGACTCCCTGGTCGCTGGTGGCAAGGAGACAGGGCCAGAGCAGGCACAAGTGTGCCGTGCAGTTGCTTCTCACTCAGGGTGCTGCCTAAAACTGCAACTCAGTCTTCTCTGTTAAGCCAGGGAAGGAGGTATAGTTCAAGCTTGCCACTGAGTGGCTCTGTTCTTCAACCTGCCTTTTATAAACTGACCTATTTTTAGCATCTTTCTATCTGAAAAATTTGCTACCCTTCACCATACCGATTTGGACTGAAGAAATTCCATTCCTTTGGCAACTTGATAAGAGAAGTAAAGAAGGTCTTCAAAAGTGAGCACATTAAAATCGTCTTCTTCATCCATCTGCGTGCTTGCGTCTTTAATTCTATCTGTAAAAAATAATCAAATGTATGAATTTTCCATGGACTTCCTCACTCTCTGATTAATTCCACTGACTTTTGTAAGGATTTTCACATGGTCCTACCAAGAGCAACATCACAAAGAGCATTCATTTTTTTATCCTTCACTCAGACACAAAATAAGGGAGAGTATTTTCATATTCATATACTATGTATAGCATGAGCAGGAACATAAGTCTCTGATCTTAAGTGTAATTGAATCCTTCTTAAGAAAAATTCCTACCACGACTGAAGAGAGACATATGATAGAAAGAGGCCTCTTTTGTCACGGAATCTAGTCTAGTTAGATCAATAATACAATAAATACAATAATAACAGAATTACTGAAGATATAATCAATTAATCTCTTACCTTCCTCAGAAAATAGCACAGTTCTCTTTGCTCCAGGTGTCACATTTATGTTTTGACTTCTTTGCGTGATTTCAAATTCATCCTCTCTGCTTAGAGTTGTGTTCACACCGTACTTCAGGTGAGTCCCAATCCTGGAGCGGGCAACACATTTTCAAAGGTTTCACACAGTGTATCACATAATCTTCTACACATAGACTCTTTTGCAGTGAAAAACATGAACAGTTATTACTACTAAAAATCTGGACACAGACATGAGTCTTCTCAAAACTGGAAAGAGAGACAAGAGATTGTTTGTCTTCCGCAGTCTCCATAAGGAGAATCAAATCTCAGGTCCTCCCAAGGCATTGCTTATTAAAGTGTGTGAAGGCACATTCTCAAGAATTCAATAATTTCACCAGTGTACAGCACAGATGAGAATGAAGCTTAAAAAAGCAACATCAGTTTTAAAAAGTATCAAAATTACTAAATGCTTTACCTAGAGTTTTGGTCCTGATTGATATTGTGGTAAAAGCTGAAGTTTTGCTGTTTAAAAATATCTGTCAGTGTCCAGTGAAACTTTTCTCTCTTGCTCCTTAAGTAGTTCAGAAGGTCACCATAGCAACAGTATTCAAATATCAAGTAGATTGGTCCTGAAATAGTTGGAAATGTAAATGCCTGCTGCTATTTATAGCACCCTCTCCATTAAAGCCCTAATGCTGCTTCATTTTCCCTCAGGATTAATCTGTATTAAAACATCCCAAGCATCTTCCATTCCCAGGTAGATAAGCTGTACTGATGGGCAGGTAATGAGAATGTGTTTGCTGACTATAAGGTCTCTTGGAAATTCTGTGTAGCTTCTTCCTTGTGGTGCATTTCTCAAACTAGGTATTGAAAATCCCTATAGAAACACAAAAATCCTTCCCCATTCCAGTGGCTGTGGGGAGGACAGTACAGGCTATAAAGACGCCCCTGCTAATTATCTGGATGGTGTGAATTTGCATCCTTTTACCTACATCCTTCCCTTTATCTGTGCTACCTTCATGCTCTGGAAAAATCTGGTTTTTTTTTTTTCTCCCAAGAAGACCACATGAAACCCAAGAGTACTTGCTGAGAGGACCTGTATGAGGGATACACCTTGCAAGGGAAGACGTCTGAGTAGAGCACTGGTCAGGTCACTTTCTCAAGAAAGGAAAAGTACATCCAATTCCTGACCCAGGCAGGCTTGGATAAAAGCCATGACCAGCCAGCAGGAGCTCAGAGTGGTCACACATCACCCTGCAAAGCCTCACACTGGCACCACCGCTTCCGGCCCAGAAAGACTGACTATGAATCTGTGGACTTTTCTGCCAGAAGGTCACTGTCAAGCAAGGTAGGGCAGGCTGGAAAATAAGTATTTTGTAAATATTCCATTATTTACTTCTTTCATTTCTTTTTTTCTGTGTCCCTCCTGCTCCTGTTAGTTTTCAGTTTCTTTTGTTTCCTGTCTAAATTTTAGCTATTTTTATCCATTCATTCTACAACTTCACTGTTTGGTGAGCCACATGAATAAAAAATAAAATTACAATTTCCTATGTGTAGAGGGTTCCGTTTGATTTAAACGACACTATGTGAACATAATCATGTGTATACAAAAGTCCCTGACACCAGATAAGCTTTTCCTTTTCACTTAATAAACTGGCTCCTACCAGTGCCATCACCACTGTAACAGGAAATCCTCTTCTGTAGAAGGACTGTTGTATCACTTACTGCCAGTACAATCAGAAAGGACCCTTTTCTGTACACATGCATGGCCTTAAATTTGCTTTCAGTTCATCTTCATCTTATTTTGGGCCAGGACAGAACAGCAAAATTAGTCCTCACTATTCTGGAGGTTTTAACTGGTACTTTTCCACAATTTTAAGTTACCTGACACAGTACAAGCTCCTAGTAGGTTCACAATATTTTCATGGCTTCCAATGTGAGTCATCATTTTCAACTCAGACATTAGAGCATCTTTTTCTGAAGCATCAGGTTTTTCTGTAAAAGCAATAACATAGATTTGGAAATCTCCAGCAAAGAAATGAAAATTTAAATGGTTGTGATGCTTTGTCACACGCAAATCTTCATTTCAAATTCATTGGACTGACAGTACATTTGGGAACATCCTAAAAAAACCTTTCCAAAGTATAAAAAGATTCAGTCAAAGGTGGAAACTAAATTTTTGTGTGAGTGTGGATCATTTGAAAGCTTGGGAAAGCAGTCATTAAATGCCAACATTTGTCACTCTCGGGCTGGCAAGGGATGACAGCAATATATTAAAGTGTTCCCAAGCACAGAAAAAATGGCAGTCAAGTCTGTTGCAGAGAAATGTTAAGAGAAAAAAAGGGCAGCCATATGGCATACAACCAGTTGCAATCCAATAGCTGAGAAGGCCACCCTGTGTTTCAGTAATAGCTTTAGTCTTATTTTTCAGCAAGCATTTGGTGCTCATGATTTCGGTGAATTGGGTACGTGAACCAAAATGATCAAGTTGAGCTTCCACAAAGACAACCACAAAGGAGTGGACCAAGGAAGCATAAAACTGATGGATATGTGCAAATGGGGGATGAAAACCTGAACGGCAGTGCTGGCAGGAAGGGGCTGTGTGGGCACACAAGTGGGCAGGGTGCTGGTATCAGTGTGAAGCTCATTCCAATACGTATCAAAAGATGTGTGAGGTGGATACAGGTCTCTTTTCCCAAGTAACAAGTCAAAGGATGAGAGGAAACAATTTCAGTTTGCACCAAGGGAGGATTAGATTGGGTATTCAGAAAAATGTCTTCACCGAAAGGGCTGTCAAGCACTGGAACAGGCTGCCAAGGGAAGTGGCTGAGTCACCATCCCCAAATGTGTTTAAAAGATATGTAGATGTGTCACTGAGAGACATGGCTTAGTGGTGGACTTGACAGTGATCCTAGAGATCTTTTCCAGCCTAAACTACGCCAGCATTCTGTGACCAGGGTTGTGGTTAGTTGGGACACAGTGAGGCAGCCCTCCTCTGCCTGCTGCCAGGGAGCCTTGCTCCTGGACACTGCTTTTATGAGAAGTCAAGACATCTTGGAGAGAGGCCAGACCATAGCAGAAAGGAGCATTCAAGGTTTAGTAGCCTTATTCATAAGGAGGGATGGAAAGAAATGGTTTTGTGTCATCATCAAGAAAAAAGACCACAGGAAATTGTGCTGGAAGTTTTGGAAACAAGCTAGTTCAGACACAGCAGGCAAAGGGAGTGCCACAGCTGGACAGCACTACAAGAAAAAGGGACCTTACACCAAAGGTCATAGTCATCAATACATCCAGTGGGCTAATCTGCACTGGGGATTTGCATATCTCCTCTTTAGAGGCTCCATACTTCCCCACACAACTCAGACCTTCTGTAGTGCGTAGGACAAAGTGCAACATGCTGCAGGATGAAGGCACTTCAGCAATACCCTTCCAAACTGAAACAGGGTTTTGAAAGCAGTTTGAAACGATTTTAAAACCAAGCATTTGTGAGGTGTAACTGCTGGAAATTTGTATATAAGGGGAATTTCCAACCCCTCTTCTGCTTTGGAGGTACTAGAATACGTCACTGCTTCTGGAAGCCAGCAGTGTTTATCATACCTTTTAGCATTTTGACTGCGACCTGGACTGAATCTCCTGCATTGTTAATTCCATAAGCAGTTGCATTCACCACTTTGCCAAAGGCCCCAGAACCAAGGGCCTGTCCTACAAGACAGAAAATGCCAATATTATTTGCTGCTGGTACAGCACAGACTACTGCTCCAGTATTGGGATTTACCTTATGGATTGCTCACCAAATTCCAGATTTTCCCTGGGAAATTCCCATTTTACATCATACTCAAATTCTCTGAAGTCAATGTAGATGTATTCATTATCTGACGGCCCTATCATCTGTATCATTCGCCACTGGCTTTCATATTTGAATTGCTTTGGAAGAAAAAAACCCACACAATAAATAAGTGTTAGAGAAGAAACAACCTGGAAGGAACAAAAGAAGGATGGTTAGGTATTTATGTTTGTTTTTACCTTTTTGTATTTAAGAAAAATGAATCCAAACACAAAAGCGATCAAGAGGAGAAAAAATCCAACAGAGACATAGAATGCAGCATTGTCCGGGGGGGATGAAACAGCTCCTGCGACTTTAAAAGACACATATTATTACCCACTGAAACAGAGTTTGTGTGTACAGCTGAAAATGCAAGGAGAACCCACGGCCAGTTCTGGCAGTTTGCAGCCCTCTTGCACCCGAGCCTCCTCTCTGTGGGGAGTGAGATGCAGCCATATGCAAAGCAGGATGGGCAGGGGGCATTCAGTTCTGGGTAATTCTGACCCCTGTTTTCATAAAAAAAAAAAAAAAAGGAAAAAGACCTACATATCTAAGTGCATGGAGGTGTTGGTGTGATCCTCGGGTTGAACTTTGTGAGCATAAACAGGAATAAGGTGTTGGTTGGTAGGTGAGTGTGCAAACATGAGAAGTACCCTCATATTTCCATTGTTTCTGAAAGTGTAAGTATTATGATTGCTTTCTATTGTAATTTCAACATAAATGCTCAAACCCTGACAGTAGTCACAGCTTCTATCAGCTGTAGTCTAGAGTACCAAATTGCTTGTTCATCCATGACAAAGGAAATGCCTTTACTGCGCATACCTGGGTGTTTCAAAACGATTCCTGGTGCTACAGCATGTGTCCTCTAACTGAAATATTTTGCTGTATGGAATATGTATGGTGTTACAAGCACAAAGTGCAAATAATCATATTGACTTTCTGGTTCAAGAAGAAAGTTATCTGTCATTCCCTCGACAAGAAGAGAGACTTCCTAACCAGGACTTAACCTTCTGTCACCTGCCTACATTTGTTTAAGAAAGTCTCTTTCCCAGTACTCCTGCTTTCCAGACAGGGATTGACCCTTCAGTGGGTCTGTTGGCTCAGCCATGATCTTGGTTAGGTGTGCCATGACCTCCATATGGGGTGAGGAGAGATCCCACGGGCATTTCTGGAAGCACCACAGGGTCCTACAGGAAAGTAGCAAGAGACAGCACATGCCACCAGCTACCGAGGTGCCTTTAGTTCTTCCCAGAGATGGTGCTTCCAGATTTCATGCAGGGATGACTGAGGTAAAACGAAAAATGAGCCCCAACACTGCCATGGTGCCATCCTGCACTGCTTATTTGTTTAAGTTTCTGCTTATTTTAATGAGGGAGGCCTCTGCTTTGGGCCTAGAGATGAGAATTGTGTCTCCCATTCACCCACCGTTTCTGATACTGTGTACACGCAGAGCTTGCGTTTTAACTGCGGTGCCATTGCATGGTCAGCCATTTAGCCAGATTTAAAAGTATTGTAGGTTCTACCATGCCAGCTTTAATTGAGAAAACCTGCTAAAACACTGGCTTGTGGTACCTGACAGGTTAATGAAACTCTTTTCACAGGCTGAACCAGCGGAATTGTTTGCACAGCACTCCACTGAGAAGGTTGTTGCTGTCTCCTTTACATACAAAGTACTGCTTGAAATCCATGACCCCAGGGACCTCCTCTCTGGCAAGAAGTTCTGAATCCCCTCTGTGATTTCTTCTGTGCAGCTGAAAAAGGAAGCAGACCAGTTTTGATTTTCAGCTCACAGTGACATTTTCCAAAGGAGAAGGTGGAAAGTTTCAAAACATGTCTTATGTCTGTGTTGGAAGAGAAGAAGGGAAGGTGTCTGGGTTTTGTCAGCAATAGAGTGAGATTTCAGGTCACTCACCAGTCTCATTTTTGGTGATGGACACGGCAGGGTCAGCAGGGACTGAGCTACCTCCTATACTGGGCTCACTCCACTCTCCACCACTGCCTTGGCAGGGTACTTGCGCCCACTTGAACTCTGGAACCTCCACCAATTTCACAATTGCCACAACCGCCCCGTAACTCATCTATTCCCACTGGTTTCATATTTGCCTCAAACATTCAAACCACTGAGCAGCTCCAAATGAGCCACTGCTAAAACTATAAATGCAATACGAATCCACAGTCAAAGTTCTAACTCCTTTCCCTGAAGGTGTGTCATTTCAACCATGAATCTTCTCTCACTCAAGATAGAGAGCCTCCATCCACCCAGATGGAGAGTATTAACGACTTATTTAAGACCTGATATGTAGAAAGAGGGAAATTTATACTCAAGGGAAAGCAGGTCCACATAGATAATTTTGACTTTTAGCTTTTCTATCATTCATCGAGTTACTGCCTAATTTACTCTCCACATAAATAAATGAGGAGATAAGAAATAAATAAAATTTATTCAGCTCTACTCATGGCACTAGCTTCTACATTTGGAAATTCCTGAGAACAGACATGTCACAGCATTTTCTTTCCAGAAAGATGATTTAAGGAGTATTTTAAACACACTAGCTGGATGGTTTATTTCCTCTTCTATTTCTACATAAACAGATTGATATAAGGAAGCCTTTTCAGAGGAATGGATAATAAAATTGTCTAGGTATTTTTTTTTTATGTCCAGCTAAAATAAATACTTAAGAGTTTATCCACAATCTTACGAAGGAAAATTTGACCTAGTATTCTTCTGCACCATGGGATTATTAGTTTTTTGGCATACCTAAATAAAAACTGCAGAGTTCACAAATCAGGTCAAAGCTGTTTCAGCATTTTTTTAAATTTTAGAGCCTGACTCCTTGCCCTAAATAAATAGAGGAAATGGAGACACTCTTACTAACTTTACTGGAAATACTCTCACTAACTTTACTGGAAACACTCTCACTGACTTTAGTGGCTTTGGTAACAGGTCACCATAGCAGGTCTTTTAACCAAAGCTTATCCAATTAATCAAGCCTGTATTAACCAATGCATTCCCTGAGAAAAACTTAGACTGGACTTTGTAACCGTCTAACTGTTGATATAAACCCAATGGGGTCTATTTTGTTGCAATGAGCCTGAGATACACATCTTTATAGACTTCATTTGATGGCAATAAAAAAAAAGGAAAACTTTCCCTAATTTTGGTTATCTGGTTCCCTTGGAGTAGAGCAAACAATTGAGTGTGCATTTTACATTTAGTTTGTTACAGGCTGGTCTTCATTTAATCAAGGATAGCTTAGATAGTCTTTGCAATGAATAAAAAGAAAGAAAGTTATTTACTTGGATGAGTTCAGTTCATGACAGTTCCTCCAAACCCAGGATGAGGCAGGGTAACCTTCAGCAACACAGGAGATCTCCTTGAACAACACCTGCATCCTTATTTCAGGCTTTCCTGCAATGAGACAACACAAGGCTTAAGGACATGGCTTAGTGGTATACTTGGGAATGCTGGGTTAATGGTTGGACTCTATGATCTTAAAGATCTTTTTCAACATAATCAGTTCCATGATTCTGTAAGACAACTTCTGTCAGCACTTCAAGTGACAAAACCCTGTACACTTACGTGGCAATGCTACATCTGCTGAGACCAAGATCTGCTTCAGTTTTCAAAACAAAAAACCGCATGTCTCTGTAAGAGCTGGGTGCAGCTCATGGTCCTCCTCCTTCCTCGGTTTTGTGGATGCCAGTGTGGCAAGGCAAGGGGAGCAGCCACTTCTCTGTATGGGCACAGCCAGACCAAAACAATAGCAGAGCCAGAATTAGAAGTCTTGACTTCTGCTTTTCTGACTCGGAATAAGCAGCTGGCCCTGGGACTGCCCTGGCACTCCATTTCTGGGTGTCCAACTCATACAAAATGTGCACAGAAGATCCTTGTATAAATAATATATCACAAATAAAGTCCCCAGACCTGGAGCAAGGGAACGATGCTGCAGTCATGTGGCAGAACTGAGATAATTGAGAGCATTGGTCAAGACTTTGCTTGTGTGTGAATTGTGGGCACGAGTGTACAAGGCACTGCTGACCAAACACACAGGTTACACACCAGAGGGTCTCCACACTAACTACATTAACTCACAAATGCTGTTATGAAAAAAATTACATAAACATGTCATAGAAAGCTAACTCCTAATGGGGATAAGGGTTTCCTCCCAAATCTATATCTCATACAGTTTCTGCAGCAGTTACATATATTCCAGCTTTATAGAGATAGAATACAGTTACTGTATTTTACTGAGCTTGTAATCTTTTTAAGAAGTGTTAATTTTCTCAGTGTACAACTGATTCTTCATATTCTGTTTATGGTAGACTAAAGGGAAGAAAAAATTGCTAACTTTCTCCTCCTTTCTCTGTTCTCCATCCCTAACCAATACAAGAAATACAACCCACAAGCATCCAGTGTCTTTCTCTGACCCAGTGCCTGGATTTCAGCAGTGTGTTGCAGTGTGAAGAGAATCACATTTTTGCCCTCTGATCCTCCATTTTTAACAATAAATCTGTGCAAATGAAATAGGAAATAACAAGGAAAAAAAACCATAGTAGCTCCATTTACAGCAGTCACAAAATCCCAGACTTTGCCAAATCTTCACAGCGATAGTTTTCTCACTTACTTCTCACATGCAGAGTGAATTTTTTTGTTACAACTGTATCATCATTTTCAGCATAAAATATGTATATCCCGGACTGGTGCTGATGGTTGCAGAACTTCGATGAAACGCTGTGGAACAAAGTCAAAAAAAGGGAAAAAGACAAAATATTGAATTGAAAAATATTTCAAATGCAGTCAAGACTCACATATAGATTTGAAACAATTATGCATCTTCTAAGGAAGAACACAAAGGAAATTATTTTTGCATAGAGAATATAAATCCCAGAATCTAACTGTCCTGGTGAGAGGATATTTTTTTCTGCAGTATTGATTCCATTCTGCATTTTTTCTCTCACAGTTCCTAGAGTGCAAGCAGGCTTTCAGGCCATAATTTTGTTTTCCATGGAATCAAGGATTGAGTGATTGATTGATTCCAATCCGTTGGAAGACAAGGCATGTAACACATCCAGGCATAGATGCTAGCACCAGCAAAGATCAAACTTTCTACTCTCCAAGGAACTTTGATGGGAGTTTCTAGCCAGTGTGATAAATTGTATTAAGAAACAATGATGACAGGGAGGAACATAAGAGACAAACATCTCCAAATGGAAAGATCTCACCTAAACTCAGGAATGAGATCATCATCGTAAGTTCATTGTAAATGAGATCAAACATGAACCATGAAGGTAGTTCTGCAGGAGGAAGACCAGCCTTCTACTAATGCCTGTGGCCTTTGAGCCAGTGGATGGCAGAACACCAAGACCCAAACCATGCAGGAGACAGCTTGTGACAATGGAGATGGTGAGGAGAGGCGCTAACAAGTCTCTGGGCAGAAACTACAGATAGAGTTGCAGAGACTTAAAGGTTCATGCATGACTGTCCTGTTTAGTGTCTGGTTTACGGGACATGAGATGAGGCAGGGAGAAGGGAATATGCCATTTTACAGTGATAGTATCCTATTTCTGTGCTTTCAGCTAGGTTATTGTTGTCAGGACAATTGTCAGCTTTGAATAGCAGATAATGCAGTTCACCAACATTAGACGGATAACCCAAGAAAATCTCTCTTAGGTTTAATTGCTGACATTTTGGGAATCGACGTTTTTGCTGACAACCCAATGGTAACCATGTTGTAGGTGCCCAACTCTGTTTTAGTGATAAAGGCAAGCAGGAACAGCAGAAAGTTTGAAGAGAGAAGAAAAAAAACCCAGACAGCCCAAATCAGCAATATGCAAAGTAGGAGAAAGCAGTAATGAGATCAGTCTAGAGAACTAAAATCAGGATATTTCTCCTTAAGCAAGACACATACAAAGGAACTAAGTATCACCTTGAAATTCTAAACCAGGAAAACTCCCCTTGAAGCCACTGGCAATTTTGCCTTTTGACTAAGGCCACACTTTCATATAGTTATTGACTTTTGAATATCTTCATCTGAAATGGCCTTAACGATGTCTCCGAACTCATGGATTTTTTAAAGGCAGAACCCTTTTAAGCTGCCTCAAAATAGATACTGAAGACAGGAAAAAAAAGGGCCAAACAAAAAATGATTAGTTGCTTTTGAAATCCCAGGTTGGAAGGATTATATCCTAATGAAATAATCAGAAAAAAATTTAAAACAGTATCTTCATACCTGAAAATATAAGGGGATGTGAGCTAAGTATTATAAATTTAACAGAGGACACTGTGTGTATGAAAACTCATTATGTCTTACGGGGAAGTGAAAATCAACAATGTGATTAAACAGAAAGCCCACAAAAACAAATAGAAAACGGAAATTCTGAAGGAATGTCTGAAAATATACTGTGAGTGTAGTGACAGGAGAGACGGATCGCTAGGTTTTGAATTGAAAAGCAAAAGAAAAGGACAGAGTTAATTAATAAAATTTAATATGATCTTTAATCTGAAGGAATAATTTTACAAGAAACTGGTAGAAATTAAAAAAAATAAAAACAGGAAATGAAAAAGGATATGAAAGGAAAAAGTAGAAGTGCCAGGAGACAGGATTACACAGAAATCGACTGGAATATGCAAAGTGAGACTCACAATGTGTTTAGATATGTTACGACCTCTTTTGTGTTGCTTTGAGAAACTTTCTGCTTTAAAATCACATCGAAATCTGCAGTGCTACACATTGCAGGCAGAATCTCCTGACCTCCCTACCCCTTGCTGCTTCTGGGCACTTCAAATGAATGAAATATGTACCCCTAGTCTTTTTCCTCAGGTGAGACATGTCTATCCAATGCTTGTATTCAACCAAAATTGGATAGCTGTGGGGGATGTTTGTACAAAGGAATGTACTTGTCAGATGAAATAATAAGCAAATTCAAGTGGTTTTCCCTCTATTTTATTTTTTCCATAAAATAAAGAGGATGAAAACAAACAGGATGACAAATAAGTGCAAAGAATAGCTACCCAAAATAAACATTTAAAAAATCCTATTTATCCAACAGCACAGCCAGACAAATGGCCGAGTTATCTGTTTGAAGCAGCCGCCGGGCCACACCCCAGCAATGCTTGATGGCAGTGGCCATGGCTGTGGCTGAGCCAGCCCGGACACACAGCTCCAGGGACACAAGCTGGCTTTCCCCCCATCCGGCAGGTGGTGATCAGCACTCAGCAACTGCTGCTTCGGTGCTGTGAAGGCTCTGAAGTGACTCATAAATCCCAGGCCAGCAGTTGCACCTTACTGACTAATGACAGCTGCCTAAACTATTTCAAGAGTTCTCAATATTATTATTGTTGGCACGGTCTGTAGCACCTAATTCTTATCTGGATTGAATTTACACCAACTGTCAATCATCCAAGTAAAACTGAGTAATGCTGCTACAAGCAGTGAGGAGAGGTCCATATCAGCTGCAAAGCAAATCAACTCTGTGTTATCAGCTGGAGGGAGGAACCTATTGGACAAGGATGAGCACATGCTCATGGCTGTCCCCTGAGACCTCATTTCCAAAATCAGTCTTGTCACAAAGCACAGTTCTGCCAAGCCCATATCAGGCATTGCAGATTAGTCACCAACACCCACCCAGTGCTATCAAAGTTTGCTGACAGCCCTCACTTTATCAGCAGGGACAGAGTTCCTGTGGCCATTGCCAGGAGATGACAATTTGCTAACCTGAACTGAGCTGTCTCTGAACTTCACTGAGGTCTGACTCCAATACACCATCTGATGCAGACGGAAAGGCCAGTCTATTGCAAAGATAACTTGACAAGCTTGTGGATAAAATCAAAGGTACCAGTGGAAAGAAATGATGAAAAGTGTAATCAAGGCTTTGACACAGCTTTATGCAGATGATAACAGAGGTTTTAAGAATATGAGAAGAAATCAGAGCAGCTGCATTAGCTCCTGCCTACATCCTGCTCACTTTTAATGTAAAAACTTGAAAAGAGCAGCTTGGCTTTACTTCCACTGAGGTGAGTAAGAGCTGTTACCTTCAAAGCCACGGGACTACCCTGAAAGAAACCCTGAAGGAAATTAGATAATGTTATCAAGAAATTAGAAAGCCTAGGGAATGGAGAAAACATTAGCCTTAAACAGGATTCATGCCAGAAGTCCATTGTAGGAAATAACAGAAAAGGTAGATAACTAACAGGTTTATTGAAAACATGTTTTTCTGCAGCAGTGGAAGAATCCATGACCTGGGTAATGAGCAGAACGGCATGTTTCTGTGACACAGGCCCAGCCCAGCAGGCCAAGCAGAGGCCTGGGAACCACAGGGCCCTGGACTTGGTTTGAGCTGTTTGAAAGACACTGGGAACATCATCAACAACAGGATGACAAAATGGGAACATGCAGAACTTGTGATCCAGTATGAAAACTGCAACAGATCTGTGACTCAGAAATTGTGTGAGAGAGAAAGGCAATGGCAAAATGCTTATAAACTAAAGGTTGCTAGATGCATAACTTACCAAAGGGTTTATTATAAACAGAGAATAAAGTCGTTCCACAAGTTATCTGTGTGAACTGTTGTTGAAAGCTAAAATTACGTTTGAGTGCCTTTTGTCAACCCAGTCTCATCAGGTGGCCCGTCCATATTTTCAAAACACAAAGAGAGTACGAAACACAGACAGTAAACCATCCAAATGAAATATTAAGAGGAAACATTATTATATTAAATTATTACAAAATATTCAAATACCTGCGTCCATCCACACTGTAACTTTGTTTACACGGAAATGTTTTTTGGGAAAATAGCCATATGCATCTAACTGGAGGATACGCTGAGAAGTTAACTTCAAAGCAAAACTCTTCCTCACCAATTTCAAAATCTTCTTTGGAGTCAGTTATATTTATAAATCCCTTTTCTGGAGGAAAAAATAAAAGAAAAGCTGTATTAGAAAGGCTGGACTGCTTAATGAAGGCATTTTGACATCTGTATGTTTTTCATTTTGGTTATCACAAGTGAAAACAAGCACCATGTTACATCACAAAAGGTATCCTGTTTATCAAAATAAGATAATGCTTCAAACTAGTATTGAAATATTGTCACTGTGTTCAGTTGCAGCTAAATGATTTGAGCCTGATGAAGTTGCACATTTGGTCAGACCAGAGCACTTCCAAAATGATCTGACATTCCTCTTCAATCTAACCTAGAGAGTCACAGGGCCCATAATGGCATTATTTATTTGGTTTGGTTTAGGTGGGTATTCCGGGTGTTAACAGCTGCAATTCCTGGCTTTCCTCCTCCAGGAACAAAACCAGGTGGCACTACCATCAGAATCAGATGCTGACAGTAGTTCTTTCTCCTTTCCTGAAATGAGCTGGAGATTTTGCAAATGAGTCTTCTAGGCGCTCCTTTATTTCTCCATTTAAATTAAATGTATTTCATGCAAGGTGACAGCAACACGGAAAAGTGTTTTGAAGAGGTCCATGAACCATGTGCTGCTGGTATTTGCTCTGCTAGAGTGGGATTTGTTTCGCCTAGTGGAGATGTCCAAAGTTCTGTAATCCGCCTGAGCAACTTGTTTGGATCTCTGATAAACTCAGTGGAATGAAACAGGCATATTCAGATGTATCCCATCTTAAAGCGGAAGATAACAAAGATGTACTGAACCGCTTCTGGAAATACTGTTTCTTGGCACTGACTGATGAAGGAACCACAGTCATTGCTGGGGTAGACATCTCATGACTTGGAATGAATCCTACCCAAAGAGATGGAACAGCAGACACGTGGGGGGAGGCTGTCCTAAAGATACCCATGGTTCTAGGACCAACTCTGTAAAGATCACAGAACCACATACATTGGAAGAGATATGTAGTCAAAATCCTACCCAGAGCAGGTCCAGCTAGATGAGGTTGCTCAGAGCCATGTCCAGTTGGTTTTGGGTATCTCCAAGGACTGTACAACCTCTGGAAAACTTGCGGTGGTGTTTAATCAGCTACATGGTGAAAAACCACACCAAAGAAATATTGCTGGACCTGTTTTTTCCTTTTGAGTGTTTTTCTTCTGATTTTAACCCTATATTCTGCTTGGCATATTTTATCTCTGTCTTAGCCTACTTACTACCTGGAAATTCCCATAAAAACCACAAACATTTCAGTATTTTAAAACAAGAAACTATTGCTTTCATGACTACTCTCCCATTTTTTGATATTAAAGGCTTATTGATTTTATACATGGAGCCTTCATCTTTTGGTTCTCATCCTTCCAGGCAGAATATCATCTCTGAGTTTACTCTTAACAACACAACCAGCCAAGAGTAAATGCTTTCTCCAGAGTGCATATAAGGACCTTGGAGCAGTGTATGCCATTTCTCTGGAAAATATCTCAGAAAAAATAGTAGTTTCTCAATTGGAGAAGAAAGAAGATTGCACATTATTGCTTGGTTTATAGTTTTTGGCAGGCTTAGCGTATTTTTGACTATTTACACTTAGCAGTGACACAGAGGTGAGATAAAACTCTCGAGACTGAAGAACTCCCCGTGTTTCTCATATTTCTTTATTTGTTGCTTTAAATATAATGTGCAGAAAAATAACTTACATATTCCTTAAGTAAGACTCCATAGTGTTAAAAAATTCTTTATTTAACACTGGTGGAAACTGAACATAAGACCTGCAAAAACGAAGAGCCTTGCAGCTGCAGTTGTTGGCATGATCTCTGCTGTGCTTTGAAGTGGCCTAACCACTCTGTCTGACCTGAACAGTCACAAAAAATTGGATAAATTGGTGAGGTATCAAGTAGCAAAGAGCAAAACAAAGCTGTCTGGCTGCAAAATTTTGTTAGAGATTCAAAGACCTCCCATCCATGTAGCTATGCTAGCCAGGCTCCTGAAGCCATGCCATGTGTGCCAACCAAGAGAGTTTTCTCTTGGTTAAGCTACACCACAATGATTCCCAGTGAAGCTTTAGGTGTTGACTCAAGCACAGTAATGGTTTAAAGGTGGGACACTGATCGTTTCATAAACGGCTACCCTAAGACTTGGGCAACTGAGTGAAATCCGTATCTGTATCAATGCTGAAACGAAACCTGCGTTGTTAGCATAAATTCACACCCACAGTGATTGTCACTAACACATTAGGCTAAAGGCTGGGATGGATCAGAAGCACAGGATATTCCTGTGGAACCTCAGACAGAGAAGCACAGCTGTTAGCTTGGTATGACAACATCACCCACTTTAATCCACCATGTAAGTAAACAAACAATTTTTTCATCAGCAAAGACAACGAGTCCTTAGAAGTTTTGTTGGCATAAGGGGTATTAAGAAGGGCACAGACAATCATTACAGGTTGGTGCATTGCAGTGAAAAAAATACCCTGCTCTGAAATACAGCCTTCCAGGGACAGTGAATCAAATATTCTCTCTGCCTGTCACCATGCTCACACCTGATAGTTCATAGATCAAGAAGCCACTATTTCTGACCTATGCACCTCTACTGATGA
Organism: Rhagologus leucostigma; assembly: GCA_013397725.1. NCBI lineage: Eukaryota > Metazoa > Chordata > Aves > Passeriformes > Rhagologus > Rhagologus leucostigma. The sequence goes on from VZTD01005146.1 coordinate 261,514, forward strand.
AAAAAGAGGATCTTGCCCTGCTTGTACAGTACACCCTCACCCCTATGTTCCTGTTTACTAAGAAGATGTGTGTAGAAAAAATGCACAGGTATCGTATTCAGTTATCGTAAATGATGAGAGAACTTCCTGCTCAGTGGTAGGCAGAAGCCGAAAAGAGGATATTGCACTGGGAAAGTAATTTCTGAAGAGACTGGAGTAAGTATTCTCACTTCCTACCATTCCTAGCCTAGGTATTGTAAGTCTGAGAGCAACTAAATCTAAGGTCAAACACGTGGTGACCGCTTCAGAGAGACCTGTTTTCAGGGCTAGAGGCTCCAACTCCAGGCACACCAGTCATTAAATTACACCCAGTGCCTACTCCAGAAGAGTGGTACCACCTACAGCTTTCCTTTTTACACCTTATTTCCAGACTTTGGCCTATTTATATATTATTTCCATCTGAGACACAAGGTTTGCAGTTGAAACTGCTCTCAACTAAATTCAACACCGGTGGCTTTTAAATCAGCATGTTGCTTAAGTAGAAGGAGATTTGCTTTTTAAAATTACGGCTCTGTGGCACACTGGCTGAGAGTCACCAACAGTGATATGAGATGAATCCCAGACTGTGTTTCGAGGAGATCCCATTGAAGCAATCATATAGACTCCATCTCTAAACAGTGCCATTTCATTTCACTTCCAAAAGCACTGTCTTTTAAAGGGAGTTATTTGAAAAGCAATATAAAGAAAAGGTTGATTGTACTCAGGTACCAGAGTGACTCAGTTCAGATTAATCTCTTGGCTCTCCTGGACTGCCTGTAAGTGCAAACAGACCTTTTCCTTAGCAAGGGAACTATAAACATACACTGCGTATCTGCAAGTAAGGAACTGACACATGGAAAACAAAGCAAAACAACTAAGAGACAAAATTAACACCAGAGACTGGAATTACCTAAAACTGTGATCAAAGCAGTCTGATTTGGATGAGCAGTAGAAGAACAGGTATAATGTCCACTGTCATTTCTTCCTGCCGCTGAAGCAAACACATACTGGATGCGAATTCCTGAGAAGTTTGATTGATATTCCAATCCTTCAAAGTAGCGACCCTGGTTTTCAACAGAGATTCACATTTAATCAGTTGATAGTGCCCAATACAACCTATTTTAAAATATGCCCTGTGTTTTTACCTGCTCAACTTCTCTGTTTTCAAAAGATAGTTGTATTCTGAATTTGTAATTATGGTGGACAGCTCTGCATCTGATCAGCAGTGGTTCCCCGACCTTAAGGTGTAGTTCAGGTAAAGGTGCTGCTTGTCTTTCATTTAAATCTACAAAATCAAAATGTAGGCACTGAAGCAACCGTCACTTTGCCTGGAAAAACGCTCAGTTAGATCAACATTTTTTCTTCTAATGCTGTATAGATATTAATTTTTTCATTGTAATGATAATTACCATAATTGTGAAATTAGTAACCTTCATGGATTTTGATGTTTCAAAACAAATTTTGTCATGATTCACCTCTAGGGCAGAGTGCAGCATAGAGCTTAGCTCAGGTTGGGTTTACTTGAAAAAACAGCCAAACAAACCTGAGTGCATATATTCATTAATAATTATATATAAATATATTTGTTTGAGAACACTTTGGAGAGCTTTTCCATGTGCACAGTCCTAAAAGCGTGAACAAAAAGTCAATACATGTATAGCAAATGTAGAAAGGCAAGAAGCTTTTTACAGAGACCACAAAGAGCTATTGGAATTAGGTTTTAAACATGTGACAGAGCAATCATATTCACTGTTAGCTTCATTCCGGTGATTACAAACAAGTAGCTTAGACCAGAAATCATGCTCAAATGGGTAGTGCAACTAACTTCAGCTGCAGGATTGAGCTCACATGCAAGTAAACCTTAGAGGGAAGTTACCTATTGTGAAGAGTCTCGTGCATTCTCTGCCCAGGACATTAACTGCACAGCACCATATGTAAGTTCGAAATAATTCATGTTGCACCATCTGTGTGCCATCTATTTCTCCAGTTTCTTCATGCCTTTTATAAGAGCAACTGCAATTACAAGCATAATTATTCATTGACTCATTTGGTTAACCTCAAGCAAATAAATCTGATAAATCTCTAAGCCATGAGAATACGCAAACAATAGTGGGAAAACTGGATCTTACATATTGAATAAAAAGGAACTAGGAAAGGTGAAGATAAGAAAATAAAAATGTCACAGCCTAGGCAGAAATGTGTGCTGAAATGACCTGAATATGCTCAAACTGGTTCTTAGACAGGTAATGACGTGATTAAAATTCAGACAAGAGGGAAATCAAAGAGGCTGAGCTTTCACACCACATCTCTGATTTCCTGGTGGTGGGAGCTGCTGCAAATCCAGTGGCCATTATGAGATCCAGACCCCAAACTGCCATGTTGCAGAGAAAGGCATTATTTCCCCTGTTAATAGAATAAACCTTATGTATTAATAGAATGGGAAAAATTATTTAGCTCACAAAATCATGATCCCTTGTCTTCTCAGCTCTAGTAATACTCCAGGTGAAGTTCCCAGTGACCGGAAAAAGTGAAATATTGCATCATTTTAAAAAAGAGTAGAAAGGAAGACCATGGGAACTGCCAACCTGTCAGCCTCACCTCTGTGCCTGGGAACGTCACAGAACAGGGCCTCCTAGAAGTTCTGCTAAGGCACAGGGAGGTGATTTGAAACAGTCAGCATGGCTTTGCCAAGGACAATCCTGCCCGATCAGCCTAGTGGTCTTCTATGATGGAGTGACAATATCACTGGACAAGGGAATGGCATCAGATGCCGTCTGTCTGGATTTCTGTAAAGCCTTTGACATGCTCCCCCCAACATCCTTCCTTCTGAACTGGAGAGATACAGATTGGATGGGTGGACTGTTTGGTGAATGAGACTTTGGTTGGATGGTCACATTCAGAAAGTAGCAGTCAGTGTCTTGGTGTCCGGTTGGCCCTCAGTGACAAGCAGCGTCCCTCAGGGCTCTGTACTGGGACCAGTACTAATATCTTCATCAGTGGCATAGACAGTGGGATCAGGTGTACTCTTCGCAAGTTTACAGATGACATCAAGCTGTGTGGTATGCTTGGCACACATGAGGGATGGGATGACATCCACGGGGACCCGGAAAAGCTCAAGAGGTGGGCCCATGGGAACCTCGTGAGGTTCAACAAAGCCAAGCACAAGGTGCTGCACCTGGGTCAGGGGCAATCCCTGGTATCAATCCAGGCTGGGGGATGAATAGACCTTGGGCAGCTCTGCTGAGAAGGACTTGGGAGAACTGGTGGATGAAAAGCTGGACATGATTCAGCCATGTGCACTTGCAGCACAAAAAATCAATCGTATTCTGAGCTGCATCAACAGAAGTGTGGCCAGCGGGGGAAGGGACGTGATTCTGCCCCCCTGCTCCACTCTCATGAGACTCCACCTAGAGGATTGCATCCAGTTCTGGGGCCTGCAACATAAGAAAGATGTGGACACATTGCATGGAGTCCAGAGGAGGCCACAAAGAAGTTCAGAGGGCTGAAGCACCTCTCCTTAGAGACAGTCTGAGAGAGCTGGAATTGGTCAGCCTGGAGAAGTGAAGGCTTTGGGAAGACCTTACAGCTGCCTTCCAGTAATTAAAGAGGGTTTATTAGTGACATCAGGAAAACTTTTCAGCAGGGCCTGCTACAATAGGACAAGAGGCAATGTTTTTAAAATTAAAGAGGGTAGATCTAGACTAGACATAACGAATAATTGTTTTTATTATGAGGATGGTGAAACACTGACACAGGTTGCCAGAGAGGTGGCAAATGCCGCGTACTTGGAAACATTCAAGGTCATTTTGGTCAAGGCTCTGAGGAACCTGATCTCCTTGAAGATGTATCTGCATATTGCAGTGCACTTGGACTTTAAAGATGAGCTTTAAAGGTCCTTTCCAATCCAAAGTATTCTACGATTGTAAGATTAAAATTTAAGAACAATGGGAAAAACTAGAGGAAAAAAAGATGCCTTTGATTTGCTCTTGTGACATCGAAACATGAATCGGGAATAACATTTCTAAAGCCGAGAGCTGACAGTTTCCAAAAGAGCACAACAGTCAAAATTTCTAAGAAAGATATGTTGCAGCACTCCAAAAGTGGATCACATGGACATAAGTTTTCAACCAGCACATGTGTGCCAAGCAGCAGAGCCCATCTCTAAAAATTCTAAACGAAAGCTCTTCTGTTATCTCCCCAGCTCAGTAGGCACAGTATGCAGAATAGAATCACAGAATCACTAAGGTTGGAGAAGACCTCTAAGATTATTGAGTCCAGCCATCAACCTAACTGTGCCATATTCACCACTAAACCAGGTCTCCAAGTGCCACATTACATGTTTTTTGAGCACTTCCAGGGATGGTGACTCAACTGCTTCCTTGGGCAGCCTGTTCCAGTGCTTAGCAACCCTTTCAGTGAAGAAATTTTTCCTAATATACAATCTAAACCTCCCTCGGCATATCTTGAGGTAATTTCTTCTCACGCTGTCACTTTTTCTTCAAAAGATGGCAAACTTTCAGTCTAGAGATTCAACATGTATATAAACATACACATACCTCTTTTCAGGTGTTTTGCAGAATATCCATTCCACAGAGGGCTGGGGGTAGCTCTCAGATATGCACTCGATAGAATCTGATTTTTCCCTTTTCCTGAAATAGGGTTTGGCTGGTTTTTCTGATAAAAATCATGCAAATGTTTAAGAAAGCTGAAATAATTTTGAAACGTTTTGCTTATTTCATAGTACATGAAGTTACAGAGCTGCAATTTGTTTCAGGAGTTTCGACACTGTGGGAACAGAAAATGATTCAGCCCTAGATGTATTGTGGGTTGGTCTCATGAGCTTTCCAGCCTTGATTGCTATATGCACGGCTTCCCTGTACCAAAGGCCTGCCTCTATATGCCAGGGGATAATCCTGAGACTGATACTGAAAGGTGTTGATTTGCTGTGGTTGCTATTCATTTCACTGGGCAGGAGCACCTGTGATATGGAAATCACATCCTAAGCCTGTCCTTTGGTGAAGTATCCGTTGAGACTACGAAGTCTGTACACAAAATGGGGTTTGCTCAGTCAGATCAGATACACGGTGGAGACACACAAGGTGATAATGACTTCAGATAACCATCAAACTTCTCTACCCTGCATGTGTAACCCAGAGAGAAATGATTCCTAGACAATTCCCAGCACCCTGAACCTGTCAGGCACGGATCTGGGCTAGGAACAAAAAATTTAATGTATTAACACTGTTAAAGATTTGACTCAAAGTGAAAAGCACTGAGTCCAGTGTTAAGTCATCTTTCAATGAGATTACAGCTTCCACGTGGAAAAGTGACATATTCCTCAGTCATACTTCCATTGCAGGCAAAGTGACGCGCTAAGGTGAAAGTAACACTCATGGCTTTGTAATTTCTTTCCTCATTTATCTCTTATAAGATGGGCCTAAGAGGTTTTTTTTTACCTACAGAGATTCACATCCTAGTTGAAAGATTCACATCTAGCCTGAAGGGTTTTATGAGAGATGTAATTCTGACATTAGATTCACAGGAGCAAAAAGAACGCAATCCAAGCAATTGATATTGAAAAGACCTTTACCGACATTGTTTCAAACTATTCTTGCTTGCACGTGTAATAACACTTTTTACCTTTAAAGCCTAATTGATATAGAGATGACAATTCTTAATGGAAGGTTTAATACCTTGTCCCATCAATGAAGCTGTTAAAATTATAATTGAGGCACGCAGTAAGCTTTCAAACAAAACAAGGAGAGATTAGAGGTGACTTTTCTGACAACTGAGAGAGAAAAAAAAGTTAAACAGAAGAAATACTTACAAAACAAATAAAGAGGGAAAAACAAATATTGGTTAGTCACAGTTTATTAAAATCGAGGCAAGTAATAGTGCTTGTTAAACCTGTATCTAGAAAGGTTTGCTAGTCTTTTAGCTGTTTGGATTGATGTTTTGCCTTCTGTTCTTTCAAATTTCTTTTTCCAGTTTTAAATTTTATCTTCAAATGTGTCCATTTCCAGACAAAATAATACAGTCTTTCTATTCTGTTAAAAAATCATGTCACCACATGTCTTTTTGGGGTTTTTTGAGATGTTTTCGGACAGCCCTAGTTAGAAACAGAAGCTTGCACTTTGTTGCAGCTGTTGCCTTTGCATCAGAGATGTCTCTTGTGTGAACCTTGAGAAAACTCTATCAAATCCACTCCCACTGGGAGCCTTTCAAAAAGTTGCACCTTGCAGGTGCTCTGTCATGAGCATTTAACAGCAGCTAAAACCTCAGCTTCTAGGGCAGGCTTGTGCTGAGCAGCTGCAGAACTGATGGGTTTTGCTTTAAAAGACAACGAACAAGTAAAAGCTGGCACTGAGAAGAGGGACTTTTTCTTTCCCCTTTCCTCAGTGTGCCTCTTGCCACCCACAGAATTGTAAAAGGAAAAGCTGTGAGAGAAGTGAGAGACTCAGCAGCAGGCACAGGTGGAAAAGTGGCAGCGGGTTGAAGTGTGACCAGAATATAAAAGGGACATCCTGATCTGGTCCAGATCACAACCCAGCTAGCAACATCAAGAATAAGCAGGTTAAAATGAAAGCAAACAAATCTAGCCCACGAGCCTTGAAAGCACGAAAAAAACCACCCTCAATTTGTCTCTTTTGACACAGAGGGGAATTTCTCACAGGGGAGAAGAGAGCTTCTGCACATTTACATCTTTATTTGTTCATTTGCATGGTTTATTGACTGGAGAAGGCTGACTCTCACACAGTTTGTGGTTCTGACTTCAGCCTCCGAAGACAGCTCCAAGTGCTATGCTAATCTAGGAAGATGCTTGAAGTGCAGCACATGAAAGCTTCCTTGCTTTGACTGAACTTGAGCCTCTGCCCTTGAACCTATTGATGGAATGACCCCTTTCATGTAGATATACTTACTTCGGATGAGAACAGGCACAACTACTGTGTAATTGCCAGTTTTACTTGTGACCAAGAGGGTGTATTCTCCCGCTTGTCCTTCTTTTATTTGGGAAAAAGCCAAAGACGTAATATATCTATAAAACAGAAAGTAAAGTTATATTTGTCATGCTAATATGAAGAAGGTAATATGCAGCACACACAATTAAATGTTGGCTCTTTAGCACTTGCAAAAACCCTTCAAAGACACTGGTATTCATTATTTACATAGTGCCCTTCAACCTGAAATGCTTTCATCGTGTGTCTTCCTACACAAGCAGCACATAGGAATTTACAGCCACAGTACCACATGCCTAATGCTGAGCATTGGAAGGATGGCCCCCCTAAGCTTAAGGCAGTTCAGGAGCTCCACAGCCAAATGCTACCTACAGTCTCCTTCTACAAGTTTTGCATGAGGAGGCAATTATCCAGTCTTAGGTTCCAGTCCAGGTTTGGCTGTGAGGGTTAGAATGCTGTTCCTGTTGTTCTTGACCCTAAAAGTCACATAATTCTTCATGCCTCTGTTTCATTGACGGTAAAATCACAATTTTTCCTCACATGAGCATGGCAAAGTTCAAATTCATCAGTGTCAGAGAGTGCCTGGAGACCCCCATGCATGATGCTATACAAATTAAAAGAACAAACTTGTTTTAAAATGTTCTTGGTTTTAAGATTCATATGTGTACATTGATCTGAATGACAATCTGTAATGTGCTGCTGGGTGACAACAGTTAAGGATTAGGAGATTGAAAAAGATAATGCATAACATGAAATCAAACACAGGCATAGTCACAGAAAACATTCAATTTGCATTCTAAAAGAAAAGATCTCTTAAAGGATCTTTGATCCAGTACATCCCTTGACTTACCTATTCTCTGCATCAAAAGAAAGTTTACAAGCTTTGCTCTTTTTAAAGAACCAAAAGCACGAAATGATATTTGAAATGCTCATTGTTATTCTTAATTCAATATCTTCAAATACATTGACTTCCACATTTTTCATTGTTTGGTAGATGTTCTCTGTTCCTTGAGAACTCAAGTAACACCCAAGATCTTCCAAAATATTAGAAACCTGCAATGCAGGAGGACAGACTGTTAGGTATTTATTAGCAATTAGCTTTATTTGCTTTTTTTTTGCATTCAAATATTTTTAAAGGATGCTCTTTTTTTCATTTCTGCCATCAAACTTATTAATAAATATGTTGAATTCTACTGTATGAGGAAACTATAGGGTTCCTGTTGAATTAGTTAATTCTGTTCTCTAGACAGACACCACAGAACAATCTTAGCCAGAGCTGTGATAACTTAGGTTAGTGATACAGGTTATTCTTTACACTTTTACATTTTGTTTCCTTTTATTTAGAACCATATGGAGACACAGAACTATAATAAAACCTTTCTGTTTGCAACTTGGATGCAAAGGCAGGGTCAGAATCTTGGGCTTATTTTAGCACCTCACTGCTTGTCACTGCATCATCTGGCTAGACTGCTCCTCAACTCCTTGGGGGCTTTACTGGGTAAGGAACATTTGGGCTGGATGCTGTCATAGTTTTCATTTCCTCACCCCTGTGTACAGCTAAAGGAGAATTGCAAACAGTAAGAGAATTTTCCACAGTCATTCTGAAAGCCACCAACGGATTAACGGGTCTCGAAGATTAGCTGCAGCTAATGGTGGCGAGTAAGCAGCTCCATCTGAAGAGGAGCCCTAAATGTCTCCATTGCTTTGTTGGGTGAATTTTATCCGGTGTAAATTTATGAAAGGACAGAGTTGATTGCATCCCCATTTTGCTTGGCTGGTTGGTTCTTCTCATGCCTCACTCCTTTTTCCTTTCTCTTGACCTAAGAAGTACCTAGAAATAACAGCCCTATTCTGCCTTGTTAGATACAAGGACAGCACAGCTTTGACTGCTATACCTTCATTTGTTATTTGAATTATTGATTTATTTGTTCAGGCATGATAAAGATTTCATAAGATTTCCTTGAGACAAGAATCCTCAGAAAATATTTTAACTGCAAGTCTCAGCTGATTTATAATTCAGTTACACGTCACCTCCACCTGGCTTTCTGTCATTTTGAGTCGGAAGTGAAGAAAATAAAATTGTATATGATTTATTGTCCAGCTTTGGTGTCTAAGTCAAGGTTTGGACCTGGCAGGGGTTTATGGGCTTTAGTGGTGGGAATAGAGAGCTGTACAGCTTCCCTGTCAGTCCCAGCAGCTATGGCACACACACACAATGGCCTTGGAAATCTCCTCTTAAGGGCACATATTTTCATATATATTTTTACACTCATTCATTGCCAGCAATATCCAGCAATATTCAGGCATGCTGATATAAGACAGCATCAAGGTGTCAATTAAAAAGCCAGTTCTAGAGAAAACTAGTACTTAACTATTCACAGTTTCAAAGTATGAATTATGAGATATATATCCCTCTAATCATATTTGGCATAAGCCTGGTTATTTTGACTGTGATGTCCCCACATTCTAAAGGCTTAGGGTGTTGTAAGTTCCTGGGAAGGTATTTCTGGAATGGACAGGAGCATTTTATAAGCAATTTGTTCTCTATTATATCACCTTAGGAGATACTGATGTCTCTGGTGCTCTTGAACCTTCATCCTTCCAGCTGATAAACCCACATGTGATCTCAGATGTATTTTGAGTCATTGTAGAAGTGAAAGAAACTGCTGTCATAACAACAACTGCAAAACAGAAATAGAAAACATATGTGATAAAGTCTAGATCTCCACTCAGGGATAGTAATTTTATTTAAAATACAGTAAAACTGTAGAAAGAATACATCTTAAAAAAAAAAATCCACACAGAATATGCAGATATACCATATGAATTTGCTAACTCTGCATTTGTGTGTTGAAGGTGAGTGGAAGCTCTATTTGGAGAACCTTCCAAAAGCACAGGAACATCAAGATTTACAAGTATGTCCCATAATATTGCAGAAACTGTCTAAAAACAAAAGGCTCTATGTGTTACAGAGTCTCCTTTAGAAACCACATTACCAAACACAGACTCTCTCTTGCACTTCCCTTCTGCATCCTTGTGTTGGAAAGGGCCCTGCAGCACCAAACCCTGCAGCACAGGTCAGTGTTTGCCCACTGTGAGGTGGAGGATGGTCGTGCACCCTCCCTCCCAAAGAAGGCAAAGGCAAGGACTGGGAGAATGGAGAACTGCCTGCTATAGGAGATCAGGTTTGAAAACATCTAAGGAACCTGAAGGTGAGCAAGTCCATGGAACCTGATGAGAAGCCTCTGGGAATCCTGAAAGAGCTGGCAGAGGAAGTGCCTAAGCCCCTATCCATCATATTGGAGAAGCTGTGTCAGTCCTGTGAAATTCCCACTGACAGGAAAAGGGAAAACTTAAGTCCCATTTTCAACAAGGGAAAATAAAAGACTTGAGGAACTACAGGCCAGGCAGTCTCGGTGCCTGTCAAGATCATGGAGCAGATCCTCCTGGAAACTATAAGAAGGCACATGGAAAATAAGGAGGTGACTGGTGGTAGCCAACATGACTTAACTAAGGGCAAATGGCACCTGACAAATCTGGCAGCCGTCTATGACGGGGTTACAGCATTGGTGTGTGAGGGAAGAGCAACTGACATCAATTACCCAGACTCCTGCAAAGAATTGGACACTGTCCTGCACGACATCCTTGTCTCTAAACTGGAGAGACACGGATTTGACAGAGAGACCAATCAGTGGATAAGGAATTGGCTGGATGTTCAGTGGCTTAATGTCCAAGTGGAGAGCAGTGACAAGTTGTATTCCTGAGGGGTTGAAATTGAGATCAATCTTTATCAATCACATGGGCAGTGGGATCAAGTGCACCCTCAGCAAGTTTGCTGGTTGACACCAAGCTGTGTGCTGCAGTCAACACACTGGAGAGAAGGGATGCCATCCAGAGGGACCTGGGTTGGCTTGAGGGGTGAGTCTGTGGGAACCTCATGATGCTCAATAAGGCCAAGTGCAGGATGCTGCATCTAGGTCAGGGCTATCCCAAGCATAAACACAGGCTGAATGGAACATGGATTGAGAGGAGCCCTGGGCAGAAGGACTCGGGAGAAGCTCAACATGAGCTGGCAGTGTGCACTTGCAGTACAGAGAGCCAACTTCATCTGGGCTGCATCAAAAGCAGCATGGCCAGCAGGTCAAGGGAGGGGATTCTGACTCTCTACTCCGCTCTTGTGAGACCTCACCTGGAGTGCTGTGTTCCGCTCTGGGGTACAGAAGGACACGGAGTCACTGGAGCATGTCCAGAGGAGGGTCACAAAGATGATCAGAGGTCAGGAGGACCATTCCTATGGACACAGGCTGAGAGAATTGAGGCTGTGCAGCCTGGAGAAGAGAAGGCTCTGGGGAAGCCTTTTAGCACCTTGCAGGCATGTAGTGATAGCACAAGGGTGAATGGTTTAAACTGAAAGAGGGCAGGTTTAGATTAAATATTAGGAAGAAATTCCTCACCATAAGGGTGATAAGGCACTGGATGAGGCTGCCCAGAGGAGTTGCAGGTGCCCCAAGTAGCAGAAGTCCTTTATCCTTATGTATAAGGAGCTATGTGGGAAAGCTTCTGATTCCTCAAAGACATCATCTCTCCAGAATGCTTCCTATAAGCCTTTCTGTAGGGACTACAGCTTGAAAGGTCACCTTCTAGCCTTAAAGGAGCTACAGTAACCATATACCCACCACTACACCAAACGGAAGTAAGACTGTACAACTGGCTGGTTAAAATACGTCTGATTTCCATTAATTCCCTAAAGCCAGCTGTCAACTGTACAAATAAACAGTGAATCATAAAATAACATCTTTCTCCTGGCAACCTGAAATATTTCTGCCTTCAGGCCTTGGCTTTTTGCTTTGTTTTCTTTTTTTTCCTCCTCAGCTTCTGAGATGGTTTTACATAAAGCTAGGTGCAGAGTTGAAAGAAGAAAAAAGGTAAATATATCACAATGTACTTGAAGGATGAAAGTGATGAGTCTCTTTCTGCAGGCAATGAAGAAGCAAAACTGGAAGTACGAAGAAATGAGTAAGAGTTGCTGCCATCTTCTTGCTATTTGTGTCTTCTGGAACTGTCTGAGCTCTAAACTGGCAACACTTTGACAACCTCTTCTCCTCGGCAAATGTGGATTATGGCTGCGTCTTTCTCGTTAAGGCACCCAACATACACTTCATTTAGGTTGCCACCTTTCCACAGCATGCACAGGCAATGGTCTGTTTTCGCAGCTGTCTGAGTAAGACCCTGCACGTTATCCCTAAGAGAGATGAATGTGATTTCTTTGTGGAGACGTGTATCTCCATTCATTGACTACAAAAATAGTAATGGCACTTCTTGAGACAGGGAGTGCCAGAGGCAGCTGAAAGGCAGGTATGCATTAGGTATCTACACCAAGCATGCTGAATTCCTTCCATCAGTGCAACTCAGATTTCTAGCTCCCTCCCTAGCCTTTCACCAAGTCCTTCTCTGCTCAGCTTTCTCCACTTCTGTTGGTTTGTTGGCTGATTCTGCTTTCACCCTTTTCAAAGTAGAGACCATGCATCCGGCTCACAGCCAGGGATTTAGCTGATGGAAACTCATCTACATCCTCTGATTTCTAAAATACACCAGACAAAATCACCTGAAAATATGACCTCAAAAGCACAACTCATTTGGGCTGCTGAGCATTCCCTTGCTTTAGGTTTCTGATTTGCGAATAATTTTAGCTTCTGATTTTACAAGCTAAGTCCGCTTAGCATTAGTCCACTTTACTCACATTGTCTTGTTAGAAGGATTCCTAAGGCCACAGCAGAAAAGGGAAGGGTGTATTTAAACACCAACAGGGAGACGATTTGCAGCTAAAAGTTAGACAGCTGTAGCAATCAGACTGTGAGCCAGACATGCAAACAAAGTGTCTGATGTGCATCTGTAAAGGATGGTATGTGGGACTATATGCTGGAAGTAGTGAGCACCCTGACACCTTCATACGTAGGAGGAAATGAGACTCCTTTTCCTGTAAACTGCAACAGCTTGCCACTGCTGTGGTATACCTTTATTCCTGTGAAATCCAGGAAGGTTTTTACAGTAAGGAAGGATATTTTGAACCCGACATGATTTCAGGTGCTTTACAGAGAAAAACAAATTATTAATATGATAGTAAGAAGTATTTACATGACACTAAGTGGCCTAAACTTGTGTAGGTCTTAAAGACTTGTGTAGGACAAAATAGAAAATCAGAGCATGAATGATCCTTTCAGAACAAGTAAAATCAAGAAAAGAAACATTGGGAAAGTGGTAATGCTCTAATTCACTGTCTTGATCTTTCAGCTTCTAGCTGGCCTGTTCGGGGACTGTTGTTATGGTCTGCACTTCAGTCATCCTCCTGAAAACCCAAATTAAGAACTGCAGAGACTGAAAGCACTGGGTAAAGAATATCAAATATGTAGCATGCATAATCATATTGTCTGTTGCTGAACTAGAGTGAAGCTGAAATGAAAATAAATTGCTGCCTCTGAACAATGTTTGTTTATGCCTGCTTTCCATCTTCATTATCTTTTTATAGGTTATACAAAAATAAAGGCAGTAGGAGAAATCTTGTTCTCACTACAATCAAACAATCGTCTAGTTGCCATAAACAGAGCCAAGATTTCATCAAGATGTGTAGGCATATATTTGGGGAAAGGTCTGTAAAAGGTAAAAAGGGAGTTTATATGTTACGGTGCTGAGAAGAAAGGCCTGAATCTACTGGAGAGATACCAAACCAGGGTGCTCTGTTTGAGATAGTTCAGCTATCAGATGAACGGTACTGCTTCCAAAATTTTATTTTCGAATGGAGGGTGACAAAGATAGCCTTTGGAAAACTGGGAATACCACTCCAAAATATGCTGAAAGTCTGAGTTAATCAGAAAGACAATAGCTTGGAAACTGGAGAACTGTAGAAGATGAAAACCCCTCTCTTCATACCAAGGGATGCATCTTGTATTTGTGTTCAGCTCAGGGTGCTTAATATTTCACATAGCAGTCAGGCCTTTCCTAGACATAGAACAATCTCCCACTCTGCTTTACAGCTCAGAAGATTTACATAAAGCAAACTATGATTTGGATCTTATTTGGCTTCTGATTATTTCCTCTGGCTGTGACTCTGGATCAACTTTACAAAATTTTCTTCCTGATCAGGGGAGGTAGAAGGACCCTTTTTTCCAGGAAAACTGTTGTTATGTCTGTCATGAATTGCCAGAAACATATCTTCAAAGTGGTGGCATGGACGAGTTTAATATTCATTCATTAACTCTGGAAACCTCCCGCTTTTGCAGGTGGCAGCCTTCTTCTCAAATCACCCCCAAAGTGGTGGATCCTGAAGTGAGAATTTGTACTCACTACAAATATGCTAATAATCAGAGGGAGGCAGGACAGGTAGAAAGAACTGATCTCAAATTAATTCCTATCTTTTAACCATATCTTATTTCTCTCCCATCGAACTTAAATTTTGTCCATCCCCATCTTTTTGCACAGCTTCCTTCCTCAGCATCTTCACCCTTTCAGCTTAAATAACTCCCAGCTCAGAAAAATATGCACCTTGTGAGTTCTTTCTCACATGGTGATGGGGCCAGAGGTGTTCCTCCATGTTTCAGAATAATAATCATGTTAGAACAAGGTTTAACAAGCAAGGTGGGTGACAAGATGCCTCTGCTGCAGCTCACGCTAATTGTGACCAGCTGTTGTGACACTGGCTGGGGTATGTTTGGGTCAGGAGCAGTCATTTATCTGGTCCTACCAGTTAATTACAATAAATGTCATGGGAATTGATTTAATTATCCACAATCGTGTTCAAGCATGATTGAGATTTGAGGTGGAAAGAAGAGCCTATAGAGTGTGATAGCTCTATGTGGAGGTTTAGAGAGAGGGGACAAGAATCTCTAGACTTGAATCGCTGAGCAGGACAGCAGTGAGAAGAGCGGAGCAGGCGAGGCCCTGTGGTTTCAGAAAGTGCTCAATTCGGGTCTGTGTATCGAGTCAAAAACTAATAATGGGGACCAACACTGCTACTATGCAACATCCTGGAATGTTACTGTCAGCCTTGTTTGCCGTGGCCTGCAGCCCTTCACGCGGATTATTTTTCCACCTGCATCTGACACCACCTCCTTCCCCGCCCCCCCAGCTCCTCTCCAATTTCTGCCACCCTCCCATGCGCTGGCACTCCGCGCTGTTTGTCCCGGGACAGCGTCCGTGCGGGGACCGCGACCACGGACACGCAGCGGCGGCGGGGGGGCCCTGGGGATGTGCGGGCGGCAGGGGGCGCTGCGGCCCCGCACAGCCCCGCGCATCCCGCGCATCCCGGTGCTCCTCCGGGACTGCCGCCGGGATACAGGCGCAGAGCCGACCGACCCCTAACTCGCCCAGTTCTGGCTCCGGTGTGATTGCAGAGAAGATGCCCTGCTTTTCTATATTCTTAGGGAACGGACTGTGACACAAAATGTCCTTGTGAATTCTTTCATGCATTAGTTAAATCGCTGATTACTGATTTTATTTTCTTGTTTTTTTCCATGGAGTCTCCAGCAAACATTTTCTCATTTTCTATTGAAAGACAGAAAGCTTAAAAATACTTCAAAAAGCTGAGGAAGGGTCTGGAACATAGGTCTGATGAGGAGCGGCTAAGGGAGTTTAGCCTGGAGGAAAGAAGGCTCACGGTGGACCTTCTTGCTGTCTACAACTATGTTAAAGAAGGTGTGATGAGCTGGAGATCAGCCTCCTCTCCTTGGTAGCAAATCAGAGGATGAGAGGAAATGGACTCAAATTCCATCAAAAGGAATTTAGATTGGATATCAGGAAAAATTTCTTCAGGAAAGAGTGGTCATGCACTGGAACAGGCTGCCCAGGGAAGTGGTGGAGTCATCATCCCTGGAGTGATTTAAAAGATGTGCAGATGTGGCACTTGGGGACATAGTTTAGTGGTGGACTTGGCAGTGCTGGATTAATGCTTGGACTCGATGATCTTAGAGGTCTTTTCCAACCTAAATGAATCTATGATTCTCTGATTTTGAAAAAAAAAATAGAAAAAAATTTGGGTTTTCTTTTCATAAGAACAACTCACACAGTAAAAACTTCTTTCCCAGAAGAACATCTTCATGTAGGTTGTGCCCCTGTTTATTATAATGGTCTCAAAAGGGCTTCCTCAGAAGAGATATTAAACTAGAACTTGTTGTCACAGTGAGTAAACAACCCTTGAGTTTGAGTGTTCAGGCTGGTTCTCACAGGGAGCTCACTGAAATCCCTGCTGCTTTAGCCATGTGGCTTTTGGAATGGCTTTTTGGGCCATTCCAGCCACTTGTGATCCAGTTTGCAAAGAATAACTGGGACTGCTGAGGACACCCTTTTTTGGGAAGTGGCTGAAAAGTGGCTGAAAACACAGTGAACCTCAGCTACCATGGCAACCTCTCTGAGGAAGAGCCTATATTGTGGCTGGTTCTTCTTCTGCTTCTTGTCCACATCTTCCGTCCTTTCAAGGGAGCTTCTTCTCGGCTCCCACATTACCTTTCCACCCCACTAAGTATGGTGAACAATGAGCCACATTAGGAAGTGTTTTGCCAGCAGACAGAGGTCCTTCGCCTCTACTCAGCACCATCAAGGACACACCTGGAGTCCTGTGCCAAGCTGTAGGCTTCTCAGTGTAAGAGAGACATGGACATACTGGAGAAAGTGCAGTGGAGGGCCACAAAGATGATTATGGACGGGAACATCTCTCTTATGAGGAAAGGCTGAGAGAACTGGGACTATTCAACTCAGGGAAGAGAAAGCTCAGAGGTATAAACACCTGAAGGAAGGGTGCAAAGAGGGTGGATCCAGGCTCTTCTTGGTTGTACTCGGTGACACAGAGGCAGTGGGCACAGACTTTTCCACCATATGGGTGACCAAACACGGACACACATTGCCCAGAGAGGTGGTGGTATCTACCCTCAGAGGGATTGAAATGCTACCTGGACAGGGTCCTGAGCAGCTGGCTTTAGGTGGCCCTGCTTGAACAGTGGGGTTGGACCAAAAGACTTCCAGGGGTCCCTTCCACAACCCTGCTGTGATTCAGTGAACAACTGGATGATTTTGTGGGCAAAGAATCACTGATGTAATGCTACCACAGAGACCTCCCATGAATCAGAAGGTGGCGCTGGGCTGTCCTTACTCTTGACTGTTCTCTAGAGGATGTTTGCTCATGGCAATGGCATGTTTGTGTTATTAAGAAGCTGGATAGACAACTCTGAAGTAAGGTAAACAGATACGTCTCATCTAATGACATAAGTAAGTGTGCTTTAACTCTTTCATTTTTTTTTTAACTGCTCTCTGTTAAAGTACTCCAGTCTCATTACCTGACACACTCCAGCACTTCTACTGACATTAGTGGAATCATTAACTTCTTGCAAGAAAAAGCTACTTTAACTTAAGTATCTAAAGGTAAAGGTATAAGAGTCCTCACACATAATCAAGAAGGAGAAAAAGACCTGCCTGAAACAGAAATGAAAACAGAAGATGGCATTTAAAGAACTGATACTCCTTGTCATCCTAGTATGGTAAAACTTCCCTTTTAAATGAAAACAGGTTTCTATAACTGACTAGATGACACTGTCCTTACTTTCCTGGAAGAGTGAACAAAGAGGGAACACAGAAGGCCTGAGTTTTGTATGGAGGAAGAATGGACAGAAAGAGGGAGAGTGGGAGAGAACAATTTTGCTGCAAAATAAGAAGATACAAAAATAAATCTAAGGTATTTGAAAAAAAATCGTAGCTGCTATTTGGTACTAAATACGGTAAAAATTAACAAAATAAATACCAGTTGTTCTTATTTGTCTCATTAGGAGGTTAGGGTTAAAAATAATTGCAATTCCAAAGCAGTTGTACAAATGTAAAATCCAATATATTCCTTATAGAGCGTGTTGTAACAATAAACCCCTTTTCAAACTAGCCCTTGTATCTCACACTTTAGAAATCTTATCTACCGACAAAGGAGTAAATACTGTCTTACTTTTGCAACAGTAACAGAGCCAAATACCCAGGCAATAAGCTAGCTTTTCTGTCTGTTTGCCCTGCTCATTTTTTTCAGCAGTTTTAAAGGAAGATTTTCAGAAAACCTAACTCAACCTAGTGATCTAAACCAGCGTCCCAGCTAAAATGTGAGTTTCATGACACTTTAGGTATTTTGAAAGATTCATTTTCAGAAGCCTGTGAACAAGAGGTGCTCCATGCTATATTACTTTGGGGGTCATTATAGGAGGGGCTCCTGAAGCAGATGCTGTAGCAGGACAGGATGCCCACAGCTCTGCTCTGCTGACAAACCTGCCTCTGCTGAGCAGCCACAGCAGCAGCACCCACCCACCACTGGGCAGAGATGTGGGGGCAGCCTTGGAAGTTGGGCTGCACTCTGGGCATCTTCCTGCTTCTCAGTAGCTCGAAATATGGGTAACCTGAGGAATTTTCTGAAGAAAAAAGCAAAGGCAAAAGCAAATGGCTCCAAATCTCAAAAGAAATAAAACACCCATAGTTTTAAATTGCATTTACTTCCATTGGAAATAACCGTTTTCCTGCACAGTCCTTTCACCCTCAGGAATCTTCAGAACGATACCTTATCTTCTGATCCATGAAATATATGGTGATGGATTACCATTAATATGTGGTCTGCTGGGCCCAACAGTTTCCCTGTGTGAGCAGACCATGTACTGGCCTTATCCAGCATTCACAACCAGCTTGCACCCAAGTTTTGCGTGTTTTGGGAAAGAGACAAGATCAAACTTGATTCCCCCTGGGGTGCTCATTGATTTCACCTTCCTGCCAGTGGCAGAACTCAGTGTCTGAACTTGCTCTGGAATGTTTGTCAGCTGTTTTGTTGGAGAGAAATCAGTGTATTGCTGGGAGATGAACAGATCCTGCAGGTGGCTTGGTCCCACGCATTTCTGGGGTTCTCCTTAAAAAGAAGTGTGCTGGCCCATCTCATATTTTCCTCTGCCCTAGGAATGTAATGGACACTTTCATGTTCTGTGAGGGCGTTTTCAACACTATTGCCCTACAATTTTTCTACAGTCAGACACACCGTAATCTAATCCGTAGCTCGTCAGGATCTAGGTTTTCAGTCCTTGCTCATATAAAATTTCCTCTAATTTTCTAGCCACATGGAGATCCTAGGCAGCTTCTCACATCTTCATTTCTCTCAGGTTCCCTGAAACTGGGTTTCATGAACATCTTTCAGTAAGAAGGGGTCCAATAAAAAAAAAGCAAGCAGGAGTGGTTGTCAATGGAAAACTTCCTCTGATGAAAGGTCACCGAAAGTTTCTTCTTACAAAATTCTCCAATTTGTAAAACATGAAACTACTACTGCCTCTGTTCCTAGGCCCCATCCATTCTCCCACCTCATCCACTAATGCAAGGCTAATTGTAAACTAGATAACATTCCCTTCAGCCACCAACTCTTGCTTGGGTTGACCAGAAGAATGTAAGAGGAGAAACTGGAATAGTGCTTTTAATGTATATAGCTGTATTTACATATATATTGTATTGTATATATTGTTTTCTGGAGTTCTTGGGATTAAATTTCTTGCTGCTGGGGAGCATTTATTTCCAGCAAATAACACAAGCAAGATGCTTGTTCTTTCTTGAAACTTTTGCAATTCTGAGCCTGTAATTTTAAGACCGACCTGCTGCCTTAAGTCTAAAGATATTGCAGAGATTTTCCTCCAGGTGTTACAGTTCAGCTTTCCTTTGCTGGTTAAGTGTTGCCATTTCTGATGACACTGGTTCATCATACAGATACCATCTGTTGTCTGCACAATTTGTTACTCAGTCTTATCTCTAGACAACAGATTCTTAAAGGGAACACAG
Organism: Rhagologus leucostigma; assembly: GCA_013397725.1. Taxonomy (NCBI): domain Eukaryota; kingdom Metazoa; phylum Chordata; class Aves; order Passeriformes; genus Rhagologus; species Rhagologus leucostigma. The sequence goes on from VZTD01005146.1 coordinate 281,310, forward strand.
GCATTTTTAAGAAAGTATATACAATTCATTAAATGCTTAACACTTTTTACATCAAAATTGTTTTTAAGAGTGATCTGCTACAGACATGTATGGAACTAGCAGTTCTCAGGATTTTTGCTGTCAACTCTGTCTCTGCTCCTTCAGATCCTAGCTGTTTTGTATGTCCAAAAGCATTTGCATCTTTTTCCCCTATAACAGCCAGTCTTACAAGAAGAAACACAGCCTCCCTGTACACCTTGCCTTGACTAAATAATATCTCAACAGAAAGAACACCAGTCCTCCTAGAGGATAACCACATCTTGGGACTCTCACACCTTTTGCTTTGTCTGCAGAACTGTCTCTTAGCCATGCTGACAGGGGCCTTTGGGCACCATCACATCCCAGTTGCTAATAATTTTTATTTATTTTGTTGTGCAGCCTGCAAAACTAGCAAAGCTCAGTTAAGAAGAAAACACAGAAATCCCTCTTTGACAGGGTTTGCTTGGTAGTATCAGCAGTCATGCAAAGCAGGAGATCATAAAATATTCATTTTCATTTTTACTCCACCTTCCCTTCAAATAGCTCACATAGACTTTCAACCATGAATGAATAGTATCTAACAATTGCTCTTTGAAGTAAATATTATTATCACTGTATATGCAGCTGAAAATGGACCACAGGTTGTTAAAAAACTTTCTTATGTATGCATCAGAACTGTATCAGTCATGAGAAAAACACACACTCAGTCCTGGATTTTGAATCAGGAAGATCATTTTTGACAGCAACGAGTCATTAATTTTAGAGAAAAGCAGTTTCAGGCATTTGAGACGGAAGCAAATGATATTTCCTTTTTTCTTAACAGTTAATTGTTGGGTTGATTTTCAGTAGAGGAAATCAAGCTTTAAATTCCAAAACTGTTCACTCTAACAATAAACAAAGGTACTTTCTATATATTAATATTATGCCTTATTCTATTTAGATCATTAAACAACAACAACAAAACCTGGTAACACGAAGATGAATCATTATATTTCACTCTATTAAGGTATCTGATTGATAGATTATTTATGTGAGAAATTGCAGATATATTATTTAAAGTGTTCAGGTCAAGCTAGCATTAACAGCAGGAAACACATTTATGCCAGAAGAAAGAGGAAAAAAATCAGTAATTTAAGTACTTTTTGCCTTGAGCATGGAATGTGTCAGATACAGTGAGAGCAAAAGCCAGGCTGGGCTGGGAGAGATTACGGTGATGGGAGGAAGAAGAGCATCTCCAGAAGAGACAAAAAAGATGAGACAGATTTGAAGACAAAAGATTGAAGAGAAAAATAAATCAAAGGAGAAAGAAAGGAAAGATGTGAAGGGGTGCAGCAAGAGAGTGGGAAATGGAGACGAAAAGGCTCAAGGAGTGTGATGAGAAGACCTCACCTGCTAGCTGAAATGGAATTCCAGCGGAGCGGCCACAGGGCCAGCTCGCTGTCATGGCTGGTGGTGCCCTGCAGTCCCCCGGCCCCACAAGTGAAACTGAGCCTGCAGGTGGTTGCCTTAAGGGTGCATGTCACTGCCCACAGTGAAACCACTTCTTCAAAAGAGAGGGCTTGAGACCTGAGCCACAAGGAAACGGCTGTGGGACGCGGAGAAGAGGGGCCTCTCTGGGGGTGGGGGAGCATCTTCTGTCAGAGGATGCAGCCACCAAGCTGAGCAGCTGCCTCCACTTCAGCTGCTCAGTCTCAAGTCCGTTGCTCACACTTTCACAAAGACATATTTCTTGTGTAAATTTGGTGCAGCAGACTTTTTGCTGTCTCACTTCAACTCTTATTTTTGAAGCAGTTACAATTTCTGCTTTCACGTGCTGGCAGTAAGCCTAACTTTTACGAGTCCTGATGAGGGGAAGAGCAAGTGTTTTGCTAAGCTGAAGAGCTCAAAAAGAAAAAATCCAAATGAAGTTTGTGCGCCACCACGGGAATACCCTGCCACATCTGTTGTCGTGGGCTGAGGGAGGTTTCCTGTGCTTGGTGAGCATTTGCTCTGCTGGTGACAGAGGACTTGCTGCGGTCATCTCCGAGAGCCCCTGGGCAGGGAGTGGGCTTGTGGCACAGGGCTGTGCTTATACTAGGGCGAACAGGGAACTAGCACTGCTTGCAGGAAGGTTCAAAGTGAGCTACAGCTGTTCTGAAGTTGTTACACAGATTACTTGTCTAGGGGATATAAATAAAGGCCTCCAGGCTCAGATGCGCGCCTGTAGGGGCACGGTCCCTCAGCCCTCAGCCTGTCCCTGCTTGCCACCTTCCTTGGAGCACAGTGCTTCAGGAGCTGCCTCCTCATCGGCTCCTGCTTGCTGGTTTGTAAGGGGTGGAACTGGCCCAGGTGTAGCTGATTTCGCTGGCACCAGCAAACCCCCCTGGTTTGTACCAGAACAGGACATTGCAGAGGGGCAGACAGATCTCCCAACCTTGCACAGTTATGCATCACAGTCACCAGGCAGAAAGTGGATCCAGTTCTAAGGATTAAGCTGGAGCATCTCACCCAGGATAGGCCGGGGGATTGTTATTATTTGCTCGGCTGTTGTATTTTATATATAGTTATACTTTATTACATTATTCATTCAGTTGTTATTTTTACTTGCCAAGGGCTAAGCATTCATTCCACAATTGTTCAGAACCTGGGTAAAAAGAATCCCTAAGCAAATAAACTCAGTGTCGGTAAAGTGTTCTCAGAAACATCTTAGAGATGATATCTAGATGTTTTACTTTTTATTGATACCTGGTATCAATAATAAAATATCTTCTGCATTAGGGAAGTCAAAATAAAAATGTAGATGCACGAGAGCTAGACAGGCATACCAGAGCTAAAAGAAGACACAGAAAACATCCTAAAAGTAACTGCAGGGGCAATGGGGCACAGAGGCCAGCATTGTTCATGGATATGAATGCATGATGTCTCACAAGACTGCCTTAGAAACACTGACTGAGTCAATAGCATTGTACTGTGGTACTGAAGATAAGTTTGTGTGTTTTGCAGTGCAAAGGAAGGAGCTGGAATGATATGAAAACTAGGCAGGTACATATTTGCAAGGATGCAAAAATGAGAAAAGGAAGCATAAGATTCCATGGGCATTAAAGAAATCGATGCAAACATGAAAATACCATGATGACAACAACGTTTCTTGGCTGGCAGGCTGCTCCTTTTTTTCCACAGCCCACACTGGTACACAGTCCCATAGCATGAATGACTTTATAAGACACCTCTGGAGATTTCCTAGTCCAGTGAGTGTTACGGTCAAAACATGATCAACTAGTACAGGTTGCCACAGAGCACATCCTGTACAGTTTTAAATACCAACGGGGATGGAGAGTCCACAACTTTTCCTGGCAATCTCTTCAGTACTCAAACAACCTCACAGTATAAAAGTGTTTTCTGATATTTAGAGTGAACTTCCTCTGTTTCGGTTTGTGTATATTGCATCTGGTCCTGTTACTGGGTACCACAGAAATGAGTCTGGCTCCCCCATCAGATACTTATATACACTGATAAGGTTCCCCCCAAGCCTACAGGCTAAACAGTCTCAGCCACTTCACCCCCTTCTCGTATGCCAGATACCCCAATCCCTTATCATCTTTAGGAAAAAAGGAAGATCTGAGGAACTACATACCAGTGTAGTCAGTGTAGTCAGTCTTGGTGTCTGTTGAGATCATGGAGCAGATCCCCCTAGAAACTATAAGAAGGCACATGGAAAATAAGGAGGTGACTGGTGACAGCCAACATGACTTCACTAAGTGCAAATGGCACCTGACAAATCTGTAAGCCTTCTATGATGGGGTTACAGCATTGGTGTGTGAGGGAAGAGCAACTGACATCAATTACCCGGACTCATGCAAAGAATTGGACACTGTCCTGCACGAAACTTTGTCTCGAAACTGGAGAGATATGAATTTGACAGAGGGACCAATTGGTGGACAAGGAATTGGCTGGATCGTTGCACTCAAGGAATTGTGGTCAATGGCTTGATGTCCAAGTGGACAGCAGTGACAACGGGTGTTCCGGAGGGATTCGTTTTGGGACCGAAATGGTTCAATGTCTTTATCGATGACATGTCTTGTACTTTCTTGTACCTCTTTCAACTGTACAGATATATACAGGTTTTGCCCTCAGAAAACAGGGAGTAGACAGCTTGTACTTTTGTTCCAAAAATAACATACATCTACCCCAGCCACTGAGTGCTCACTGTTAGTCGTGTGGCCTGACAAAGACCTGTCTGAATACTGACATATCTACCAGGCAATGGATGCTTGTCCTTTGATTTAAAATTGGCAAGTGACCCAAGTGCTTTCTTTTCTCTTCCACTGATGCATTCAGCACTGGTAGCTGCTAGGATTCCATTGAAGATTCTCGCTTTTTTGTGGTTCAGACAAGGAGAAACTAAGGTTTAATAAGGAAAATCTGTTGCTGGTTATTCGGCTGATCTGGTATCAGAAGTTTTAATGTCTAAGTCAGGTTTTCAAAGCTTCTTTGAAAGACGCCATCAGCTAGGACAGTTCATATCTACTGGACTAAGCCAAAATATATTTATAAATTCTGCCATATTAACTTATTTCTAAAGATGCTGGACTGGGGTCGGGAAGGGTTCAATGCATGTGTCATACACATGCATATGACAGTAAAGCATTCTTTGAGTGAGAAGGGCTTTTTTCCACCATGAGAAAGTGGTTTCTGTTATCAAATATTTTGCCTAACTTATGTCACATCCTGGCTGGCCTTCACTGCAACGGGTAGATAAAGCCTATGCCAGTGGGAGCAGCCACATGATGAGAAATTTTCCAGCTAAACCATATGATCGGATTACCAGCACAGTCAAACTAGACTTACATTTTAGTGCCTGTACTAATACGAATTCTAGCTTAGGGCTAGACCTCCCCCCTATACATTATTAATATAGGTGTTAGCATACATTATTAATGTAGGTGTTAGGAAGAGCACTTCAGGGGCAACTCCTGATTTGCAACTTGAGTTGAATTAAAAACTTCACTATGTTGAAATGAATTTCTTTTTGCGCGTGAATGGGAGTCTGGTTGGGAGCAACACCTGGTTTCTTCCAGATACTGTTAATTATTGACAACTGCCCAGTTAGGGACCCATGAGTATTGCCACAGTAGCTCAGTGCATGCAGTCCAACATCCTAACTGCTATATTAGTAATTCTCAAATATTTCAAAGGCAGATAAAAAACTCCCTAATTTTGTGGAATAAGGGAGTGGCAATTTCTCTCTGACTTCAGACAGCAGCTGGCGTAGATCCTGAAGTATCAGGCTTTATCACTCTTCCTTCGAAAAGTAAATGAGTAAATGCTAAATTCTTGTCTAGTATTACTGCGGACCCTGATCACAACTGTATTTTTTCCTTAATTATCTACTATAATGATAGACTTTAAAAGTTAAATTCAGATTAGGTGAAAACGTTTTTTAGAAGTATTTCCTTTGATCTGTTTCAATAATATTAAGGCCAGTTTTGTAAGCAGAGATAGTATCTTCTAATAGACCAACTGGTACTGTTGGAAAAAACCCAGTATTCACACATTACTTTTTTCAACTACTTGGTTGGTTAAACAAGATTCCTACCTACAAAACTTGTCTTGCCTATACCTTAAAAAAAATCAGTTACAATAACTCCCTTAAAAAGTATTGTTATTCATTTGCATTATCTGATGCCAGCCTGCACTTCAGGATCTGTTTCCACATGATTTAATAAACATGTTAATTCTGGGTTGACACAAAGAGAAACCGTCACTCTCAATAGCAAACATGGCTTTCTCAACAGTGGTTCAATGTTAAGGGGGAGCTGCTTGGCACTTGCAAGCTGATTTGGCTGGAAATAAGAGCTCTTGGCAGGTGTTTCCTTTCCAAAGATTCCCTCTCCCACCCTTGATTTTTCATCTCATAATGTTTGGTTCTTGCTTTCTGGCACAGCTCATAAAAACTGTGTCACTTGGCCATGGCTGCATGCGTGCATGCAGCAGTATTTCCCCATTTCTGCGTTGAAAAGCACACCACAGCTATCACTTAACTACAAAGTGGGACAGGACCCAGGGGTATCTATCCGTTTCTCCTTCCTCTTGCTTCCTGAATTTCATGCAAAGTACAGCAACACTCTCCACAGAGGTGCCAGCTGCAATGATCAGCGGACCTAGTTTTGTGAAAAAAATAACATCATCAATCACTCCTTTGCAGGAATGCATAGTACATCTCTGTGCACTGCACGAAGCAGGGGAGCAAGCTGAAGCAGACAGAGAATGGTCTGCAGGTCTCCTCAGCACACTGGCTGACCAGCAGGAGCAGGCAGTAAGAATCAGAATCTGGAGCAAAACACATGATTAATGAAAAGATGTCAGGCTCCCATATGGACACTCACTTCCTGCAGGTCAGTCTTCAGGCCACGTCCTTGTACATAGTTAACAGAAATGAAGAGACAGGAGAGGTGAGAGCTTGCCAGAGTCACAAAAAGAGGCTCATGCCACCTTGAGCCTCTTCCCACTATTGGTTCTGCTCTGCTGGCCAAGACAATGTAGAAAAGACGAGGGACACTTCCAAGTTGGTTGGTTTAGTGGCTCAGGTACAATACTTAGGCTGACTTTGGTGGGGGAGAACCCCAACATTATTGGCACCATACTGCACACCTCACTGCTAGCTGGGCACTCGGGCTGGCAGGACCATGCACTATGCCAAGTCCACTACCTCAGCTCTTCCCACATTCAGTGGGAATGTTTTGAACCTGAGCTACAGCATGCAGATAGAATAAATGTGGGTCGTGCATACACAAGCCCATTTGTGTCCTTGTTCCTAACCTCACCGTGTACATGTAATATTAGATATATGCAGAGATCAGCAAAAGAGCTGTGGGAAAAGCAGATTCACAAGGTTGAAAACACAGGTTAGAATACACTTCAGCGATGGGAGTGGCTATGCATCTCAAGTCTTTCCTGGGAAGAATAAACTTCATGTTCAACCAGTTTACCCAGAAAAGGCATTACCCTATGTGTATCATCAAATCTCTTGTAAGATAATTTGATACCATTAAAGCCAGAATGCTAAAGCTCCAGACAAAAGACCCACAGATCTTGGGAAAACCCTGGGTGAAAGCTGAGATTTTTCTTCTCCCTTACTAGCACTTGTGCCTCCCCTTCAAACCGCCTCACATGTACCTATAACTTTTCTACTCAGTCTGACCTCTGGGGAGAGAAGGGATGTTTTCCAAGGGACAGCATTCCTGAAATAAGAGGTGATTAAAAGACTACTGATAACCAGGCTTAAGCAGAGAACAGTGGGTTCCTCTCTCCCCCTCACATCTGGCATTACCTCAACACAACACTTTCTACCTCCCATTTCAGTCTATGAACCCATGCACCCTAAAGTCCCCATGTGCCTGAGACCTCCTCCTTCTGCTGGCATTTCCCCAGGGCACTAATCAGCAGGACAAAGGGAGAGAAAACAATGCACTCCCAGACTCTCTCCACTGCAGCAGCTGAGGGAAGTGTCACCTGCAGTGTAGCTGCAACAGTGCAGGGAAGCCTCTGTTATCACTGCTCAGAGGCATAACACCAATGCCAGGGGGCTGAGTGATACACAGCCAAGCAGCACTGCGGGCACCTCACCTGAAGCAGCTGGGACAGATCTGTGCACTGAAGCACATAGATTTTGGTTATCTCAAGAGGTGCAAGCTGGAACTGCAATGTTTCCCATGGTTGAGGCATTTAGGTCTTTCTCCCTTGTGGAATCTACTGTGGTTTGTCTGAGACCCGACACTAAGATTTTAATGGAGAAACCAACAAGGTCTTTCCACCCTTCAGCCTACTTTTCAAGCTTGGAGGACGACAGAAGCTGTGAGCTCTTTGCCATACTGTTGAAACAAAGTAAAAGCCTGAAAATTGTTGGGGAATGACAGAGAGATGATATCCTCACTGTCTCCTTGGTATACAGTCTAAAACTGAAGCCTGCACTGTTGTAGTCTGGTCCTTTCTCTAGTTTTCTGTCCAAAATTTTTGATCTTGAGATTCCAGCTTAAGGCACATTTACTTCTCAAGGTGTTTGAACACTCCATCTGAGGAAGAAAGACTTTGATTTGTTCCAATGAGACAAGCTCACCCATTATTTTAAAATTTCTTTTCACACAAACTGTCAAAGCATCTTCTAGGCAGGCCCTGATTTTCTTTTCATTTTTAATAAGAGAGAAGGCTATGATAGACAACAAGTAATCTTAATTCTACAGTAAATGTTTTTCTTACCAAAATAATGACAAGTGCACTTTAAGTTATATTTTTTCAACTACATATACACGCACTATTTCAGTGATTGCACCACAAGCTATGCCAACAATATGACTGAGTAAAAATCGAAAAAATTAAAATCTTGAGTAGCATTGCGAGAGTCAGTTAAAATTCACGTAACAAAGTTGTCCAAGCTCCGGGGAAAAGACTTGAAGCATTTTCTTAAAAACTGCGTCTCGTCACCTGGAGACGGAGAATCCCTCAGGCCGCGTTCCCGTTATGCCAGCAGGCAAGCCACGGCCAGCAGGCTGCCCTGTGTTTTTTCGGCAGGAAAGAGGTAGGAGACTTCTGCAGAGGGAAACCGGTTGAAATCCTGCTGGGACCGCCGGTGCTTTGACCTCGACCCCGCGATGGGGGAGAAGGCTCGAGATCCAGCTTAGAAGCGCGCTCGAGAGCCGAGCGGCCCCGGGGCAGGGGCCGGGGGTCACCTGCCGCCTGCCACCCCCCTGGCGCAGGCGTTTAACGCCCCTCGCCGCCCCGGCCCCG
>VZTD01005146.1:290660-482350 GCA_013397725.1 Rhagologus leucostigma
GGGGGGGCGCTGCCTGGAGGGGGCGGCGGGCGGCGCGTTGTTGCTCATCATCGGCACGCCGCGGTGCTGCCGGAAACAAATAACAACAGCCATGGTGGTGGCGGGGGACCCCGGGCAGCTCTCCCGGCCGCGGCCGTCCCGGACGGGCGGACGGGACTGGGCCGGCTGCCCAGAGGGGACCCGGCCGGTACCGATGGGAAGGAGCGGGCCGGTGTGTCTGGGACGGGGGTCCTCCTGTGTGGCCTTAAAGGGGCTCCCGGACAGCTGTCCGTCCGTCCGTCCGTCCCTCTAGCGCTAGGGCTGGTGTAGGTTCACAGGTACTCCCTGCCCGAAGTCAGGCCGGGAGCAGGGGGGCAGCGCTTTCCGGAGCGGTACCCTTGGGTGGGCTCTTCCGAACAGCGTATACTGAGAGTCGGCTCTTGGAAGTTTTAAATGTTCCAGCTAAAATACAGTGTTAAAATTACAAGAACAAAATTATAAATAGCGATTCACCTCAACATGAGAAAGAATTTCTTTATGTTGAGGGTGGCAGAGCACTGGAACAGGCTGCCCNTGCCCAGAGGGGACCCGGCCGGTACCGATGGGAAGGAGCGGGCCGGTGTGTCTGGGAAGGGGCTCCTCCTGTGTGGCCTTAAAGGGGCTCCCGGACAGCTGTCCGTCCGTCCGTCCGTCCCTCTAGCGCTAGGGCTGGTGTAGGTTCACAGGTACTCCCTGCCCGAAGTCAGGCCGGGAGCAGGGGGGCAGCGCTTTCCGGAGCGGTACCCTTGGGTGGGCTCTTCCGAACAGCGTATACTGAGAGTCGGCTCTTGGAAGTTTTAAATGTTCCAGCTAAAATACAGTGTTAAAATTACAAGAACAAAATTATAAATAGCGATTCACCTCAACATGAGAAAGAATTTCTTTATGTTGAGGGTGGCAGAGCACTGGAACAGGCTGCCCGGGGAGATTGTGGAGTCTCCGTGTCTGGAAACATTCAACCTCCACCTGGACGGCTTCTGTGTAACCTGCTCTAGCTGATCCTGCCTTGGCAGGAGGATTGAACTAGCTGATCCCCAGACCCCTTCCAACCTTAATGTTGCTATGATTCTGTGATAGATATCTGTGTTATTTACTGCTGTGAGCAGATATTGCTTCAAATTTTTTATCTGAGGTTTTTCGGCTCTCATGCACAGCCGCTTTCCAAATGGTGAGAGTTTAGATAGCCTGTATGTCATGTGGAGCTGCACGGCTGTTGCTGGTCGGTTGTGCATCCTCCTGATGCGCAGGCCGATAGTTAGATGGAGCTTGCAGTAAACTGATTTTAATAACCATTCATTTTTAGGTGAAGCAGCATTTCCCAGGCTAGGGAAACATGCTGCTTCAGAAAAGTCGTGCCTCTTTTCATGAGTATGTTAAGCTTGGCTGCGTTACTGATTTTTGATTACAAACCTGGCATTTATTTACATTAAATGCTTTAGCTACTGAATTGTCACAACCATATTTTTTCTGAAATTAAGATGCAACCATGCTGAACATCCTGTATGTAGGTTTCTAGTGCTTGATAAATCTTTTGGGATCCTGCAATTGCTGTTTTGCCAGGTGTGGTGAGCTTGTGCTGCTGAGTATTATCTCTGTAGTTGGTAGCTTCTCAGTGTCTTACATTAACACAACACTGTCATGTCTCCTCTTTCAGCAGGAGCCGTTTAATATACTACTGTGTAAGGCTTTCTTTAAAACGTCTTCCAGACTCTTGTTAAACTTAAGTTATTCAAGCTGAAGGCTCTCTTGCCTTCCTTTTTTTTTTTTAAATTAAATAGAAATATGTTGGGGGGATTCAGCAGCAGTAAGTTAATCTTTGTTAATTTTTCTTTTGGACAGAATTTGGTATGAAACACACTTTTTCCCTGTGTGAAAGAAAATGGTTAGGGGATTCAGACTTGGGGAGAGGATTCGTAATTTAGCTTGCAGGTAAAAGCTCCTATATGAAGGATGCTCTTCTAAGAAACAGTTAAAAAAAATTGCCCGAGCCCTGAATCTAAGACAAAAATCTTCAGAATTTGTGTGTGCTTGGGGGTTGATACTGCTGAGCAGTTAAATTATTTCAAACACTTGCTTCTGTTGAATGTGCTTGCTGCAGTTGTACCCAGTTGAGGAGTGGGGGCACCAAGAATGGAGAAGCCCACTATGATGATGTCAGTGGTTGCCTGCTGGGAAGGTCACATCGATTGTTGTAGGGGGCAAAAGCTTTGACCGGTAGAAGATCTTGAAGGATGCTAGCTAGGAAAAAGAGCCTGGAAACGAAGGACAAGGAAATTTAAGTTGAAGAGCCAGGGAATGGGCCTAGTCTCACTTCTAAACTTCTTTGCTTTGGCATGCATTTGTGAAAAAATTAAGGAAAATAATTCTTTAGAATCTGAAGGTGATATGTATAGGTTACTGACAAGCTAATATCTAAATTCCTTACCTTGCTGATGGCCTGTGCTGTTAACAGTATGATTTCCAAGTGGATGGAATGGAAGTTTTATTTCTGTGGATGTCGGAAGTAAGACACAAAGTCGTATTAAAAATGTTCTGAGGTTAAGGACTTGAAATTGAGAATTGCCAAGAATCACCTGCCTGTACAGTCTTGCTGACTGTCTTCTCTAATTCAGAAGTATTTGGTGGTCTTAATGTGACTGTGGATGCCACCTTCTCTTGCTCCTTCCTCACTGGACACCAGCCTCATTCAGTGCACAGAGCAGATAATGCTCATTGACTAATTAACTGGGTAGTCCTATTTATTGTTAAAAGTGGGTCAGTGCCTCATTCTAACGTGCGTGTTACTCTAATCCTACTTTGAGTACAGGATTATTAATTTACTTATAGGTTTTTCTGTGTTAATCACAAGGGCTCCCCAAATACCAACTTATTTTCACAACATGGGTGGTAAGAATGTTGAGTGATGAGGACATGGTGAACAGGGAAAATGCAAGAAATATTCCAGTGTGGAAGTGTTTCAGTATTAAGAGTATGAAGTGGAATGAGCGTCCTCAGAGCTAACAAGTAGGAGTTTCTCAGGTGATGTGTGATTAAGCTGTTCTGTGCCCATAGATGTTTTGAGTGCTAACATCTGACAGAATTCCAGAAGTGATCAGATAGTCTTGGAAGAAAACTCTGCTTGAGGTTATTAAATACAAAACCTCCCCATCTCTGGATCAGACTCATCTTCACCTACATATGTATGGCTGAAAGCCTGCTGGGAAATCCTGCTTTATCCTTGCCTCATGCTTATGCTTTTGTCCACATATCTACTGCTGTCCAATGTCAGATGAGGTAGTGGGCTTAATGTGGCTTTGGCTTGACGGTGTGGCTTTTTAATTTCCTGGGGAGCAGGACTGACTGTGCCCATGAGCTCCGCCCACTCTCGGAAGGTAGTGCTGCTGCCTCCTGCCCCTAGACTATTTGACATTTGGAGCATGTGTTCAAAGCATCATTCCTTCTTCTTCCACCAGAGTTGTGCGTGCTTCCAAGAGCGATGTGGCCAGCTGACTGCATACAGAGTAGGGAACATAGTTGATATTGCCTATCTAAAATTTTATTTAAAGAAATTATTCCTTTTTACATAGAACTTCTGTGACAAAATAAGGAGGAAATAGAAATAACACATTTTCTCCAAGTTTGGTAGCTGCTAAAATCTGCACGTCATGCTTTTTCTAATAGATGTCTCAGCCCAGTGAGCAGCAGTGGCAGCAGGACCGAATCTGTAGAAGGCTATAGAAGGAGCAGAGGTGGGGAAATGACTGGCACTTGCTATTTAGGCTAAAAGATATGATTGATTAGCAAGATTTGAAGGAGTAGCCTATGGAAGGATGGGTAGAGGACACGGTAGCATGAAGAATTTCTCTTCTTGTATCTCCGCTCTGTTCTCTGTGGCACTTTGCAACTTCTGTAAACAGCAGACCAGCAGCCTGCTTTGCTGCGGGCTCGTTCCTAGGCCGCTGTCCAGTCTCAGTGCTGCCGGAGGGAGGGTCTAGAGGGAAATGTTGTGGTGTTAAAATGTATCATGCCTATACCAAAGTCAGACAAGTTAAAGTTGCATGGACAACTGCCATTGTATGTGTTAGCTTTCAGGTAGTTGAACAGGTGTAATATTCTTTTGCATACAAGCTGAAGTACGGCTCTAAAACCGTGCTAATTTCTGCCCCACTTTTTGCTGTGAAGTTCATAATACATACTACTCACCCTTTCTTCTGGCTTCTGATTCCTATAAAACACTGGGGCACTGAGCTGAGGAGTGCCAGGTGTGCTCTGGGCCCAGTGACAGCTGCGGAGCTGCCTGTGAGGAGCTGGCCACAGCGGCAGTGCTGCTGCTGCAGGAGTTTCCAGTGCCGGAGCCTAGCCCACCCTCTCATTGTGACGTGTTTGCATCTGGTTCTCTGCTAGAAAGCCTTTTGTAAAGCACTCCCAGGAAATCTGTAATTGGAAAACAGGCCTGTGTTTCTGCAAGGTGGTATTTTTCTGTGGCTGCTGAGAAAAGCTCATCTGTGAATAGACTTCATTGCCAGCCTGCGAGAAGGTGGAAAGGGACATCGAGACTTGGGGTGTATTGGGTTGGCCTAATAAAAGCATTATGTTTGTTTTCACAGCCCTAATAAAAGCATTATTTCTGTTTTCACAGCCAGCCACCTGCATGTTGTGTCTCGTCAGGGCAGTAGTGGCCCCTGCTGTAGCAACTCCATATGCAATTTGTGGTTAGTTTGGTGACCAGTACACCTTAGGTTTTGTGAAATCCCTGAAAATGCTAGGCTTGGAGTGGAAAGACATAGACATTTGTGAATTTTCTGCTTTTAAAAAGGTGTTTGATTCTTTACCAGTACACTCCTTTTTAAACAAAATGAAGCAGCTGAAATAGAAGAAAGACAAAGACAGCTATTCAGCAAAACTGATACTAAATGTAATCTGTTGGATTACACTTCTTAATGCAATTAAACTGGTCCGGGTTATTCTAAATGTGGATTTTTCTTACCTTTGGTAGCATTTCAGTATTTACAGATTGAAGTGTTTAGAAACAGGCAGTTATATGAAACTTTTATGTATAAGTATAGTTGTAGTATGTCATATACTGTTCACTTTTCCTGGGGATTGTTACTTCTCCACTTCTATGGAGAAAATAGGTAATGTGGTAAAGGTGTATGGTTGAGAATTCTTTTTCCAAACGTGTTTGCACTTTTTGTGAGTGATGCTGTATTAGTTGTGTACCTCAGTTGTTTTGGTTTTTTTTCCTTTTAGAAGTCCTCCCGCTTTAATTTTCATCATGCCTTTTCCAGGAGTTGACAGATCATACAATTTTCATCTTGTTTTGCTCTGAGTATTTTTAAGAAATGGGAAAACAATTCTGAACATTTTAGAGACATTTGAGACATTTGGAGACAGATACAAATGAGAATTGAAGAGTAAAACCAATAAACAGTTAGAGATGCATGAGAGGAAATGAAGATTACTGAGTTCACTTAATCACTTTTTGTCTCATATGTCAGTTCCAGAAATCAGACAATTAGACATGGATTTTCCTTTTGCTTTTATGTGTTTCATGTGGAAATAACAGAATCACAGAATATCCTATGTTGGAAGGGATCCACAAGGATCATTGAGTCCAGCTGTTAAGTGAATGGCCCATAGGAGGAAAATGATTCAGGGGAGTTAAGGAAAAAGAAAGAAGGCAAAAATTCTCAATCTGCAAGGTTATTTGGGATTCTGAGGGCAGTGAAACTTAAAAAAAAAAATTACACTGTTAATTGGCTGTGATTTTTATCTGTTTATATACCTTGTGGGTTTTTCTTATTGTATAGGAAATCATTTGAAGTCCAAAAAATTCACAAGAACTATGGATACTGGAGGAGTATTGGTAATCACTTGTTTCTGGTAGAACCCACACCTTGTTGGGTACTGAAGAATACTGTAGCACTATTATTCTTGTCATTGTGTACCTGCTTCAAAGGCAAACATGAAAAGGAGTGAGTGTGGGGATAGTTATGCTGTATGAGCAAACTGTATGCTGGATCTTAATAATTGGAAGCTTGTTTTTCAAGATTCAGAGCACCTCTTTTTAATTTCTATCTAGCAGGTGTTAGAAACTGATTGTTTTAGGTATCACTGTAGGAGTGTGCCTTCAGGAATGATGTGAATGTCCAGAAAATAGTGAGTCTGAGGACTAGCTCAGAAGAGTTTCTGTGTGTAAGGAACCAACTAGAAGCAAATTTAGACTCCTGCAGGAAAAGTGGACAAATGGTGAGTGAGGGTGGAGTGATAGACACAAGCATTTCTGTAGAACCTCCAAAGCGGAAAAAATAATCTTGGTTGTGAGGCAGCTGATGAAAAGGGGTCAGTGGAGGGATTTAGATAGTAAGCTGATGTGGCTGATGTTTCCCTGATTTGTTGCTTTCTAGTAAAGATGTAATGCTTTATGCCATCAGAAAAATGGTGTGGTGAATCACTGTGTGTGGATGTGAGTATAGGACATGAGTTGAAATTGATCACACTCTTTGTGTGTGTGTGTAGGCTTCATGAGTCTTAAGGTAGTTTAAAAAGTTCCTGTTAGGTGGTTGCCTTGTTTGATCTTCAAAGATATTTTGTGCTTAGAACTTACTTGTATTTTTTAATTTGCTTTTTAACAGCCTTTTACTCCTGACCTTTTTTAAATTTGAGAAAAGAGATTTAGAAACAAAGTACAGATATACAAAAGGGAGAGCAGAGACCCACATTATACAAGTTCTTGTCAAGCTGGTCATACAGTGTGTGATTCCTGTAGTTTATGGGTAGAGTCCCTCAACTTCAGTTGGTCTAATGCTGAGGCCAATGGCAGGAAGACCTTTCCTTTCTTTTATGCATTCTCCCCAGCTGCTGTGAAAAATATCCTAATGTTCTGTCCAGGTTATCTGCACATGCTTCATGCAATTATTTTTATAAAATGTTCAGTTTTTGTTGGAGGCTATTAAAACAAAAGCTTAAACGTTTGAAAACATTGATGCAGTTTATTGAATAGTTCAGTGCAATGTTTTAGGAGTTGTAAAAGATCTGGGAGAGGGTTAGCTCTGAAAGCTGTGATATTAAGTAATTGTATTACTTTAAATTGCTGTTTCTGATAACAGAATAGTTCTGACTTACTCTTTTGCGAAAGTATCAACTTTAATTTGTATTATCACTGTGCTTTTGGACTTGGTCCATGATGAGGAGTCCAGCTGCTCTAGACTCTGTAACAAGACTTTTACAGAGCAGAAGGATGGCACCTATGCTGTTTTTCAGTCTTCATGAGATGCTTCTATGATACGTGAGGTATATAAAAGAAAGACAGCTCAGCATTTAATATTATGGTAAAGACAGCTGTTTTCCTTTGCTTGCCCGTGAATATCTCCTCATGTAGTGGGAGTGTTTGTAAATAAAGCAGCATTTCCCAAACTATTTTGCTTCCTGTCTGCCTTTCAGCCAACTTGGTTCATTTGTGCTGTCTGCCCTCCAACTGTGCTCTGTGACAGCATCTTAACCCAGGCGTGTGCTTTTATTTTTGCCTCTCGTGCCTGGGAGTGTCATTCATTTTCTTTGTCTGTTTTCCAAAAACATTGCCTTAAATGAGAGAGGCATAAAACCAGCAGAGAATCCAATTTCCCTAACAAGTTCCAAGTAGTGGCACTGTAGAGAAAATAACTCTGAGGTGTACAAGTGAGGTTAGCACCACCAGCACAGGATTTCCTGGTGCACTGAAATGTACATGTCAGTACAAAAAGGAAGGCAAGCGTAAGCTCTGACACCTCGATCCTTCTAGGTGACTAAAAGGACACAGATCTTAAATGACTTGCCTTAGATAAGCTTTGTATAAACGTTTTATTGGCTTTGTCTCAATATTAGGATGGCTATCTCTGTAAATTCCTCTGGATATATGGTGCTGTAGTTTTTACTGCTTTATATCTAGCTGAGATAGCACCTTGTCCTTAAGGATGCACGTGTATACAATGAACCTATGATTCAGTTTACCAGCATGTGCAAAGTGCACTGTTGCAGTGCTGAGAGTTTAAATCAAGATTATGTATAAACTTTTTACCCAGCATAAAAATAATTGTGCATTAAAAAATAAGTAGTAATAGCAAAATGAATTATTTAAATCCATGTTTTATTACCTTGCCAGAAATCTTTTAAATATTGTTTTGAAAAGTGTCAGTTAAATCTGTTATGGCCTTGCTTTAGCCCATTCGTGTTGGGAGCAATGTATCACATTACTGGAAAGGATCCTTATTTATATTAAGAACAGTGTCTGAGATTATCAGTGCTGATACTGGGTTAATAAAAGAAGTAGTCTAGGATAATACAGTGTTTGTTTACTGGTTAGTGAAATCATAGAATGAAAATATCAGAAAATCTTTTCAAATAGTGTTAGTGTTCAGATAGTGCCGGTGTTAGACAAGTATTAAACTAAAATTCACTGAAACTGACCTGTTCAGTTGAAGCATATGTGTTGAGTTTATCACAGTACAACTCAAGCACTTAAGCTGTGATGAGATACTTTGTTTCTGAAAAATGTAATGACTAAGACAAAAGTAACTATCTTTTCTTTCTTTTTCCCTCTTTGATGCCTGCATCTGGCGGGAAGCCTACTTTCTGCTAAAATTCTGTGGGAGAGGAATTATATAAGAAGATATTTATTTTTAATTGCAGTTGTCACATTAAGCTGCAGTGTTACTCACCAAGCAAGAAATGTATTAGATGATATGTGTATAAAAAGTACAAAACTTCATCTTAATGTCTCAAGATGTTCTATTTAATTTCTTTCCAGAATTGCCAGGATGCAACTTCTGTTTTGAATATTGATGGAATTTAGAAATTTGTTCTGTATTCACATAGGTGCTTACGTAACGTGTTAGCATTTTTTTCCCCACTGGATTCTTTGTTGTTCCCTTGCATATCCGTCTTTTCTCAGACCTGCCTGGTCAGCCTTTCTCTTTTTACAAGGAAGTTGTTACTTCTCTCCAAGAAGAACCTGTTGAGATATATACAGCTTCAATGCATGGATAGTGCTGCACAACAGAAAGGCTTATTCCTTCAACAAAAAATAGCTAATTTAGGATTTTCCTAAAATTGCCTAAACTTACCTAAAGTTATAATCAATGCCTTAAAAGAGAAAAGACAGACATCAGAAGAAGTTTATTGCTGTTTTAATAGCATGGTGTATGGGAATGTTTTAAAGTGTCTGCTTGCAGTTGTTCTATAGGAAAGATATGGATGGATAAATCAAATGCAGGGACTGATGTGAATTAGTAAACACATGAGAATAAAAACTTTCTGAGGACTAAGATATTGTTTTTCCAGCTTAGGTTTCTACTTTTTTAATACCACACTGCTCATGTGGTAAAGTGCACCCACTTCTGCAGATCTTTTATGGGTTGCTTATGATGAATAATTTTTCTTTTTACATTCTCTAAACTACTGTGGTCTTCAAGAAGCAAGTGAAAATTTCTGATTTGCTAAATGTTTGGCAGAAGGAGGAGAAAGTCATCCACTTTCTCCTCCTCATCTGGCCACAGAGAAGGCCAGGTGCCAAATACGGTAAAAATGCTTTGGCTGTTTAGGTATCTGCTGGGCTATCATCAGTATAAAAGCTGAACGTCCCTTTGAACACAAATGGAATATGCATTGAACATTTCTTTTTTTCACTCTACAAGCAATGCAAGAATTACTTTATTCATCTTTTCTGCAGGCTTAATTTTCTTGCTAATTGCTACAGGGAAGTCAGTTTAAGGAGGCTGGTATTGAATTTTCTTTTGAAGGCAAGAGTTATACTTGCCACTTCTAGAGCATTCTGTTCTAAACCTGAGCTACTGCCAAGAAAGCTGTCCTCTGCTCCCGTGAGTGTACTTCTGATAGTTTTCTTTTGATTGTTCCTGTGGAATATGCTGTCTTGTGCTCTGGGTCCCTCTGCTAGCAGTATGTTTCTAGACTGTTTGGAAGAGGACAATAAAAATCCTTGGAGTTGAAAGCCATTTTGAAATTGCTGTGGTACCAGTGGAATTGAGCGCTGTGAAGGTGGGTCAGTACTGGAGTACAGCAATTTGTTGGAGTGGCACAAGGAGACTGACTGGTATGGCCGAACCATAGCACTTCAGTACAGAGATGGTCTTCCTGCAGCTAGATAAAAGAAAATGTTCTGGAGTAGCTTCTGCTGCTTGGAGTGCCCAGTTAGATATCGCTGTGCCAATAGCCTGAATTGTAGCTTTGAGCAGCTTTAAGTATCTTGGATAGGCTGCATAGCAAATACCAGCAGTAGAAAGCCTGTAGTGTCAAAGGTCCCAGCAGCATCCTCAGCCTTGCTCAGCTCTAGGGTTGCTGCCCAAAGCCTGCTCCTGCTTGCAGCCTGACCTGCCTGTCACTGAGGGTGTTTCAGCCAGAGCAGGAGCAGAGCACCTGGTGCTGTGTCTGTGCCCCAGCAAGGTAACTGTCACAGGTTCCAGTGCTTTGTTTGGATAATGGGTGACTGAGCTGTACCACCTGTCTGGAGTTACTGCAGGCAGCTCTGGCGTTTCTCAGTGTGGTGAAACTTGCAAGTTTTCATTTGCTTCTTCCCAGTTTGAGGGATTTTGTGCATTAACTGTGTTTATTCAAGGGAGAAATGAAAGTACGTGGATTCTCATGATGATTCTGGCATAGTGAGGAGCAGTGGGAGAAGCAGGAAGAATAGTCTTAATTCTTCAAGAGAGCCTGAAGGATTTGGAAAGCTGATGGTGTCATCTAAGGGAGTATCTTGCTAGTTTGTTAAAAATTGGATAGGCTCTGTAATTTCTGGCAAAAGTATAGGATGAACTAGCAGATATACTGCTGAAATTTTATGGTGTACCTTGAAATGACCGTTGTTCCTGGAAATGAAACAGTTTTTCCTGGTCAGTCAAGGCGTAGAGTAAAAACTGTGGGAGTTTTTGATAACGGCTGAGACGTAGGCAGAGAAAGTTATATTGGAAATGCATTTTTAGAATAAATAAAAAAAAACAGTGAAAACTTTGAATAATTTATGGGCAAACTGGACTGAAACTGCTTGCAATTAGACATGGATTTCCTATCTTCTTGTTTTCTTGTATGAATGAGCCCTAGTATTTCCATGATGCCAGAAAACCACGTGCAAGATGCTAACCTTCACAGTATAAGTTAGGGACTGACTGTAGCAGGAAGGATGAGACAGTAATTGGCATTACTGCAGACATTACTATTATCCATAGTACAGTAGTTGAACTATGAAATACTTTTCCTAGACTTCTGAATGTGACTTTCCCAAATGAAGGCAAAAGAGGAACAGTCATTCAAAAGACAAATCCAAAAAGTTCTGTCTTTTTTAGGGCTGTTGCAAGAGGACTTGTGAAGTTTCTATGTGGCTACTTATTTAAAATTATGAAGGAGGATCTAGGGCATGGATAGTGGAGGGAGTTTTATTTTCCTGTTCTCTTAGCTAATTTTTAAAACTTTTGTAAAAAGAAGTAGCAATGCATTAATAATTAGCATCTTTGAACTTTCTTAGTTTTTTCCTTCAAACCTACAGAATATACAAATAATGTTCTAGATTTGGTAGCAAAACTTCAAGAATCTTTTTCCCTTGCAAAACTGTTGATTGCCACTGAGATATTCCATTTATTTGGTGTCTCACATACAGCTCTCCATTTGAACTGGTGTTGGGGTTACCCCCAGTGGGCTGATTCATGCAGCTTCAGTCTCAGGGGAGTGCAGCTGGGCAGTGTTTCTTTCTGTCTGTGGTGTGCGTGCTACTCGTCATCCTCCTCTTCCAGCCCTTCCTGTGGTTACGTATGACTGTACTTCTTCTGCTATTTCCTGTGCCTAACACATGGAAATGGCTCACCAGGTTATGTAGTCTGTTTTGGAGGGAAAATTCCTGTTCTGATGAAAATTGAGGGTTTATAATATGCGTTCCTTTAGCTGTGCCACTAAGTTGCATTTTATTTCCTTTGAGGATTAGGATCAGGAAGTTGTTTCCGGGTGTCACCACCTGGCTGCGAGTCCTCCCAGAAGTTCAAGTTGGATAGTTTGGTACAGGATGTTCCTCTGAGTTGGATGTGTGCCTTCCTACCTTGAAGCTACCCATTACTCATGCCTGTTGGCTTGCAGTGGCCTGGCCATACTGATTAGTGTCTTTATAATTTACTGTGGGCGCTTTTACAGAAGGTTAATTTGAACTGCAGCTTGCATACCATTGTATATGTATTTTTTTTCCTGCCGAAGTAATACCTGCTTGAGAGTTTTGTGTTAGTTATGACAGCTTCTTGTTGTTCTTTGTAGTTTTTTTTGTATTGAATTAATTTATTTGTGGTTAAAGTCTTGTATGTCGAGGCCCTTGTTTCTAGGTGGGATGAATTTCTTCTTGCATCCTTCACACTTGCTTTCAATCTAAAGGATTTTTTTGGCTACATTTCAGGAAATTGTTGCCACTTTATGAAGAATGAGATGATGAAAATTGTCTTAAGCTCTTAAGGAAGCATTTAAAGTGTTTGTGCTTTCTGTGAAAGGGTTTGAGATATTTTTAAGTGTGCATTTTCTGTATGTTACCCTTTAAAAGAACTAGTGCATCCAGTTCAAAACTCTGCTTAACTCATGTATTTCCAAGAAGGGCATGCAAGAATATGGGTTTTCATAAAATAAGCTTGCCTTCTAGGTTTTTTAATTGATTTATTTTCTTTTTGATATCATTACTGTCCTTGTTATTCTTGTTTCTAAAGTTTGGACTCCTCATTGCTTCTTTCTGCATTTGTGCTGTAACTTCATGCTACAAATGCTCTCATTTGGCAACTTCTTTCATAAACTTCCTTTTTCATGCTATGCACTAATATGTTTTTGGTTGTTTTGTTGAGAAGAGAGTAGTACCAACCGTTTCCTGTTCGAGTCTCCTGCCAATAAAAATGTGTATAATAGATACTAGTGAATAAACCCATGGTAAAGGAAACTTTCTGAAGCATTTTTCTTTTCCTTTTAGTTCCCGGAATGGATGGCGGTGGGTTAGCTGATGCTAGTCTAACGGATTCGTACTTTAGCACCAGCTTCATTGGCGTTAATGGATTTGGAAGTCCTGCTGAAACGAAGTATCCCATGATGCAGGTAATAGCAGTGATTTGTATAATGTTTCATTAGTTCTGGCTGGTGTTACACCAAAAAGGGAAAACTGCTCAAGAGGCAGGACAAATGGAGCCTTCTGGAATGTGTCATCTTATATGATCTACAGAGTATATATTTACTTTAATCTTGCAAATGGAAATGAAACAGTATCATTGCTTTAAAATTAATCTGTTTTTATTAGCACTTACCTGAGCTGTTGTGCTGAGCTTTGCTGCATACATTAACTCTGTGTTAGGTTTCTTTTCTGAATGTGAATTTCTAGATTTCTTTTTAGGCTCATAGCTTTTGATAGCCTTTTGTTAAATATATAAAAATCAAATTTTGAAACTTTTCAAAGATCAAAAGTCGCTGAAGCAAAATATGAACTGTCAAACCTGAAATTACTAGGCAAAAATTTCAGAATTTGTAAACTCAGACTCTGGTGGTGGTATGTTGAATTCATATTTAAATCTTCCGAAATGTTTCCCTGTATTTATAGTGTTCTGTAGAGGTTGGCATAGGAACTCCCATGAGGTGGAATTTATTGTGTAGGTAGTATTATGCAAACTTTGCATGAAAGTCTGTCGTATTTAAAACCTAAATGAGTATCTGCTGAATTAACGCATGAAGTACTATAATAATTCCCTCAAAGTGTTACGCATTTTAAAAGAAGCACAGTCTGTTCCTGAAAAGATGGTCTGTCCTGTACTAAACAAAGCAACTTCTGGTTAATGAGAGAGAGCACAAGTCAAAAGGTTCACACTGAGTCCTGACAACACCTCTCTTCTTTTATATCGAGGAAACTCTCCTTATGAGGTTACTTTGATCTCAATTGTGGCTGTATTATGGATTGAAAAATAACTCAGCAAAAGGTGGGAATTAATTAGGTGTGTTACTTTTTTCTTTTCTTTTGTTTGGTTGTTTGGTTTTTTTCGCTGCATGTTTTCAAGAAGACTGGGTTTTCTTATTCGACAGAATTGCAGAAATATGGAAATGTTTTACTGACAGTTATGCATGACTTAAAAAGAAAAAAATTAACCTTTTATCCCAAAGTGTACTATTGAAGCTGGTAGTTTACAAATTTTTGTATCACTGAGGTCCTGTAATTTTAACACAAAGTTATGTTTTGTATCCTTAAACTGTATTGTACAGGAACGCTGGTTCTTTCTAAACACCAATTTTTAATTATACCTCCTTCTTCTAGAAGGACAGACGATAAGGCATGCATCTAACATGAATGCTCATAGGATTTTTAAACACTTTACTAGTGCCTGAGATTATATTCAGGGCATTGTTTTTTCTCTTTGAGAAGAAATCAATGTCCCTCTTGCCCATTGGAGGATAAGGAAAATTACTTCTGAAGAAGGGTTTTATTAGTGTTGAGAATGTGCTTACAGGCATCAAACTACAGTTTGAAAAGCATTTCTGTATTGATTTTCTTCCTTTGAATCCTATAATTTAAGTTCTTGTTTGCATAGGTAAAGGTGGTAATGCTGTCTGTTTTGATTGTATGTCAGCTTCTAGCTTAAGTCCGTACTGACAAAGTTTAGCCACTTGGAATGAGATTTTCGGTGTCAATCTACCCTTTGGAGAAAAAGGCAAGGGAGAAATTTTAGTGAGTTTGACTTTAAATTATACTAGTTCTTTATGGTTTGGAACAGAGACTTTAAATATGATAGACTGGTTATTTTGTCAAGGGTATACCTCTTGCTTGCTTTCTCTGAAAATTTGCACAGATTTTGTCACTTGATTAAACCTTTGCAGAACTGGTTAATATAAACCCACTGGAGGCTTCCTAGATGTTAGATAATATCCCAAGGATGTAATCTGCACTGGCATGTTCCAGCTTGAGTATGTTTTTGCAGTTGCAGCTCTGGCATAATCTAGGCCTTGCCCAAACTCTGAGCAGGAACGCTGGTCAGCTTCATTTCCCTCTTTCCTTTTCTTCCACTTCAGACTGAAGCAGCATGGAAGTGGATCTATATTTAATGAAAGAGAGCTGTATCTGTGTTAATTGGAGCAGAGGGCTTGGTAAGGGAAAAGAGACTTACGTTGTGGGCTTAGAGAAGCTGAGCTGAAGATAGGTAAGCAAGAAACCAGGAAAGATTGAGCAAAGGGACTGAAGCAGAGAGGAGGCTTTGGTGGGACACTCACGGAATGGGGACTGGAATGGTACAAATGCAATACACAGAAACTGAAAACTAGTTTTCATAATGTAAAGATGGGACAAAGTAAGGTGGAGAGAACAAATCCATGTTCCTATTTCTCTCCAGGTTCTTGAATTGAACTAAAGATACTGAAAATGTAGTGTTCTGCCATCAATGAAACATCAGATGTCTTCTGTAAAATATTTCATTAACTCTCAGTTTTGCTTTTGCAGATGGAAGCACCAGTTCCATCTGAGTTACTGTGTCCTCTCTGGTGAATCTGTGTAGTTCACAAATAGATGCATCAGTGATGCAATATGAGGCAAGCTCTTCAGCTTGTTTTTTAAAACTGGGAAATTGCAAAAACATGCGAATAAACACACTGATAGAAAAACACTAGTAAGATGCAGCAAGATGTTAGGAAATGGTAAGTTTAGGTTGCCAGTGCAGCCTTGAGGTTATATATAGAGTTTTATTTCTCATAATGTTGTGTTGTTTTTTTTTTCAGTGGGAAAGTTACTAGTGGGAATTACTCAGAACACAAGATGTGTGGCACGTCCATGTGTATTGAGCATCTGTTTGATATTTGATTAAATGTTCATCGTATGGTTCTGTGCTTTATTCCTGCATGCTGTTTGCATCCTTGTGAAGACTCTTAGTTGGCAGTGCACTTTTGGGTGCCGTTACAATTATTCCATCAAACTTTGTGGAATGGTTTCCTTATGAAACAAGAAAGTAGTCTACATTTTATAGATGCATGGGATGGAGAAGGATGGCAATTAAACAAACAATGCCCCAACAAACAAAAGTGCTGGCAAACAAGAGACCTGACTTTTTGAAACTAGTCTTTACAGCTGGAAGGTGAGGAATGGAGTTAATGACCACCAGTAAAATACTTGGTTCAAATTGCTTCACTGGCCTAACTCTAGCAGAGATAGTAATAAAGACAGTCTCTTCTGAGTATTGCTCATTTCTGTTACCATGAAATAGTCTTTCTGCTATCCTTGTTTTATTTGCTAGATACCTCTCAACATAATCATCAGGTATTCAGTTGATGAGTTGTCTTCACTATTCCTATCTAATCTCCAGAATGTGTTTGTCATGTGCAGCACATAAAACAGAGGTTTGTTTAAAAGAGCATGTGGTTGTATATGTTGGGGTTATCATAATGCATATATAATGGAACCAAACTGCATCCAGCAAAGCTATATCCAAAGGTTGCAACCGCCGCATTTTTGTGTGCGGTGCCTGTTCTCTAAGACTCAGCGTTAAGTAAGCAGCAAAAGGGAGGGAAGTGGATTATATCATGATGAGTTGGGAGCGGATGTGCTGCTTTGACCGTAAATAATGTAGATGAATAGTTGTCAACATTTCTGTAGAATGGCTATTTCTAACTTTCAGATTTCATTTATATCTGTGGAACAATATTTTATGAGATCTCAAACATATCTTTGGGCTTAGATTAGTGGTTAAGATACACTTAATGGCAATACTAACTTTGCAGTGGGGAAAACAGAGTAAAAATACTCGGTACAGTTAAGAAGAGGCAGGATTTTTGAAGAAGCCATGGCTCTAATTCTTCCTTTTTCTTCCTTTCTGAAAAATATCTCTTTGTCTCATCCTTCCACTCCTCCTGCTTCAAAGGTCTTTGCTGTTAGCCAACCTTTCATTGTCCCCCATTGTCATCTTCTGTTGTTACTAACTTAGTTTCCTATTAATAGTCTTCTGTCCTCATTGGTTTGTGTTTTTCCATAATACTGTTTTGTTTCACGTGTCTCTTCTTCCCTGAATCTGCATATGCTTTCATATACTGTATTAGCAGTATCGTCTTCCATCTTATCAAAGCACTTTTTTTCTGTTTTCCCCTTCTCTGAGTTATACTAACTGACTGCAGAGCAGGCCTGCACAGCACATGGCCCACAGGCTGCATGCTGTCCTCAAAGCTGTTCTTTTTTTTTTTGGCATAGCAGCAGCTGCCAAAAGACAGTCAGAGGTGTGGTTCAAAGAGCGGCTCCCTGCTTTTGGCTTTCCCAGCAGTGAAGAGGCAGGAGCTGGCTGGCTGGGATGCCTATAATGCTTGGCTGTTTGCTCAGTTGCTCTGTGTTTGCCACTTGGTTGGCTGGTGTCACTTTTCCTCTGGCATTAGTGCTGCCCTTTGACTAAATTGTGGCTTGACCAAAGATGCAGGTGGTGCGGAAAGAAGCTTTAATAATATTATGTTGGGCTATTAAGAGGGTTAGTACAGCAGGATGAGGCAGAGAAGTATCTTGATGTTAAAACTTTTAACATTGTATTAGAATTGAGCAACTTGATTGCAAGAGCATAAGACAGTAGAAGGTGCCTTCATCCATGTTGCATCACAGAAATCTGGTTTTCTTTATTTTAATGGGATGAGATTAATGACTACATGGATTCCATTGGACTGCAGGTTACATAGAAAGGAAGAATCTAAAGTTCTCAGTAAATTGCCCTAATCAAAATAATAAGGGGGTGACAGTCTTCAGCATTAAAATTGGCAAGGCCAAGCAATGGAGAAGAATTGGTTTTGCTTGCTTTTGCCATGCAAATATTGGTGTACTAAGCATTCTTGAATAGCCTGAGAAGTAGCAACCATGCTCACTTCAAAGCCTTGCAGCTGAATAAACACAAAGACCTTTGTTGCTGTTGCTGCATTGCCAACAGTTGAGTAATAAAACTCTCCTTATAGCACAGAAGCGTGTAAATGTCTTCAGTTTTTAACAGTTGAGAACTGAGTGGTACTACAGACATGCTGTTTTAAATATAAAATTATGCAGTTGTTTTCATAATGCTTTCTGAAGAAATCCAGTTGCTTTAGTTTCAGCATTTGAGTGGGTTGTGCTGTAGATGGTGCCACACCTGTTAGCTGTCAAAAGACAGGTTTTGGATTGTTTAAGAAGAAAAGCAAAAGATACTGCCCTTTGTAAGTCACAGAGTCTGACAACTAAACAATGTCACAGCCAAACAAATCAATCTTTTGCAGAATGACTTTTTGTACTCTGATCAACATTTTCCTAAAAATTATAAAGAAATATTCTGAAATATAGTTCCAGTGAAACAGTAGTAAGATGCAGAGACTAGATTGTGACAGACTGCAAAATATTTGAGATGGTATGCTTAGCACCGTGGAATGACCGTGAGGAAAATCCTTACTTTCTCAGGGTTAGGACATGGAATATGGAGACAAAAGGAATAAATATCTTTTACGTATTTTGGAGAAAAGAAGAGGCAGAGGAAAAAAGGAAAAACACTCACTTCAAGATAAGTCTTATAAGCTATGTAAAATTAGATCCAATTGTCTGCCGAATTTTTATTCATGCTTCATCTTGATGAGAATTTTGTAATACACGCTTTAGTGGAGGGAGATGAAAGTAAAGCAAACTTGCCTTAAGTGCAGCTATAATTCTGGGGTTTGTTACTGAATATTGAAGGGTGTTGGCAGGGTGGTGTGTACCTTTAGAAGGTGGGAATGTTTGTTGTAACACTTGACATGGATACACTGAAGACAGTCCAGTGAAGGATCACAAAGATGGTGCAGGTACTGGAGCATCCCTCCCATGAGGAAAAGCTAAAACACAAACAACTTTTTAATTTCTTTGAAGGGAGAGCGGCAGGATGTATGCCAGCTATCGTAGTTGAATTTTGAGTAGTGTTTAAAGAACCTCAGTAAATCATA
Source organism: Rhagologus leucostigma (assembly GCA_013397725.1). Classification (NCBI taxonomy): domain Eukaryota; kingdom Metazoa; phylum Chordata; class Aves; order Passeriformes; genus Rhagologus; species Rhagologus leucostigma. The sequence continues at coordinate 309,594 of VZTD01005146.1, forward strand.
ACAATAGGCAGGCAGAGAAAAGAAGTTTGTGGAACTGAGTGTGTCACTTGGGTGTCGCGAAGTTGTCTTTCTACATTAACTTCCATATGATAAAAGCCCTGATGTACTAAAACAATCTGAAGCTCTCATATGTGTGTGCTTACCTTCTGTGTCAGGCTTAATATTTAATTTTATTCCCCTGTGAATGGTTGCTTTTGCCTTTCTGGAGCTTTCATCCCTTGGGCTTCAGGTGCTTACAGTCTTCTTGAAATTGAGTTTGTATGAAAAATAGTTCAACATCATTAGAAAAGGTTAAGAAGTGTTATTTAAAATCAAAACTGCGTTCCGGAAGACACAGATAACAAACAGCACTTATGTGTTCTTTTAATTTTTTTTTCTTTCAAAAGCTTTTTTGGTAAAAATCAGATACAGGAGTAACCTTCATTAAGATTAAATGCATTTGGGTGTGGTAGAAATCTTAATGTTAAAACAGTTTAAAAAGCCTTTACTGATTACATGCTGGTCTTCTATGAATAATGTTAAGGTAAGAAGCTTGTGCATGTGTAATAAAAGTGAGCAAAACGAAAAATTCATGAATGTGGTGGAGGTTTCTAGCTATTCAAGGTACAGTTTACAAGCAGTTTGCTAAGGCAAGAGCTGCTCAAGCTTTGGTTTTTCAGAATCCTGGTGTGTGTAAGGTAACGTTTGCAACTTGAATGGGAACTTGCCTTTTAAAAGCACAGTTGATGTTCACGGATTTGGGTTGCACTGTGCTTTCAGAATCCAGAACAATATGCTCTGTTGCAGTCTGCCTTGTGCGCACTGTATGTTCTCAGTGATCATGTCAGCACTGGTTTTCATCGTCTCAGATTCCTATTCACGTTGAAGGTCTGTTGGTTGAATGTTTAACTCCTATACCTGAGGATGGAGAACATTGATGGAATAAAAGTACTTGGTTCCAAGTTTAACCTATGTGCTTAACCGGCTTTGATACCACCGCAGTTTTCAATATCATATTTATTCCTGTTTCAGCAGATTGTTACCTTTTGCATTAAAATTATTGAATCTGGTATTATAACTAGACATTAATACTATTTTTATCTACACCTGGGCAAATGTTGTGCAAATCTGAGGGGTTGCCTTTAGGAAATTTCTTCTTAAACCGCTTTGTTTTATGAGTGTCAGTGTGGATGTATGAAATGCCAAAAAAAGATGCATAACAGGGATGCTTTTTAAATATTTGTGAAAAACTATTCATCTTCTTTCCTTTGCTTAGAAAGGGAATATGGCATATGATTACTTGAGCTACTATAATCCAGCAATGATTTTGATCTATTTTTATTCTTATTTTGGTGATTGTGAGCAGTAGGATGAGCTTCCTTGAATTTGGGCAAAGGTTGAGAGACCCACACTAAATTGACAAAGTGGTACCTTGTTTTGTAAAAATAAGTTAACTTTGTTTAACTAGATGCACGCCTTTTGTGTATAGAATCAAGTGTTTATCACTTAAGCAGTTAGGGGTATTCATATTGTCAGTTCAGTATATTTAGGAGCAGGTGACATCAAAATAAGGAAAGAGCATGTAGCAAACAGCTTGCTTGAAGTCTTGAAAAAGCTGAAGGTTTACATGCTATTTACATGCATAAGCATTCCACATAAAAGCTACTTTACACCATCTGTTCTTTTAGATACAAGTTTTAAAAGCTGCAGCTTCTGGTGAAGCTTGTGGTGCTCTGGAAACTTCAAGTGTTGGGAGACTTGAATTGCAGTATGTTTACAGTTCTATCGAATTGGATAGCGCTCCAGCTTCTATTGGTTGTCCTCTGTTCTTACCAAAATTACTCCAGGATACTGATCTTTGTGGTCAACAATTAGATGAAATGGCATTGAAGTATAACATAGTAAGCTTCCTGCCCTTTGCCGCCAACAGTGAGGCTAGCTGTGGAAAAAAATAACCATAAAGAGCAACTCCAGTGACCAGTTTTGAGTCAGTCTGTGTCTAGACTACTAAATGAAACATGCCTGGAAACTTTCCTTGATGCTTAGGGCCAGCTGGCACAAAATGGCCTGTTTGTGCTGGTGTGTGCTCACCCACTAAAGCAGAGTCTGCATGCAAACTGTCTGTTTGAAGGGTTCTCAAACCTTTTCACTGCTGAATAGTGCCTGGAAATTGGCTGGGAGACTCTGAGTTGATGCGGGCCAAAAGCATGCCAGGGAGTGTTTTAACAAATTAGTGGTTGTCTCTCAGTGATCAAGAACACTTCCTGACCTTGCCTTCCTTTTCTTCTCACACTTTTTCTTCCTGTTGGGAGGCTGGTGAAATAAAATAATAAGAAGGAGTAAGAAGAGACACTTTAAAACTTCTCTATCAAAGAAGCAGTAGTTCTTAGAGCAGCACTGCTTCACTTTACTCCAGTTTATTGCTAGCTGGTATCTCTAGAGGAATGTAGGAGAAGCAAGGAGAGCCTAGGAGGAATGTTAAAATGGTTTCAGATGTACTGCTGGCTTGGAAGAATTGAATGTTGTGCTGAAAGGTCTCAAAAGGTTATTTTGTTTTTAAAAAGAATCTATCAAAAACTTAATTTAAGTATTTTTCATTGGAGAAGTTTCATGTCATGATGATAGTGTATTAAAGGGAGGAGCTGTTTCTGGAGTGCAGTGTGAAAGACTGTTTTAAGGAGATAAGTAATTGGCTTATCTAATGTTTTCACAACATGCAGGAAGAGAACCATAGGTTTGGTAGACCCTCCTCATTTAGATGAAATTAATGAAGATAGTGCTTAATTTTAATATACAGTAATTTTTGGTTTGCATTTCTGTTGTGCAAAATACTTCATTTTACTAAACATTTTTGTCAGTTACAAGTCTGTTTGCTCAGCATATTTACTAAATGGGGGATGAGTACAAGTTTCATAGTCTGTCCTTAAAACTTTCTACAGGTCATCCCCAATGCCCTCACTTGATCTGTTACAGCTTTGTTTTACACGTACACTTTCATCTTGTATTTTTGCAGAGGATGGCAAATAGCAGCAGCTCCCCTAGCCTTCTCAATGACAGTGCCAAGCAGTATGCAGGCCATGGTAAGTATGTTTGAAGTAATACATATAAAAGTATGTTTGAAAATTTGAGGTTCACTTTCACGAAACTGAGGGTTAAGGAAGTATTATTTGTTCTCTGATTTTCTTCTAGATACAGCAGAACTTTATTTTTTAACAGTAGTATAATGGAAAGCTAAAGTGCTACTGAACTCATAAATTTTTAGCCTTCTCTTTACTGTGGGGGAAAAAGCTAAAAGAAGTCATTATCAGTCTTGTCACTTAAAGTGAAATGCTAGTTTGGATATCGACTATAAAGCACTGATAGCTTAAGCATTTATGTAGCTTCACCATAGTATCCCATTTTATTATGCTTCTTGGATAAGTTATTGTGTGGGATTAGTGTACAGGTGTTTTCCCTTAAATTTAGGGTGTGTGGATTTTGTGAAATGTCACATAACTGATTATTTTTAATAGCTATTCAGTTTTGTCTTGCAAGCAGTACTTTGCCTCTTATAATTTTTTACTTGCTATAGGAACATGTTTTATATACATGGTTTTCAGCTGAAGAAAGTATCTTGATAGTGGAGGCCTACATACTCACTAAGTTATTGTGGAGGGTGTATTGAGCTTTGTAATGGGCTCTTCAGAATCACTGCAGATTATTTCAGCTGTAGCTGTTAAATTAAGTTCTTTAAAGAGGAGGGTATTGCTCCCTTATGGCAAGGACATACATTTAAAATAAATTTCTGCTTTGAAAATTGCTGTGTAAATTATGCTCTAGAACTCCATTTGCATGTCTGACCCTGCAGCTAGTCTACTTACTAGGATTATAATTTTTTAAGCATGGTAGTAAATACTATAAAATGAACTTGCTTGAAAGTTGAAATTTATGGGTGTTTTCTTGTTTTTCTTCCTAGTTTATTTCCAGTAGGCTTTGAGATTAACTCTGCTGCTTTTGTCCCACTGAACAATTAGCTATTCAAGGCAGTGGAGGTCTCCAGTTTTAAATGCAGTCAGAGTTTGACTGTGACAGGCCAAATAGTAATGGTGATGCATGTCAAGGAGAGAAACCAGACCAACTTCTGGAAACCGTTTTAAATTTTGTTGCCTCAGATCCTTCCCCCTCCCTCTCCCTCTCTCTGCCAAGTAGTGCTTCACTTGTAGAATTGCCCTTTTAGGAAATATTTATTGTTGAACAAATTTAAGATAAATTCTCTGTTAAGAATTTAATGTTGAAGAAAGTGTTTCGTCAAAACCCCGATGTTTACAGCTGGCAGTCATCTGCTAATTTGACAGTTTTAGCCGTGCAGTTTGGAGTTTTAAGTTGTATCTGTGAATGTTACACAGTTTTTGATACTTCAGTGCTGGAAAGGATGAATAGGAACAAAGAAAAGCAATAAAAAGTTATTAATGGAATGAGGACTTTTGCTATCCTTGGTTCTGATTTAAATTAGATGTGCAGAACAGTGACAGGACAAGCAAAATCCACATCATTATTTCTAAGACCTGTTGCACAGAAGATTGGTAATTTCAGGTAACTGGAGATCATAGAACCATAGGATCTTTTATGCTGGAAAAGGCTTTTTAAGATCAAGTCCAACTGTTATCTCAGCACTGCCAAGTGCACTACTAAAGCTTGTCCCTCAGTACTACATTTACACAATACCCCTAGGGATGGTGACTCATGCACTTGCCCTGGGCAGCCTGTTCCAATGCTTGTCAGCCCTTTCAGAGGATCTTCTGGTGAATTAGAAACATTGTAATATATCATCTACAGGGTTAAAAATAACATGTAAATGTAAGGAGCACTTACAACAGGTTTTCTGATCAGATGGAGGCTGTGAAATGTTAGGTGGACTTTAAATAGCATCAACAGCAATTAAACTTACTGAATTCTGTTAATGAGCACCATTTCAATTAAGCAGTTGCACAGAATCTAATAAATGCTGTGGGTTTTAACAGTGTGATTGCTAAACTTAACTTTGTCAAATGGATTTTTCCCATGCAGAAATAAGTTAAAAAATACAAAATTTCTTCTAGTAGTGTGTATATATGTATGTAACATGTTGGTTTTACATTGGTTTTATAGATCCACTAACTTCACCAAATTCATCCTTGTTTAATGACTTTGCTGCCCTCAGTGTGTCTCAAAGGAGGAAGGTAGGCAACAACTAAATCTTAAGTAGCATATTTATATATGAGTTGACAGGGAAGAAGATCTGGAATAACTTGAAATGCTATATGAAGTAAGAATAATTCTTCTGATGTTACTAGATTTATTATAATACATTGCTGCTGATATAAGTAAGATCTTACTGCTTCATTTTTGCTACATCAGATCAGACTGCTGCTGCTATTAAGAAATACTCCAGGCACTTGTAAACTGAAGTTTATAGAATATGAAACTTAGTATGCAGGCCATTGAATTTGAAAACAAATTATTCTACTAAGGGGCATGTGACCTGCAAGCCTTCATGGCAGCAAGTTCAGAATACATTAAGAATCATTCTCCCATTTATTTGTACATTATGTGATAATAATTATAACAGTTTGAAATTAATTTAGTTTAAAAGACACTGTTATCATTGGGAAGCAAGGGTTTGGAGTTTTTTTCCATCCCTCTAATTTGTATTGAGAAGTCTTTCTTTTGCTGAGGGCTAGACAGCATCTTCAAACAACTTTAACCTGCAGCTGTGCAGGTTGTGGTGTTTCCCAGTTAGATACTCGGTGGCTGGAGTAAGAGACAAAAGTTTGATTATGAGAGAGTTCCTTCTCTTTTTTGTGAACTGTCACTTACCAAAACCAGACATTATCTTGTCCCAACAAGTTATTAAATTTTACTTTCACTGATGACTTTCATGTTCTACTACTTATTAGCCACATTATCCTAAGCTTTCCTGTAGTAAATAATGAAAGCAAGCTACATCAGCATGGTCTGTATTATTCCTGCAGGTGAAGATTAAGCTTAAAGATAATTGCTATAGTTGGTCCATCACACTGTTTTTTAAATATAAATGCTGTTAGAGAACATTAATTTTCTAATATTATGATGTATCCAAAGTACATGGAATGTCTGCATTGCTCTTTTCCTTAATGCCGGTACAGTGCACTGAAAGTTGGATGTAAAGAACTATAAATGTGTTGCTTATCCATTTACAAAGGCTGGTAAAAATGAAAAATAATCATACGTTCCTCCTTAACACAGGCTTTGAGAGCCAATATATACATATATGTATGTATGTACATGCGTGTAAACTTGTGCTTATGTGTATGCACCACATGCACCAAAGAAAACAAGCTATGAAACAGAAGTATTGCAAGAATGACCACTGTCTCTAAAAATTACTTCAAAGTTAAGCAGTACAAAGTGGAAACAAACCAATTAATGTTTACTTGCAAAGCACAAATACCTCAAAGCTCAAATACTAATTCAGAGTGCTTTCTGACTTGGTCCATTTTTTCCTCAAGAAAAAGAAGCACATTAAGGCACTGGCTGCTAAAATAGTATTAAGAGTAAGCTTTATCTGTGAAATTGATAACTTGGATTTTTTTCTAGTTAGCATTTCAGCTATAACTGACATTAATTGAAAGAGGTTTGTGTTTTTCTTTGCATATTAATAATTTATTTTTTATTATGACTGCTATTTTGTAATGTATGCTTGTATTAAAGGCTGTTAAATACTAGTAATGGGGAGATTTTCATAAAATACTATTTGAGCTGTGTAAATCTAGGCATCCAGGCTCCCTCTATAGTCAGCAGAGAGAGATGAGTAGCTTAAAGAAACATTTAGCTCACACTGAGAAAAATACTTTTGAAGTGACCAGATGTTGGTGGTTGCTTTAAGTGGAAAAAAACTGATGGCTAAGTTTTGTGACTGACTGACTTTTGCTGACAGTCAATACATTGCCAATAGTCATGGATGTAGTTTTAAAGTATTTTTAGTATTTTTTATTACAATATCCAAATTGTATTAAGTGATTTCCTTAAAAGCACTAAATGCTTGAGAGCCAGATATTTAAAAACCTGCATGATTCCCCTCTGGGCCATTAACTAGGGTTTGTTTAGAGCTTGAACAATGGGATTTATCAGGCCAGTGCTCAGTGCCTGCTATATAAAGGGAGCCTTGGTGACTAGTTCAAATGTAGGTGTTTGCAACATCTACTGTTTGAAAAAAATCTCCATTATCTTACTAAGAGCCCAAGTCTAAGGTTTTGTTTGTTCTGAACTAGCTGGCAAAACCAGCATTTCCTTCGTTTATCACTGACTTGGAGGACAGATATAATACAGTCTTGGTAAGTGAATAAAGAACGATCGCTTTCTTTAAAAATATAACAATTCTAAATTGTAATATTTTGAAGTATTAAGTTATTTGGAACTATGTAAAAATTGCATGTTTGTGTCATCTAAAACTGAGTAGTTTCTGTAAAAGCATGTACTATGTAGTTGTGTTAAGCAAGTTTATTGATTGTCTCTTGATATTGCTGATCATGTTATACTGGCAGCCCTTTAACAATGGGCAAGCCACGTGGAGAATATTTGATATCAATAAAATACTGAAGATAAGTTGATGATTGTAATTCTGAATATCCTTGCTTTTCAATTAGACAGCATTTTTGAAACTAGTTAGTATGACTGAGCTATTTAATTTGCTTTTGATTAATTGATGGTTTGAGACATTCTATTTTCTGTTTAAAAAGTAAACATAGTCCTTGAATTTTTATGAACATTCTTGAGGTAATTATCTCTGTTTAGAAATTATTAAACTGCATTTCAATTTTAGATTTCAGGAAAGCTAAGATTACTATTTAAAGACATTTTTATAGGATACTTAAAATGAAATCAAAGGAGCTAAGTATTTCTGTAGATGGAGCCTTGGTGGAGGTTCTGTCAACACTAAAACCTTCTGGATTTACTGTCCGGTTGTTGTAACTCCACATGCAGTAAGACAAGCAACCTTAAAGTGAATTTCCTATAAGAGATTTTTAGGTAAGTATTAATCTACAATGCACAAATAGGATTTGTGAAGCATGAAACAAAAGCTAGACTTAGTAATAGACTAATACACTTTCCCAAGAATAATGATGTCATGCTTATTTCATTTTTTCTTCAAATACGTGTTATGCTTGTTAAAAATAGGATGGCATTCTGAACTTGAACTTCTTGGGTGTTTTTCCTAAATTGACTTTAGCCATTATCTAGAAAAGTGCTCCTCTCTAAACCTAAAATGATCTGTCTGGAAAAATTCTTGCTTTCCTTTTGGTGGTTCTGGTAAACAGTTCATAAAACCTTGTGTGACATAACTGATCAGAATCTGCTGCCAAGGACATGACAGCTTAATGCACTAAGAAGGAAATATATTATGAAACTTTTGTTTAAGTTTGTTCTGAGACTGTTGCCACCAATCCAGGCTAAAAGGTTCCCTTACTTGTCACTGGTCAGCCTTACAGGATAGTGAAAAGCACTTACTTTTACATTTTACTTTGTTTTTTCATACCTTCAATCCTCATGAAAACTGAAGTTTCTAACACTGACTTATTTCCATTTCATTTTTTTAATTGTTCAGTCACACCTAGAGGAGGTCCATTAAGGTGAGAATAACTTCAGTTCCCAGGCTGCAAGGGGTGAACTAATTGCTGAACTGAACAACTTTAAATACAATTTTAATGCTGCTGTTTATGTATTTTGAAGAAGTTTTTTTCTAGAATGCCTTCCATTATTTTAGGTGAGTAAAGGCAAGGACAAAAACTCTAGATTAGAAAGGAAAGTATAGGAGAGATTATCTGAGCTGAAGTTCATTCCAAACAGGGTGCAGCTGTTCAGTGCCGTCTGCGGGGACTTCGAGCGAGTGAGACTGGACAGCAGACTTAATTAATTTACTTTGATCAGCAGAAATAAATGTGCATTAAAAATTATTTGAAACAAAAGACTACCTGTAAGCCTAGCCTGCATAAATGCAAGCTTTTTAACGAGTATGAGAAGAGTTTGACCTCTCAAATTTAAAAGAAAACAATAAAGATAACTTCAAGTACTGTGGATATTAAATTCTGAAGACTTAAATGGTTACTATTTTATTTTTGAGTGTCCTGCCTGTGAGTCTCCTGCCTAATTTTGTTACCTCTTGGGAAGCTGTATTTCTCTGCAGCTTCCTGTTTCCAGCTCTATCTTGACACATCTGATACCTGATCATTATCTAGTTCAGTGGTGTTCATTGAAAAGCCATGTGTGCTGTATTTGGTCTTGCTGAATTTAGTTCTAACGAAAATGTGTCGAGACTGTGCAGGACTCTCTGAAAGGTGAAAACTGTCTCAGAAGCACAAATTACGTTCTGATGAGTTGAGCATCATGTCACTGTTCTGTAAGAGAATTATGGCTGCACAGACTGTATAATGTACCTGGGCTAAATTTATATTTCAAAACTAAATTTTTGCTTCTAGGATTTATATATCCATACTGCAATAATAAAACATTACAGTTGATAAGTCATGCTAAAAAAAGTTGTTGCAGCAATGCAGAAAGACTATGCTTTATGAGAAAACTAATAAATGTTTGTAGGTAGTACCATGGTCTAAAATGTGTTACAAGGATATAATATAATCTAATTTACTTTACATTTTTCCTTGGAATAGTTAGTTATTGGAATTGTTCCTTGGTTGTGTGCTCTTGCTATCTTCGTTATTACTACTTAGATAAATAGGTATTTTTCAGTTCTAAGTGTAACATGAGAGAATATATTATTCGCTTTTATTTCTGTGTGTGGATTAGTGATCATTGCAATGCATAAATCAAATTATAAAAGCATTTCGCTTTAGAAATATTTAACACTTACATTTTGCCTCATCCTTTTTTGTATTTGAAGTCAAATAACTTCAAATGTAACTGATATGCAAGATGCTTTTGTTTATGTTTACAAGGTTTGTTTGATTCTTTCTATGCCAAGGCGAATGTAATCTTCAAAAATGATTTGCAGTAAAATAACTAAATTTTTTTTAAACTTGTGCACACATTAGTTGAAGACACTATACAAATATTTAAAGCGACTAGAAAATATACCACTTTTGAGAAATCACATGCTTATTAAAGACCAGAGTAAAAGCTGCATCAGTCTTTAACCCTCTTACCCATATATTTGGTAACTGTGCATCGTTTTCCCACTTTTTTGGTAAGCAATACAAAAATTTCTGTCCCGTTAAAAGCAACCTTTAAACATGACAAAAACCTGTGGTTTGTTCATAGTGTTCATTTAGCAATGGAGTTTTTGAAAGTACATCTTGGGTTGGTGGTACTCTGACAAGTCTACACTATAGGTAGAACTATCTGCATTAATGGTGGTGGAAAAAAAATCTGGTTTTTCATCAGTTTACATCAATTCAACAGGTGATATTAATTTCTTAGTAAAGAACTTTGTTGGTATAACTACATCCATGCCAGGATTTAAAGTTGTGGTAGTTCATACATCATCCCACGCTAGTTAGGCTTCAAAATTGATGAGAAAAGATTTGACTTAGATATGTCAGTTTTCCTGCTTCTGAACTCTTCAAGATTTTCATGCCTTCAGCATATATACTCATGAAATAAACCTTTTTAGTACGTTCACCTGAAAAGCTTCCCTTAGCTATGGTTTAAAATGCATGATACAGTGCCTGATCTGTTGCATCTCTTACTCTAAAATTTGTTTAAACCAAGAATTATTATTTTTTTGCAATGATCAGATGTGTTGCTCTGGAATAAGACATATTTCAATGTCAAATGGCACACTTAAGTTTTCTTTGGGTAGAAGAATCCTTCTTGTTTCTCTCTGTATGATACTTTTCAACTAGTGAAATTCTGTCCCCAGCCAAACTCAAGTTTTCATGAGCAATCCGGATGGAAGGATGGCTAATCTGTTAAATGCACATGATCTCCATGTATAGTATCGGAAACTTCAAAATTATAAACGTATAAGCTTTATAAATGTTAGCATAGTCTTCTTTCTTTCGTAAGGGAAGAAACCTTCCACCCAACAACGAATACCTGCCAACCACACGATTATTTTTAAGCTGTTGACCAAGCTCCTATTCCATTTTTTGTGGATATCAAAAATTAAAAAATTGGTTCCAACCTTCAGAAGCTGAAATACAAAAACCACAGATGTGGTCTGCCTGTCTACCAGTGGGAAGTTGTAATAAAAAAGAGTAGAGGGTATTTTGGTTAGTGGTTAACCTAATCCATGTGAAGGGGTTTTTCAGCTTTATTGGCTACAAACTTAAAAGAGTTAAGTTAAACTTAAAAGACAGTTTTTCTTTTTCCTATTTCCATCTTGCAAATCTGTTAGGATACTCCTGTTGACCATAACTAATGTTCAGATGTAACACTTTACTGTGTATTACTGAACCCAGTTACAGAGTTGTATTCATAATTAAGGTGCTTCTTAGTTGATTGTGCCTGTACAGGGGCTCAATAACATGTTGAAATTCATAGCCATGGCTGAGTGTTTCAAGTACTGTCTTATTCCAGCTAATCAGTTATGGTTGTTGGGTGAAAATAGCGATAACGACACCAAGAACTTTTATTTCGGTTTTAGTTTTAAAGGCATGATAAAACAGAAATTTGTTTTTTTTTTCAGTAAACTAGCAGCCCAGCTGAGTGTTTAACCTCTTTTTCCAATGGTCTCTCTGCCATTAATTTTTTTTGAAAAATGAAGTCTTTAGAAAGTCAGCATTGAAATTTATCTTGCTTAAGTTTGGTTTCAGTAGTACAAGGAAATTGTGAGTTTGTATAGCTGGTCTTTTCTGTCTGATGATGTAATATTGTTTGTTGTTTGTATGTGCAGATATGGTCAACTCGCTGTACAACAGATGAGCCCTAGCTAATGCTACTGTTATACCTTTTAGCTATAGTACTTTAAGGTAGTGCTGCTTCATTTAGCGTGTGATGGAGAAGGCTTAAGATCACTTCTATTTGGTTTGGCAGTAGAAGCACATAGATACCATTACCATAGCTCAGATTCTTCACAAATTTTGAAACACAATAGCCTGCTCGTGTGTATGTATGCCAAATTTAATTGGGTATGTTTTGGTACTAAAAAGGTTTTGTAAATCTAAAATTCAAAACCTGCTAGAGCTCAATGCAGTTTAAGGAACAGAAATGTCGTTTGGGACCTGAGTGATCCAGAAAAAAATCGAGTTACAGATCTTCAGTAGAAGAAGACTTTTCAATTGTGTAGTTTGATTTGTCAGCTTATCTAGACTTAAATACTACATGAAAGTTATTAGACGGGGAAGTCTTTACAGTTTGAATGTTTGTAAATATTTTCTTGTTTAAATGTATTCCTCTAGGATAGCCATGGAACATCTTACACTAGAGGTCAGTTTAATCCTGAATTAGAAAAAGGAAGTGTGATATTGGCCACTGTTCCTGAAACAGGAGGAGCTAGGGGCAAAGACACAGCAAATAGTAGGAAGAAAACAGACTTGCTGAGCACGCTTCCGAAGTTCTTGTTGAGTGAATGAGAACCAAGTAATTAAGCTGACTTGAGGAATACTTTCTAGCATGGGCTAGTGAAGTTAGTAATCATTAGTAGTGTTCTCATGCGCAGATGCTACTCAGGAAGGACTTGTTTCTGGAATGAATTTCTTTTGTTTCAAGTGTAATGTTTTTCAGACTTGAAGGGTTTATCTTTCCTAATAATTGTGCCAACCAGTAGGCTCCTATCATTAATTGCTGGCAGCAGCTTGGTTCTGCAGGGCAAGGGTTATAATCATTAGCTATGATTGAAAATGCTTACCCTTCTCACCCTGGGGGGAAGCTAAGCTGTTGCTAGCAATTAAAGCTGGTTCTTGCTTCATGTAAACATTTGCAGCCAGTAATTACTACATCTGAACAGTTTCTTTACCTCATAGAAAGACTGTAGGGAAGGCAAAAAAGCAATTGTTTTTGTAAACATCCAAGAGAAATTGTCCCCAAGCATAAAAGTTTGGTTTATTGGTCCAGATTGTCATGCCCTCTGTGTTTTAGGTAGATGTATTTACATGTTCATATATATAGAGATATATGTATATATAAGTTCAGAAATGATCAGTGGTTGATGAGTTCTTGCTCATTTTAAGGTGAACTGTTTTGTGTTGCTTTATTTCCTGCTCTATGTAGAGGTCAGGGATGTAGCAAAGTTGATACACTTATTCAAATTTCTCAGTCTATTTGCTTTCTCTTCTGTTGAACCTTTCCTCTTGGAAGATACTGTTTTCTGATATCCTGTAAATTCAGATTGCATTTCTAAATCAGATCCCATTTTGCTCATTGAGAACAAACATTATTTAGAATGACTTTGGTGCAAATAGGCTAAAATTTATTTCCAAATGTTACTATTGTATATTCCATCTTCTAATGTCTGTCTAAATAATGAAGTCTTGACCTATTAATCCTGTAATGTTTTATGATAGATAATGAAAGTAAAAATTTTATTTAATCTCATCCAGTTTTGAATTTCATTTTTTAATACAAATAGGCCAAGAACTACTGGAACATGAACTCATATTGCCTCTATGTTGCTTTAGGGTTTAGAATTGACAATTTTTTGCCCCCCAGCCCTCAGTATGGTCCTTCATAAAGCCTAAAATACAGTTTCATAATGTTGTCTGGAATCTGAATCCTGTTGTGACCAAAATAGCCTTCTTCCAGATTGGCTCATTTCCTCTTTAGTTTTGGTTCTCCTTTTTAAAATATTTGTAGACAACCAGTTATTATGGAAGATTAGAAGAACCCTTTATGAATGGAAGTATGTTTGGGAACTGGATTGTAGTCCAGTAGTCTGAGGCAGACTGCACCCCTGCACTTGTAGAGCAGGGGGAGAGAGAGAGCTGGAAAGCTTCCAGGGAAACTGTTACTCTTCATTACGTTATTTCCAATAGTTGGCCTAAGAAAAATACATACTGTATTCAAACCCTGCCCTGAAGTCAAATCCTGCTTGAATGTCTAGCTTCTCAGACCCTTATGGCTTTGCAGGTTAGGATTTTAGTAGTCTTTCTGATTTACTGAGATACGTTGTCCAATAGTTGAGTGTTTCTCCAAATAAGCAACTGATACTTAGATTTACCATGATCAGGTGTGTGTTTGAACTGCAGGAGGACTTTGTGCTACCCATTGCAGATTTTTAATTGGTATGGTAAAATTCAGTCTTGTTTGTTGTTACTAAGGTTGGTTAACTCCTCCATGAAGTTTATTGCCTTTGGTAGTTCATAGTCCACGTTGCTATCCTTGGGGGTTTTTTGTTGTTTTGTTTGTGGGTTTTGCAGGATTTTTTTTGGAGAGGTTGGTTTGTTTCGAGTTTTTAGGCAAATGAGGTACTATTGACTCTATTGAGTTTTAATTCTTTCCAAGGCTTTCAGCCTAAGAGGTTTCAGGGAAGTAGAGAAGAGAATCTATTTAGGTTTTCTTTTTGCAGCCATTTTATGGTAGTTTTGTCCTGTGTTTTACAAATTGTTTCTGTGTGAGTGGGAAATCTTCTCCAGTTAGATTCTTGCCTTGTTTCTTGAGGAATAATTTCTAAAATGTGTTTGAAGGTACATGTTGCTAAGATTTCTAAGGTGCTAGGTGACGTAGATACCTGGAGAAAGGTAAGTTAAGCTTCGATTACTTAGAGTGATCTATATCCAGATGATAGTTGCACTGCCACATAAAAATGCCCAAACAAAACCCTACAGCAAAAGAAAACCAGCCAATGCCTGCAGTTTGATGCAATTGTTGATGTAACTGGTATAAAAGGCTCTGGTCTAAATATGCATAGGTACTAAAATATTTCTTTTGATGATATTTACTATTTAGGTAGATATTCATAGGTTTGAAAGCACAGAGAAATCTGGAAAACTTCTGTACTTTACCTGTTTGAAAGTATTTAACAGATTTTCTTTTTTACAGTGTGCCTTTTGAATTTAATGTTCATATCATTCTTTATAAGTAGTTCAATTTGTAGAGATTATTGCCAATGTAATAAAAATGTCACTGTTAATGAGGTGCAAGTAATTCCTGCATGTTAACTTCCTCAAATGTGTTTTAATTTCTCAATTTTATGACAGTTCCCAATGCATTTGTCATAGTAATTCTTGTCTGTTTTCACTTAAGACAGTAGCTGAAGTTATTTTTTTAAACAATAACCTGAGCAGAAGTATTTTTCTCCGAGTTCTGCTGCAATTGGCTACTCAGTTCTACCTGATTTTTAAAAGCAAATTTTCAGGAGATGAGTCATGGCAAATTTGAATTAAAAATTTGTTTGCTAGAAATTTCAAGGGAGGTGTTCATTACTCTGATGTGATTGAAGGTATCTCTTTTGAAAATAAGGATTTTTTTTAAACAATTCCTCATTTGCACAGAATTACCAAATTTATGTGCGTATTTCAGTGGCTGACTTGTGATGGATGGTTTTGCTTACAAATAATTAATAGTCCCTGAAGTTTATTTTCTTTTTTGTTTTTTTTTTTGTTTGGTTGTTTTTTTAAGGATTGTTTATTATAACCAAATAGTCAGGATTGAAAGGAAACAGTCTCAGTTAAATTTTACTTGCAAATTGTTTCCTATTCCACCAATCCAGAATCATATCACAGTGTAATACCTATTTTAGTGTAGCTTTAGATGAGGGTTGTTAGGAGTGGCCTGGTTTCTCTCCTTCTTTTTCATAGCCCAGGAAGTATCGACTGGGAATGCTGGATGAGAGGATAGTTCCGGTGGGATCAAAAGCAAGAAAATCAAAGAACCCTATTGGCTGTCTGGCTGACAGGTGTAAAACAGGAGTACCCATCAATATGGTTTGGTGGAACAGAGTCACAGAAAACAATTTACAGGTAAAATTATTTTTTACTAGTCACTTTTTCAATATTTTGGATGTTTTATTTTAAATTTTGGAAAATGTTAGAAACAGTTACTCCAAGTATGAGTTAAGATCAAGTCAAATATTTATTTCACAAAGTAGGCGTAGTGGCCTTCTGAGAGTGTGATTTGGAGATATTATCTTCACCCGCTGCTGAGCTCTGTACTTTACTTGATTTTGGTATAATCTGAGGAGAAGGAGCAAAAGTAATCATTTAATGTATTCCAAAAGCAAACAACCACAACCCTTAATTCTCATCCTAGGAAGTTTTCTACTGGTAAAATTAGTGATTGTTGTTAAAATGATTGACACACTGCGAATAGATGCCCTCACTACAGAATTTGAAGACATTACCACCGTGATCAGGAAGTGTAAATTCTTAATTTTTATGTTGGGATAGTTTGTATTTCTCAACTTGTTTGAGAAATATATGCAACTCTTACCATTATTTTACTTTATTCCTGAATCTTCTTCAGCTCTGTGAGAGGGGGGTGGTACAGCTGGATTTGAATATCTCTTTACTGAAGTAGCAGGTAATCCTTGGGATAATAATGAAGGATGATACTAGTCTAGGATCAATCAGCTTCTTGGCCCTTAAAATGGAGTTTAGGTGGAAATTATTACAGTGGTGGGGACTGCACCACTGCTGCTAATACTGTTTTCACTTGTGTAGTGCTTTTGCTTCCTCAGAGATTATTTTAGTCTTCCTATGAGGATTATGTTATTTTTTGTGTTTTCTAAGTGAAGGAAATGGGTTAAATGACAACAGACTTACAACTAGAACTTATGACATTTTAAGATTTTCTTTCAGTTCACTGAATTTCTGCCATGTAGGGGCCAACATGATGCTTGTACGAGCTCCTTTCCACCCTGATACTAGTTTTGCACTATCTGATGTTTGGACATCTCCGTGTTACTGAAATGGGCAGTCATGGGCAGTGTGGTGTAGGCAAACTGATGCTACATTGTTTAGGGGCGTTTGGACCTTCAGTCTGTCTTGGCCCTTTTGCTGCTGGGGAAGCAGCACAGCCACTGATGGAGAAAAGATGAAACTTAAAGGAAACATTGGTAGAAGGACCAGGTAGGCTTGAAGGACAGTGGTGAGAGCCTGTGGAGCGGTACTATTCTGAAGGGAGAGAAGATTGACAAACTGAATTTATCGTGTGTATCTAATAGTGAGTGTAAGCCATAATTAGAGACAGTTGTTCTCAGAAGACAGAATCAGAAAATTGGTCTTGAGGTGGACATTAAAGGGCAAGAAAAGTCCCATTTGCACTCCTGTCCTCTGTTGTTTTCTTGCTGTACCGTGATGCAACAAGCTTTGTTGTTAATCTACTCCATTTAGATTAGAAGCAAAAGAACTTAATGCTTCTGGAGGCTGGAGAGGCAGTAGCCTGGAACTTGAGGCTTCTTGCCAGGAGCAGTTGTCTTCTCAGTACCTGTACACTCTGAAATAGTGTTCAAAGTGTGGCAAAGGGAAGGAAGCTCAAGGTCCCCATGCTTTCTGAGGTTGGCACTGTTTGGGATTGGCTACAGAGCATGTAGCTTTTGCAGGATGCAATTCCAGGCTCCTTTATTGCACCAGAATCCTGTCTACATAATTGATTTAATATGTGCAGCTTAAGATTTTGTATTACATGATGCAATTGTATAGCTTCCCATGGAGATGTGGGCTTTAGCAAACCATGTATATGCACATGTGGTGCGAATACGAGCAGAAGGGTGTGCCAGCCGTAATAATAGAATTGGAGGAGAAACAGGAGGGATTGAAGAGAAACTGCAGAGTCTGGCAAGACTGAAGAAGGAAGGGTGTTAAAACTTGCATTGTAAAATAATTTAACTGTTACTCCTGCATGGCTATGAATTTATAATCTGGATCTGTTTTATGTAAATATGGTGTTACACTTACATGATTAAATGTGAAGTCTGCAGAGTGAATTGTACTCTGGGTTGTGCATTATAGAAGAAAGAAACCCAAACCAAAGTTTGTTTTATAGTGAGGTATCCTACCTTATTCTAGGAAGTGTCCTGAGCTACTATACTACCACATAATACATATTATCATAGCAAATGGTAATCTTCCTTAAAATAGTAGGAATAGATACATTTTAGTTATACAGATTAGTTATTATTCACCATCAGTAACTGATTCTCTGTTTGTTTCTTGAGCAAAAAATAATAATAGAAAAATAAATTTTTCAAGTATGTTGCATTAGGAGCATGGGCTTCTAAAACTTTAGATGTTTTTATAGTACTTTGAAGGATTTTTGTTAAAGAAATATGGAAATATTCCAAATCTTTTAAAGTTTACTTTTTAGTGAGATCTACTTGCCAGTTGTAACAAGACTTTGCTAATAGTTTTGTCTGAGCCTGTGTTCTGGTTTATAAACCAGTAAGTCATTAGCCAACGAATTTTACCCAGTATAAAGAAATTGACTCTTAATTCTTCTGCAAGAGCAATAGAGCAATATAACTACTAATGTTGACAAATTGAAATTTATTAGAGCCTATTGTTGGAGTGATGTGATGACTTGTCACAATAATTATAATAATGTAGCGTGTTACACCAATTCAATGGTGGGAGAGGAGGAGGTTTGCTTTGAAGTCCTTGGTGACCTCCAGTGTCTTCTGGGCTGCTCTGACATCACAAAATGCATCCTTTCCTGATGTCATGGCTTGCAAGGAATCCTTGGAGGAATTGCAACAATGCTCTGTGAAGTGAATCTCCTCATGTAATCTCCTCTCATCTGCCCGTTAGAAAACAAGAAAGAAACCCCAAAACCCAACAACAACAAAATAAAAAAATGTTAAGCTCAAGAAAGACTTCTCCATGTTTCTGTGTTAGTAAGAGATATTATGAAAACTGTGCCAAAAATAGACTGGTAAAGCAGTGCTGTGCTTTGTAGCATGGGTGTGGGTTTGTGGTGGTTTTCTGTAACCATTACACGGTTATGTAATTTGGGATGTCAGAACAGATCAGCATGAATTTGGAAGTGAAGGAGAACATAAAAAGAGAACAAAGAGGCTTGTATCCAGTTTCTAGCATGGTAAGTACATTAGCACATCCTTCCGAAATCAAATGAGATTGGCCTACTTTTTGAGCTAGGTAGCTGCCTTTGGGCTTTGGTTGCATGTGGGACCAGAAACAATTTAATAAAGTAGCATTACAGCCTCTGAAACTGATGTGGTGTGTCTGCCGCTGCTGCTGTACAGCTGCATGCTGCGTTGAGAGATGCTGAATGAGAAATGAGAGAAAAGGGTGGTGTCCAGTATTCTTGTGGGATCCCTGCGTGACTTTCCAAAGGCTTCATAGCTTGTACGTCCCTGTGTTCCAGCTCACTTCTGTACTTAAAGGCACTGAGGATTCACTTATTCATTAGTGCAGCAGTGGGGCCTTACAAGTTTATCACTGAGGAGTGTAAAGACAAATCATATGTATCGAAATTGATAGTTGATGAAACTGGAATTTTGATTTTATTTCTGGATTACAGAAATCTGTTATGTGCAACTCCTCAACATACAGTAATGCCACATGCTGCTGTGTAGTCCTTCCAGTGATGGTCTTCAGCTTAGCTCCTTGGCTTGCTCTTTACTTTCATCTGTACCTTCTTTTAGGGAGCCTTGAATTGTTTTGGGGTTTTTTTTTGTGGTACTCACAGAATATTTTTGTTTATTCCCCTCCATGCTGTATTTTAATTTTATTTGCTTTCATACCCTTAAAAGCATAAAAGCCACCAGACAAACTCTGAGCTGACTGGTGACACAAATGAGTTGTTTAATTCTTCTGGCCTCCTTTTGTGCTTTTGTGGTTCCATCCTTAGTAATTGCATCATGGCAAAATTCAGACTTCATTTGGACTGTACTTACATGTGTTCTGTGAAGTTTTTTTCGCTCTGATGTACAGAAGTATAGGAGTTGTTTTTGTAAGTGGAGCTGGATGGACTCAGTTTTTTGGACTGTCTTTGGAAGTTTCTTTGCAAAGCTGACTGAAAAGAGGCATGGACATAAAGAATCTGAAAATAGAATATTTTGATGAAATTTCTTCATGGAATCATTCTGAGAATGCATGATGTAGGTATTCAGGTAATAAATAGGGAAGTTGCTTCACTGCTTTAGTTTGACAGCATTTTTATTAATATACTGGAAGAAGGGGGGTGAGATTTCAGTTGGCAAGGTTGAGAGGAAAAGGGAATTACGGCAATTTTAGCAAAGGTATCAGAAGTTACCTTAGGTGGTTTGCTAGAAAAACATAGCTGACTCAGTTGTACTTCCTTCTCTTTAATGCTGTTTGTTGAAAACATGTTTATTAGCATTTTGAAATTTTGTATGTGCCTTTTTATGAGACATTTGAAACTGAAAATACACTTATTTAACAGTGCAGACAGTGCTAGTAGTTTTTGTTTGTTTAGCATTTAGAAGTACATTTGCTGCCTTTTAACGTCACAGTATTGCATAATCATTACGTGATTCTTGCATGTCCATTCTTTTAATTACTTCTGAAAATTATTAAGTTTTCACTACCAATTTTCTGTACATATTTTACCAATCCTGATTTATTCTGACTTAAAATTTTCAGCCTCATCTAGCATGAATAAGTTACTTTATTGTGAGATGAGTAATTAATTACTAATTAAATGAAATTTGTTTAAAAGCTGTACTTATGCGAAATTTAAACATAATACAGAATGAAGAAAATGTTTTTCACTAGCAAGATCTAGATTATTTTCATTCTTATAAGAATTTAATTTTTTTTTACTTCATCTTGGGAAGTTTGGTAGGACTCTAAGGCAAAAACTGTAAGAATACTCTGTTGGGTTCTAAAACATAGTTACCATTTAAACAGATTTTCAAGTCTACTGTTGATCCAAATGTAAAACCAAAACTGGAATTTATACTTTGTATTATGAGTTGACAGAGTGAAAGTAGGATATTTTTTCAGGCCGGGAATATAATATTTTGAATCACTGGCCATTAGGAATGTGGCTTTCTAATTCTGGCATATTTGCATGGTCATTGCTGCAAAATGGTTATCTACAATGATTCAAAAATAATTTAAATATTAAATCTTAAAAAAACTTATAGTAATATTACACTCTTTCAGTTTAGTCGCTTACTCTGGCCTAATTATCTTAATTATTTTCATGGAAGAAAATTGTGTTCAGAAAAATTAATGTTTTACTTCAGATAAAATGTTTTCAAAAGCATAAAAGTTTTCAAGAACTGCAGCTTCACATAAATGTAATGAACTTAAATGTGGATTGGGGCTGAAGCTTCAAATTGTCTGAGAGTATTTGCTAGTTTTGACCACCAGTTACTAAAATTTGCTGTATTACTTTGATTAGTTTATTCTGGCTAATGACTGTGGAACTTGAGTATTTTTCTGTATTTAGGAAACAACTTAAAGATGGAGGGATCTTTTAAAATTGTAACCAAAAGTTAAAACACTTTTTTTACCAGTGGGGAAAGTCTTGGATTGCAGCTTCATGTTCATAGCACCACAGAAAGTAAAACAGGCTTTCATAGTATAGTGTCTGTCTTTGTAGATCAAAGCTGTTTACTCATGCACAATGTTTTCATCAAAGTTATGTAAAAACAACTTAATCTGAGCAGGCTTTGATGCTCATCCTGAATTGTGATATCAAAAAATAGAATGAAACTGAATTTTCATCAGACTTGACCCACTGCTGTTTGTAATTCTATAGCATAAACCAGATCAGCCCTAGCAGATTCCTGGGTCTGACACTTTCACTTGGAGAAATTAAAACACCTACCAGTTAAAGTGGAGCTCTTTTTTAAAGTGAAGCTGCATTTAAAAATTTTGATGGTTATAGGTAACTTAGTAAGTAACTTTTTAGTAAATAAGTAACTTTTAGATGCCAAAACTGGTCTCTATGAAACTTGCAGAATGCATTTAGAAATAAGAAGCATCTCTATGCTGTAGGAGTTGTTTGAACCATTTGATGAAAATGGTAAGAGTTTTAAGCAGAATGCTATGGCTGGGATTTTGGGAACTCTCTCAGTTGCTCTACGAAAGTCTGAGTTATCTTCCAGAAAGTGTCTTTCTCTCTGCTTGCATGCTTCAAACCTAATGCCATGTCCTACCCTTGTCACCTGGTTGACACAGTAGTATTTAAGTGTGATAGAGCTGTGGATGCGTCATTGCCACTTTTAGGAGTGGAAAAATGTGAATCTTGTAGTTCTTTAGAATTACATTCTTTTAGCAAGATGTTACAAATTCTGTCCCTTGCTCTCCCAGTTGTTTTGTTTGATGACTACTTAGCTCTATCACTGTTTGGAAAAGTTCTACATTACTCTTTACCACCTCTGTAATTTTCTCCAGTTTCAGTGCAGATGTCGCTGAATGGTTGCATGCCAGTTTTTATCTAGAGGAACACCATTCTCTTAGTTATTCCTGTACCTAAATTCAGATAAGTCCAGAATATTACCTTTTGAGTATAAATGTGTCAGTTACGTGTTTTCAGTCTGTATAATTCAACTTGTTTTGCTGTATTAGTGTATATCTTAATATGCTTTCCTTAACTGTGATTAAAGAGTTTTAAAATTCATGTGAGCTCTTTACCCATTTAAATATAAGTGTTTACTTTACAATCTACATATTTGCTTATAGATGTTCCTTGAATATTCAGAAATGTGCACATGTAAGATGACAAGGTGGTGAAGTTGATATCGTAAAGTGGATAGTGTTTAAAATTTACTGTGTGATTAAATAGAATATTTTTGCTATTTGCTTTTAAACCTGGGCATCTTCTTTAATTTTACAACCTTGAGAATCTTCTTTTTCAGTGCTTTGAAATACATTAATACTATGATATTTGGCAGAAATATTGAAATAAAGATATCAAAACCCAGTTAACAGAAACTCTTTTCAAATACTTTCTTCACTGTCTAAATTGATGTTCACACTTCTTCTAATTTGGCACTAACTTACATTCTCTGATGCCACTATATTGGTAAAGTCAGTATGGGTAATTTAACTGAACTAACAGCTAAATTTACTAACTATATTTGGTAATTTTAAAACTGCCTGAAACCAAACTGGTCCAATATAATTTTCTGTAAAAAACCATTATGGATTATATTAACAGTATCCCTTGTCTATTGGGAGCTGTTGCTGTCTTCTTATTTTACCTGACTTGTTTAGACACTTTTGAGAGGTACTCTGCAGAGGTACTCTGCTGTCCAATAATAAGCTTTTTGCCTTTTGAGCTCTAACTGGGATTTTCTTTTTCTAACCTTCCCTACCCCAAATCAAGCCAAAACCTCACCTCAAAACAAACACTCCAACCCCAAACTACAAAACTGTCTGCACTGATTTTAATAGAAATTAGAAATTGCTTGTGTGTTTATGTTTTATGTGCTAACAAATACTGGATGTTTGACCATCATTCTGCTTCTGTTTTTTTTCTGTGGCACCAAATTAAACTTTATTATTAAAGGTGCTAGAGAAATGAAACATACCTAATTAAAACAGAAGCTAACTTCACAAAAAACCTGAACACACAGATCTATTTGAAATAGAGGCAGGGGTCACTTTTCTAGTAGGAATCATTTTTACTCCTTTAATTTGAAATTGCTAGTTAGTTTGAGATTAAATTGCTGAAGTCATGGGGGAGCAGTCTGTGCAGCTGTGGCAAAGCTTCCTCAGCGTCAAGTCTGTTCTCCAACTTGTAATGTAATGCTTATGGAAAGCCTTTTGCAAAATGTTGTATGAATTTGTACACCAGCTGTTCATATGGAATGTTTGCTTATACTACTCCAGACATAAGCTAAAAACACGTCTAAATTTGTTCATGCAGACCAGCTTCCAGTATTCTTTGTTCTTGTCAGCAAGCTGTATGTACCTTAAAAAGACCCCCCTGTACTAGTAGGCCTTTCTAGAAAGTATTTTCTACCAAATAGGCATTTTCCATCCCTTCTCATTTAAACTAAACATTTAATTTATTATTTTTTTTAAACAGACACCAAATCCTTCTGCAAGTGAGTTTATTCCCAAAGGAGGATCAACCTCCAGGCTGAGTAATGTATCCCAGTCAAGTATGTCTGCCTTCTCTCAAGCCTTGTTCTCTCACCCCTCCATGGGAAGTCCTGCTGCTGCTGGGTTAGCACCAGGTAAGTTGAGAGTAATGATGTGTAGTACAGTGGTTTGTTTTGTCAAACATAATCCTACATATATAGTTACCAGATTTAGTGGGTATGAATGTAGCTACCTCCTACTTAAGCTCTTAATTTTAAGGCGATCCTCAAAAAGTAGAGGAACTTTGGATTTATCTTCCAGTAGTATGGAAATCACACTGCAGGCTGTGAAATCTGCTCAGCCACAGCAGCACTGAAATAACAACTTAACTCTGCTCCTTTTGAGGAAAAGGGTTGCTGAGTTATCACATACTGTGTCATAGGTGGTTCTTGCCAGAGCAGTACCTGAAGATGATTTAAACTACCCATAGTCTAGAAATGCATTGTAGTCTAAAATACATATGATCTTGGATTACCACACAATGATCTGCTCTTTTTATTTGTTTCTAGACTGTGTGATATAGAAGTAATTATTTGCAATATTAATGAGTATATATAAGGACTTTACAATCTGGATTTAAAACAAAAAGTAGAAGACAAGCTAATTCTAAAATACTTTGCCTTGCAAAATAATATTAATTTTTATTGTATCTGTCACATGTAATCTCAAACTTTTAAGGCCACTTTATTGTTATTTCCCAGGTTTAAAACTCTTACTGAAATGTGTTCCATGCAGTCATATAATTGAGTGACAGATTTTTTACATATTTAAGAAGTTCAGGCCCTTTGTGCATCTTTTAGTCTTCTGATCTTAAAATGTTAACTTAATTCTAATAATGCTGTTTAAATGAAATTAAAATATTTCCAATATATAGTCATCAGCAGATCTGGATAGTCACACTGCAGATTCTTTAATGAGTTTCTGTATATACTTAAAACTCCAGCAGTCTCTTGTGGCTGAGAAGAAGCATTAGGTAGCTGCTAAAAGGCAAGACAGACAAATGTTACAAATTATTTTTTTAAACATCTATTGGCAATTACCATTTATTAAAATGAACTTCAGTCTTTCTTGAGGCCAGTGTCAATGTGAAAGAAGCCAGCATTTAGCTTGCATGTAAAAACTTACCGGAGCAGGTTAGGAAAGTGATTGATACTTCTGCTGACCAAATGAACATGTTGTGGTACTGTGTCTGCTTGATACTATATTGTGCTGTACCGTCTTATTGGAAAACTGTTGTGTTTATATGCCTCTCAGCCTTGTCACCTGGATTGAAAAGTGTATAAAGGATTAAATAGAATACAGTAAAATGATCTACTTTTGGAAAGTGTCCAGTGGGGTCTCAGAGGGATCCTTCACAGTCCAATTTCTTTACTATCTGTAAGTAATACTTGAAAGGATAAGTAACACTGATGAAAGAAGTTCGCACAACAATTTCAGCTCCTAGAAATAAATATAGATACCAATGCTGCATACTTTCTAGCCTCTAGATACTATTGTTGTGTATGGACAAGAGGGATGGGGGAGTATTCATAAGAGCTAACTTCAGGCAGAGTTGGCTTGTTTCCCTGCTCTTCCTGTATAATTAAAAAGAAAATATATCTCAAAGTAGGGCTCTTGGTTGGATTCTCTGAATTTTTCCAGAAGCTTTTTCTTCTCTCACTGAGTGCAGAATTCTCTGAACCTAAGTGTCCTATGTAAATACTGCTCATAGACATTTATTTTTATTTAAATGTCAACATTAAAGCTGTCAACAGTATACATCCACAGAAATTCCTGTTACCTCAAGGTCAGCTAGGAGGTGCTCTTTCTAAAAAATTAGGCTCTTAAATAAGAAAGTAGAATCTTTGTGTGGGGAAACTTCACCACTTAGATCATGCTGGATAACAGAATAAAAAAATGTTTAAATACATTCTGAAGTTGTCATGAAAAAATGGTTGAGATCTGTTAGGTTTCAATAAGTGAAAACAAATTCAAATGAAACTCGTATAAAGAGTTTATAGGAATTTTCCTTTGAATAAAGATAAATCTCCTTCCAGTTAATGGGTGCATACTCTCCAGTAGAATAACTTTGGGGATTTAAGTATTTTTGTGAGATTAAGATTGCTTATACTGATTTACAGGGTACAGGAGGAAATTAAAATTTCATAAGAAATAAGGAAATATAGTAGGAATAATTTAAGACTTACATAGTTTTATTCACCCATGAAGTAGGTAAATTATGAAAACAGTCCTTTGATTTCCTTCTTGATGATGGAAAAATATAAGTTCTTTCACATATCTAATTTCTGAGATTTCCCTGAAGATAGGAGTAAATCAAAACCACTTTTGACATCTAGTATTTCATGCATAACTCAATTGTCCTTGGAAAATATTTGTTCTGCCTGTCTCGTTAACAGTATGGAAGAAATATTGAAAAATATGGCAGGGGAAACCTGAAATTCTTTAGTGGATAACTTGTATCCATGCCTGACCTATCGATTAGCATGTATCATGGAAGAAGGTTACTCCTACATTTACATGTTTACTTACATAAGTGCTTTCTAGGGTAATCTCAACATGGAGTCAGCCTTCATCTTGGTAGCTTTTAATAGAATATGGAAATAGAGTGATATAAAATGCAGCTTACACAAATAGTGGGAGAAAATTGTTTCAGTGAAGAGTTGTAAATAGATTTCCTTCACCATTTCCAAACTCTTTTTCCATAAACTCACCTGAATATTATCTTACTGCTCCTCCCTTTCCTTGCTAGCAAACACACCCTGTTTGTCAGTTGTGTGGGCAATTTAGTAAGGAGTTGACAATCTGCAAATAGCACTTTTGCTAACAAGCTTATCTTACCCAGTCCTGTGTAGCTGTTTTAGAGTATTAATGTCATTAAAATATGCAACACAGTGTATGAAAGAAATTCATGAATGTCATCAAAGAGATAAGACATCATTGCTGTGTTAAACTTGAGAGAACAGATGTATAGCTCCCAATAGCGAAAATCTGTCTGTCTTGGGTTTGCTAAAGCTAGGGTATAGCTAAAGAACGATGCCTTTGCCACTGATGGAAGTGACAGCAAATTGCTGTTGCTTCTATATGTAGTCCAAGTCAGGTTCTGAGCTTATGCAGAATGTAAGAGATCCCTTTTCTGCTGCCGGTCTGAGCCTGCAAGCTTAGGAGCCAGGAGTACGAAGGTGTTGTGCTTGTGTCCAGTTGACACATCTCCATTTTTGATGAGCTGCAAGAGTGTACTTCTCAGAGCCCACAGCCCCAGCTGGAGATGGAGCACTTTCATCTGAGGTGGTTTGTGTGGCTGAAGGCCCCAAGAGCTTGTTCCATCCTCCTGGATCAAATATGGTGCAGAAGAAGTTCTGCAGGCATTCCAGAATAATGTAAGAACAGAAGGCGGCATAGAGACTGTAAAATTACCTTTTTCCCAATTAAAACTGAAGAGGAAGAATTGATGATTTAAATTGTTTAGGGAATGAAGCAGATTTAATTAACTTGAAAATACACAGCTACAATGCTAATGACCTGATAGAAAGCTTACAGTAAAAAGAAATATTTAATGAATTTAAGAATGCTACTTTAAGTTCTTGAAATTATCCAATTTTATAATTTACTTTGCTTTGTTGTTTTTCAAAATTTACCTAGTAGTCTGGGGTACTGAGCATTAAAGTGATAAAATGTTAAATGTTTAATTTTTGACCTCTGGATGTGTTACAAGCATTAGAGGCATAGGGATATGGTTGTAGATGAGTAAATTTATAGGCAAAACTTGAAGGCTTTTTAAACCTTCAGTGTTGTAGGCCAGTTGATTTGCATACATGTGAGCTTAGAAATCCTGCCTCACTAAGTTGTGAATTCTCATTAAATCAAAAAGTTGTAGATACTGAGTCATTAAGAGATCATGCATGATGCCCTTTGATCCTGATTATCTGTGTGAATGCTTAGATTCAAAATACAACCTAGCTTTTAATTCAAATACATTGTGTGCTACAAAGCTTTATTAGAAGCATTAATCTCATACAGTGTCTTTGAGCATTGCCTCAAATGTGTGTCAAAATCTGCCATTTCCCTTTCCTCAGTCACAATGAAACTTCGCAAATAAAAAACAAGGCAAGAAATGAAAATATAAGAATGAAGAGAGGTATGTAAATATGATCTCTGTCTTTACAGGAAAAGAATAGCATCAGGAGCTGCAGG
Organism: Rhagologus leucostigma; assembly: GCA_013397725.1. Lineage (NCBI taxonomy): Eukaryota > Metazoa > Chordata > Aves > Passeriformes > Rhagologus > Rhagologus leucostigma. The sequence continues at coordinate 337,676 of VZTD01005146.1, forward strand.
TGTGTGTAGGTAGCCTGCACAATTGCTGTGAATGTTGTGAAAAGATCTTCAAATCTCACAACCATTTCCATGTTGGTATGACGCTATGACATCTGCATACCATGCCACCTCTTTTTAATATAAATAACAATGAAGTGAAAGAAGCCCTTTCTCCTTGCAGTTCATCTTTTAAGATTGTATTTCACTTCTTCATGAAGTATATTAAGATCCCCGAAGACAAGGAATGGAGAGCCACCTTTGCTGGTAGAAAAGTCTCAGGAGGGACAATTTGAAATAGGCTTTTTGGTGTCTGTCACAGTATTCCTGTTGGCATTTGAATTTTAATATAGGGGAATCTTGAACCTTCTCATAGAGAAAGAGTAACGGTATTTGTCAAGATCACTGGTATGATATATCTATCTATCTATATATGTAAATCATAAGTAGATTTTTAAAAGCCCGTTTTTTTAGGCACTTAAGTGAATAGGCGTTTATATAAACGGTGCTGTTAAACCCAGCCTAATGCTGTGAGGTGTGGTTCTGTTGTTACTATTGTATGTTTAGTAACATCTTCTTCCTTGAGTATGAGTTAGTAGGAATATATATTCACTTTTTAATATAGCTATTTTCCTTAATTTTCCTCTATTTGTTATGATTAAATATTAATATTAGTATGCTTTTAACTGACTGAAATACTAATGAAGTTGGTGATATCTGCTTGAGTTTGTGCACTCTATTTGCTGCCTTAAGTACTTAAATATGCATAAGTTTCACTGTATTAGTTTTTTCTTATGTTTTTTTGGTTATACTGGGCTTTCAGTACTTCTTTAGATTGTGCAGAATGTAATGCAAGTCTCTCAGAAGAATCTATCACCTTCAGTATTTGTCTCAGTACTCACCACGGCACTAGGAGCAAAGTTCTTGTAATGTGTAGTATATTGTTCTAGTAGTATAAAACCAAACTGTAGTCAAGCTTCTTTCATCTCCTGAACTCACTATGCATATTGGCAAGTAAGTAGCCCATATGCTCTGCCCGCGAGATGATTTTCCCTGAACTCTCAATGTCCTTTCAAAATGAGACCTAATTAGACTGGAAGGCCATCTGAAAGCGTTTGTGTAATGCTGTGATCCTTTTCTTTCAATCTTGCATTAATAGCTGTGCGAAGACCTTAAGGATTTATGTGTGTAACTGTTCTTTGGCAGGAATAATTTTTTTTTAAAAAGTAAATCTTAAATTGGAAATTTTTTGAAATTGTATCCGTAAAAACCACTAGAGATCTTTTTTCTTCTGAGAAACTTGCAGTAGAAGGTCGCACTATAATTTTAGCTAGTTGCACGTTTTCACTTTTCTTTAAGATATTATGTACTGTATACTGTGTCTTGTACATATAGTGTTTATTTTAAAGCAGAGAGGTCTTCAGTTAATTTTCCATCTGTATATATGAAGTCTGCTGAGATTTTATTTCATGATCCCTACAGTTGACTGTTTTATTGAAGCAGTTATTCTTGAAGCCAGTTATTCCTGTCTGGGTTGAGATGATGTGCTTGCGAGGACTTCAGTTAATACTGCTTTATTGGAATAGAGTGAAAAAGACATGTCAGTAACTTTCCATAGATGAAGAGAACTCTTGAATATCACAAACTGTAGTGTTGTTTCAGTTTAATGGGCACTTTAGTCATCCTTCAGCTTTTAATACTAATATATTGTTTTCTCTTAAATTGATCTTTTCCCCCAGTGAATTAAGAATGCATTTGTGTTCTAGTCTTTTGTTAAAAATGTAATAATCTTTACAGTAGCTGTTGAAATATTTAAGTGTTACTCAGTCAAGGTAACTTTAACCTTGATGAAAACTTACTTTCTTTTGTAGCATGAATTGGTCCTATCAAAATGTGTAACGTTTTACAGTCATGCAGTTAATTTCTAAACAGATTTTTAGGAGACTGTTTATGTTACCATTTAGAAGTGCCTATTGTAATTAAATTTTAAGTTAGTACGCTAATTAGCAATACTCTACAATATTGCTTATCTGCAAGGTGTGTGTACACACATGTACATGTATTAATATAAGGAGAAGTTCTGGCCTAGAAAAGTGCAGACTTTTTTTTCTTTCATATTCTTATATTTTACATTTTTATAAAAAGAATAAATAACTTAAAAGACACAATTAAAAAGAAAGGCATATGATTTTCCCACAGTTTAGATTTTAAAAATCTTGTTTATTTTGTTGGAACTATTCAGTTTGGAGGAATAAAAGAGAATTGTGCTGAATTAATAGCATGGTTTTTGATATGTCAGGGGAATAAATGAGAGGAGCTAAATGAAAGGTTACAAATATTCTGTTAATATCATTAGGATAATAGAGCTTCAAAATAATTTTTCCCAAGCCACTGTTTACTTGTTAATACTGAAACTGTTATTTGCTTTTGTCTTTTGTTTAAAAAATAAAAAAATGAAATGTAGGAGGGATTAATGTACTTTAGGAACACGATAGGATGTAAAATCACTCCTACACATTAGTGATGATGCATTTTGAGAACTCTGCATACAGTAACTCGTGATTGAAGTTAAATAAACTAGTTTATGTAACTAAGAAGTGTGTATGCAAAAAAAATTGCTCTTGTTTTCATTAGTTGGATATTTGCTTAAATTACTGTGGTTACTAGAGCTTACGGAGTTTATTTAATCAAATATCTGAGTAATAACTAACAGAATTCTTAATTAGAGAAGAATTCTCAGCTGTCAGTAGAACGTTAAATATGAAAGTTTTGTATCTTCTATCCTGTCAAGAAAAGAATTTAGTATGACTAATACAATTCTGATTGTATAGAAGAGAAAGTACATCCCAGTCTGAACTGAGCAACAATAAATTTCAAAGATGTTTTCCTTGGTGTTAATCTGAACACTTGAATATCTCAGATCCTCCGCTAGTAAGTAACTGTGCAAGGAGTTTTTTTGAAGGGTTGTCTCTTCCTCAGCAGCACCCTGGAATGTCTATTTTACACCTAAATTTTTATAAATAAGCAAATCTGAGAATTCTGCATGCAATAACTCTTGAAGTAATTAAACTTTTTGGTAACTAAAAAGTGTGTATGCAAAAAAGTTGCCCTTGTTTTTTTTCATTGGTGCACTTTGTTTAGAAGCAGAGTTTCTCAGGCTTCAGTGGAGTTGCCTCTGTAATGTTGAAGGTGAACACCAGCCAGTAAATTATTTTCAAATAAATTAGAAAATCTCAGCAGAAATGTTTGATAGACTTAATATCATGAGATGTCACCTGTCTTTACATATCAAGTGTATTTTTTGGAGGATGACTTTGGAATATAATAATTACAGGAAAATAGGTAACTACTCTCCTGAAGTTATTAATAGTAGCATACTGTGTATTATTAACACACTTACCTGTGTGCTGTATTACTGGAAACATTCATTGCTGTGGAGTTCTAATAAAAGGTACATGCATAGTCAGGTGAAGTGAGTTACAGCTTAGCAAACTCCATTGACTGCTCATGTAACTGTTAAGTAAACACTCACTTACATAGTCATTAATACTTTGTCGTTTTGCAGTTTAATGAACTATCTTCTAGACACAGCATTACTTTGACTTGTCTTCCCCTTTCAGCTACTTCTATGTTTTTCATTTCAGTTCTTCATGTATATATCATAAGTTCTCAAGCCCTATCTCTCTGCACTAAGCACAGATTCTTGGGAAAATATCTGTGCAGTCATGCTCTTACTGTTTTATCTCTCAAGGATTTCTGTGTGTGAAGTTAAGTGTCTCACCTGCTCAGGATATTGTTGGTAGTGAAGGCTGTTTTTCTGAAATTGCTAAATTTTTTTGGTAACAGATTTGATCAAGAATATCTTCTTGTATTTTTTTAAGGAATGTCGCTGTCAGCAGGATCTTCTCCTCTTCATTCTCCCAAAATAACTCCTCATACATCTCCTGCTCCTCGAAGAAGAAGTCATACTCCTAACCCAGCAAACTATATGGTGCCTACTAGTGCCTCTGCGTCTGTCGCTAATGCTGTCTCTCAGCCTCCATCTACTGGCCAGGTGATCCAGAAGGAAACAGTGGGTGGAACAACATACTTCTACACTGATACAACTCCAGCACCTCTCACAGGAATGGTATGTTCACTTTCAATACACAACTCTCTGGAGTTTTTAAGTGCTGAATTGGTTGATACTACAGATATTATTTTTAACAATCTAAACTGATTATTCTGAATGAAGATTAGGCCTTTTAATTATTTCAGTTGTTCTCCCAAAATCGCTGAAATATAAGGACCAGAGAAATTTTTATGTATTTTTTTCGTTTAGAGTTGCGTAGAGCTTTGTGGAGTTTTAATACAGCAATAGAAAGAAAGCATTCTATGTGTCTCAGTAGACACATACATAATGAGAAAACATCAAGAAGTCAGGTTTTTCTTTCTGATAGGTTAAATAGCTCTTACATTTACAGTGACAGGGGAAAGGCAGTTAGGAAAATGTTAAAATAACTATGTGCGTACATATATACACACCTCCCTCCCCCTTGAAATCAGTGGAATTGAATACCTCATTAAAAAATTGTAATGTATCTGACAGTTTATTTGTAACTTGTACTGTACGTGAAGATTTCACAGTTCTGTGGTTTGAACTGAAAGAGTGAGAAAACTCTTCACTTACCTTATCCTTAAGGATTTTAAAAAGCTTCTTGAAATGAAATACTTTATTTTCAGGTATTTCCAAACTACCACATCTACCATCCAGCTGCACCTCATGTTGCTTACATGCAGCCAAAAGCAAATGCACCTTCCTTCTTCATGGCAGATGAGCTCAGACAGGTAAGATGATAGAGAGTTGAAAGGAAAATTGCATATCTTGGCAAAAAATAGAAAATTGCTAATGGTAGAAAAGAAATACACACTTGCAATCTGTGCAGTCAGTTTTCCCTGTGGAGAATTTGAAAAATCAAATCTTGTGATAGGTGGAGTACAACAGAGGGTGGGGATGAGTTACAACATATATGACTGCAATCTAATCTGCATGCCGTGATTTACTATTGAGCTCAGTACTATTACTGATGTATTTTTTTGGTGTGCATGGGTTTATTTTTGTAGCATTCTTTTAAGCTGCAATACTATGCAGTTTTAAAGTCTCCCACTGAAATGAAAGTGTATGCAGGTGTTAGCTGAAGAGCCCTTCTCAGGGCTCATCATCTCAAGGCTGGCTGTGAGTGTTATTTATTTCAGCTTTACTGTAGAAGGTGCCTTTGTCAATGCCAGCTATAGCAAATGTTTTCTGAAGCTCCTTCAAGAATTTAGATATTTCATCATTCAAATTTTCAAGCTAGTGGTCTTCTGACCCTCTCTGCTCTGGACATTTGTATCAATTCTCTCTTTTAGTACAGGTAGTTAGTACTTCAAAGACAGTGTTCTCTTAAGTTATCAAAAATGAGGAGCTGAATTATGATGTTCAAAACTTGACTTAATTTTTCTTTCAGGAACTCATCAACAGACACTTAATAACGATGGCCCAGATTGATCAGGCTGATATTCCTGGTAAATAAGTGTTTCTTACAAATCTAAACAGTGATCGTGTTTTTCTGAAACCATGCACATTCATCAGTATTAACAACATCTTGCAAAAAATGCCACACGTTTTTTATTTTTCATGAAGCCTTAATCATCAGCCTGGGCTGTGGATAACCAAATGCAAAGTGTTTTAGAAATATGAATTATTTTTTCTCTCTTCTATTCTAATTTTCTTCAGTTTTGAAACTCCTTAATATTTAGGAATACTTCTAATTGCTGAGAAAGGAAAAATCATTAAGGCAGTAAAGCATGGTGTGCCGGTTTGGCCGAAATCTAGTAATACAGCCCCTGAGAGAAAACAAGGTTACAACCACCCTTCCCTCCACAGGGTTCAGGAAAAAAGGAAATTTTTCCTCGAAGGAAAGTGAAAGAGATAAAAACTATTTATTTTAACAAACACACAGGACAAGGATAATGATGCTCAATAATGAATTAAAACCCTCGCTATAGAGAGAAACCTGGGAAGATTTCAGAGTCCTTCTGTACGTGTGGTCTCTCTCCTCCTCGGAGCTGGTCGGTGAGGGCGTGGGCCCACCCCCGGGCCTCGGGGAGAAAATTCTCCTGAGGTGTTCTGATGTTGTTGAAACAGTTCAGAAGAGAAGAAGGGAAAAAACCAAAGTCCGAGGAATCAAAATTCAGCTCTCCGTCTCACGCCAAGAGGGAAAAACCAGCTGGTTGAAGAAAAAGCAAGCAGGGTGCTCCCTCTGTGCCATCCACAGCCAGCCAACACTGAGCAGTGTAATCTCTGTGTCCTTGAGAAGCTGCTTTGGAAAGTTCGTTTGTTTTTTTTTTTTCCCCTCAAGCTCAGTTTAAAGGCACAGAAAAGGCACAATATTACTTTTTGGGCATAGAGCATGATAGGGGATACACTTGATAGAGTCACCCCAAGACACATGGTGAAGAACCGTTTTGTATTACTTTGTAGGTATTAGGTACTTCTTTAAATGGTGCATATATTTTTCAAAGGTTGCATGTAAACTAGCAAAGCAGTGTGTTTTGAAGGAATTGGCTGGTATATCAGAGAAGGCTTTGTACTAGTTGTCAGGCAAAAGAACCATATACTATTTAATATGATTTGGCTTTTGGGGAATTTACATTATTCAGCTTGATTTAAACAGTTTTTGGTTGCAGTATCTTTACTTCTTAAATGTGTGCATAATATGATAACGCTGCAGTTAAAAAAATGCAGTTTAGTGTTTTAATCCAGAAGTGCAAAGGTAATCTCTTAATCTGATTTGTAAACCTGTAGCACTTCTCTCTCCTTGTTTTCTAAACCAGTATATCAGAACACATAGGACTGATACTTGCTTTTTTTTCTGATTATGTTCTTACTGTGGTATGAAGTCTGCATGGAAATTGGTGCTTATTAATGAAACAGTGTAGGAAAAACACCAAAGAAATGTCATTCATAAGGGTGAATTTCTAAGGTAAATGAGAAAATGGCAGATGGAACTGTGCATCTATTCTGTTGATTTTACTTGGTGTAACTGTTTTTTGAAGACAATTATTTTTAGCTCTGTGGGATCACTTCTAGGAACCTACCAATATGTTCGTATTAAAGCAAAAATAGTGAATTTTAACTTCACATGCACCTAAAAGATGGCGGTGATAATTTACATGTTAGTGGAAGTCATTTTAATTTTCTCTGCTACTCAATAATTTTCTCGAAGTCAAGTGAAGCCTAATGTTTTTCTGTGTATAAACTGATTTTAGCAGTTCCTGCAGAAGTGGACAGCTACCACAGTCTCTTTCCTTTGGAACCACTGCCACCGCCCAATCGGATACAGAAAACGAGCAACTTCGGGTACATTACATCGTGCTATAAAGCTGTAAATAGTAAAGATGACCTGCCATATTGCCTTCGGAGGATACATGGTGAGAAAAATTGAGTTGTCTCAGTAGGACAAGCATTCCTAAGCATGCCAGTCATATTTTAATGTCTGATTGCTTCTCAGTAGTTTCAGACGAAATGTTAAAGTAAAAAATTCTCATCCTAAACATTATACTTTAAACCATGGGTTTAATTTTTTCCGTAGGTTTTCGTCTTGTTAACACAAAGTGCATGGTGTTGGTTGACATGTGGAAAAAGATCCAGCACTCAAATATAGTAACTTTGCGTGAAGTGTTTACCACTAAAGCTTTTGGAGAACATTGTAAGTTTTTCTTTTTTCTTTCCCTCTGCCCTCCATCCCCTCCCCCCAGCTGATGTGTTGATACTTTTTTCAGATGTGCTTGAGTTAATAAATGTCACCTGTTTCTGTTTTTAAGCTCTTGTGTTTGCATATGATTTTCATGCTGGAGGAGAGACTATGATGAGCAGACACTTCAATGACCCTAGTGCTGACTCCTATTTCACAAAACGGAAATGGGGTAAGGAAACTACACTATCATATAATACTTCTGTGCACTGTTTCCAATACTTCAGCAGTAAACATCTGGTCAGAAATAGTTGTTCAGCCTAATTTTTTGGCTAATCAGTTCTGTCATATCATAAGCTGATTGATATGAGAGAACTCTTCTTCACCTCCTATTTGTAAAATTTTTTTAGATGAACAAACAAGTATAAAATTGATGTCAGTGTGTAAGGGAATTATAGCTCTTTGAAAGAAAAATCAGATGGAACAAAACTGGGAGCCAGGAGTTCTGGTATCCTTATTGCAGGTCTGTCACCAGGTAACACCTAGCATTTAATGGCAATGATTCCAAAATTCAAAAGATATGCCAATTTGATGCTTGCTGTTTAGGTGTCCTACCCTTCTATTTTTTTCCTCACTAGGTATTTTGAGGAATAATTAGGCAGTATTTTATTTGATGGTTTGAAATGTGAAGTACTAGTTAAGAAATGGATTGAAAGATCCCTGTACAATATTGTTTTCAGACACTAGCTTCACATCTTAGGTCTGATTTTTCTAAATCATGTTTATACTATAGCTTCAATGAAGTCACTAAAACTGCATCAACATTCATAAATAAAGTCTGTCACAGCGTGGTCTGTGGCTCAGCAGGTAGCCCAGTAGAGCTCATATGCTTGTGGTTAAAGCCTCTTGCTCTCCAGAACAGTCTGCTGTCGATCATTCTTCCTGTTAGGACCACTTCATGACCCCTGCAGTCTTACAAACTACAGTCAAGTGTTGTCTGGAACACAACAGTGCCATGCTGAGAAAGAGAGGTGGTAATGAATGGAGTCACAGGGAGACTTAAGGTAGAAAGGTACCCTGCAGAGCTTCTTTGGACCAACTTCCTGCTTGATGCAGGGCCAGCTCTGAAATTAGATCCCAGCACTAGGGATGACCAGAGGACTGTGACATGGCCTGGTTTTTTCATAATTAGAGAAGATCTTCCCTAAATGTCTTAAGGCAGCCAGCATATGAAGAGAAACAGAAGCTAAGGTTTTTTTCTTTCTTGTGCCTTTTGAAATTAGAGCTGTTAGCTGTGAATTCAAACTGTTTCAGAGGTTGAGATGTGAAACTTTACTTGGCTATCTTTTACATCAGAGTGTATTGGTTTGGTAGTGTGTGAATACGTTCAAAGAGTTGAAGATAGCCTTACATACGTTCAAAGACTTGTGGATACCTTATATGCTGCATAATTCTCACTGACTTTGCACTGAACTGACCAGCAAAAGTGGAGATGGACGTTGATTTCCACCACTGATTTTGGTGGTAGTATCTCAGACAGAGGAAACCCTAGTTTGATGTGTCATATCCTGTGGCAAATCAAAGAGTGCAATTACAGATTCAATGAGCCTTATGTGAAACTAATTTGGTGAGATAAAACTGGAAGATCTACTGCCAGGTTAATGACTGTTACGTGCAGGACTAGACTTCTGAGCATTTCCCAGTCATGGTTTTCAATTTCCACGTAAATCAGTCTTTGCTATGTTTTTGTATCTCTCTAGAGAATCACAGAAGAATGATGTCTGTTCTAGATAAAATAACAGAAGTTACAGTAAAATTCTTTGGAACATATTCTTTTGTCACACTGCAAAATAATTAAGTTTTGGTCCTATAAAGGGCAGTCATGTCTCATTAATCTATCAAAGTTCTTTAAAGGAAGATCCAGTAGATAAGACCTTGGGGTTTTTGATGAAGTCCAACAGAGTCTTTAAAAGAACCTAAGTAATCATGTGGCAGAGAAAATTCTCTGTTAGGTTAATGCCTGGTTAGAATATTGGAAACAGAAAGAGTGAACAGTGAAGATCACTGACAGGTCTCACAGGATGATGTCCTGGGAGTTGTATTTCTTAACACATTCACTTGTTTGCACTGAAGATAAATGGTCTGTCAAAGTTTGCTGGTAATACCAGATTATTTGGATTGTTAAAAACAAAGGCCAATTGTGATTGATTGCAGAAGGATCTTACAAGACTGGAACTCCTACCAGTAATATAGCAGGTGATGTAATGTAAACCAATGTGATCATAGGAAAAATGTAACTCTAGCTTTAAACATAAAATGGTTGCCTCTGCTGTGACTGTTGCCACTCAGTAATAGGTCTGGGACCATAGTTAAGTAGATTGAGGAAAATACTGTCCTCTTGCTAAATAGCTGTAAATAGGCAATAGATTGATGTAGCTTGTTGAGAAAAGAGCAGTGAAATGGAAGACATTGTATTCAAGATGTGTGAGTCTGATAGACTCCTATCTGTAGTTGTGGTCCTCATGTATTTTGAAGTGTGTAAAAGAGCAGCAAAGAAGTTGAGAAGAGATAACAGGGATGATCAAAGGTGTGGAACAGCTGGATGAACAACGGCAAAGTGGAATAGTGCTTTTCATGCTTTTAAAGATGGAAAGGAATATAATGGGGTTAAAAATGACTGGAATATGGGAGGTGTCTGAAAAATCATCTGGAATAAAGAAGAAATGAATAAAAATAGTTTATTTCTTTCGGCCTAAAACTAAGGACTGACCAATGAAACTAGACAGGTAGCACATTCAAAACCTGTGTAAAGATAATTAAGCCATGGAACTTTCACAGATTATTGTGGACATTTGCCTAGATTCAAGGGGGAAGCGGGCTTACTCATGAAGGAGAAATATTTGGAGACTGCAAAGACATACCTACCTCTGAGCTGCAAATCACTGGAGACTAGTAGAGTATTCTACTTGTTTATGTTTATACACTTCAGTATTCATTGCAAGCTGATTTTAGAGTTTGTGTCTTTGAAACAGGCTCATGGGCTATCGGGATCCTTTATTTGGCCTATTTCAACTTTCTCTTATAGGCAGGAATAATCTGGGAAGTTGGAAATAAGACAGCAGTGTCTGTTCAAACCAAAGTATTATTTAATTAAAATGAGGTGTCACAACAGAACTTACAGGTATATTTAGGGAAGATAACTGTCTCCTGACTATGACACTTATTACCTGCTCTTTCAGTCTTTTTAGTAGATAAATTAGGGGAAAAGTCACTTGAATTCCCAAATTTTGCCAAATCTTTCTGCACATCTTTGCTTTGGCCTTTCTTTTTTTTTTGATAACTGCTGCTTTCTAGTCTGGTCCTCAATAGAAGGAGCAATTTAAGAGAGAAAAATAAGATTGCATACCTATAACTTGATTTCTCAGAATTGCCTGCCTTCACGGATCCTTTCTCCATCCCCTCACAGAGTTTCTTGGCCGTCTGCCTGCCTAGAGGAGACTCCCAAGAGAAGCAGGGGAATGGATGGAAGTTGGGTACTCTGCAGCATGAGGCCCAGATTAGTACAATTGCTTTTAAAGGTTTTAGGAGGTACAACACTGTGAACCTGATCAGTGAACTCAGAGAATTTGATTTCAGGTATGCAACCTTATTTATGTTGAACACTTCAGTTGGCAACATGAGACCTTGATAGTTAAAAGATGAGGATTATGGTTTACATGGCTGTCTTGCATGTCACTGGTGTCAGTGTGGTCAGTCTTGGGTGTTTTCTTCTTGCTGTGTTATTTACAGATCCTGTCACAGAACTACCTTGGTAGAGATTTGGTGTGGGGGAGAAAAATAGCAGCTTACATTTATTTTTATACTGTAAACTGATGTCTCTAACTTCTGAATGCAGTAGAATTTGTTGCTTGTGTTCTTTTTTCAATGGTACCTCCTCTTCCTTCAGGTGGTACAGTGTGATTATCTAACATTGTTCTGTCATATTTTACTAAATTTGCACACATTTTAAAATCAGGAATCCGAATTTTCAGTTAATTGCTACTCAAAGTACATTTATTCAAAAAGTTTCTTTTTATTTTATTCTAACTTATATTTCTTCTAAACACTTCTTCATACTTTAAACATTAAATCTGTTGTTCTGGAACTTTTTGATTTTCTTCCACCTTTCTGATATTTCTTATAGCTTCGGATTATAGTACGTATTAGTGCATTTATCTCTGCAGAAATTATGTTCTCTTTGCATTAGCAAGTTAACCTAAAAGTACTGAAGTTAACCTAAAAGTTACTCTTAATAATCCAGTAATTGAATGGTAAACCAAATTCTGAATGTATGTACTTTAAAACTTAACAGCCAGAAAATCCTGGCAAATTAACAGTGACTGTTGACAGCTGCGAGAAAGGTTTGTCCTGATGAGTTTTTGTGGTTAGCAGAGATAAGCATGCCTTTGATATGTCCTTTGGTCTGCTTTTAAACAGTCTAAGTAATTAAATGTTAGTGTACATGCTGGTAGCAGGAGTTTTCAGTAGCACAGTCTCTGCTCTTCAGCAAACAAATACTTTCTGATGAAGATAAACACGGTCTGGGAAACTTGCTTTCCTTTTGACACATTAATAGTAGTATGTAATGCACAAAAATGGACTTCATTGCTGACTTCACAATTTTTGCATCCCCACGTGCTGAATGTTTTTTCATAAAATACCCCTTCCATTGAAAGAGAAATAAGTTGTGTGATGACTAGATGAATAGTGTGTGATGAGGAGTAAGAATATATGAATATTGTAAGTCAGCATGATGTTTTTGAAGACAAAATATGTGACTAGTAATTATCCTAAAATACCTTTGCCAAAAGCTGCAACTTTTTCAAAGTAAGTTCAAATTTTCAGTAGCTTCAGAATTTTTACAAAATATACTGCTGCACTCTCGTAGTTCAGAACCTTTCTGCATATTGAAAACTGGGAAATGTAAAACCAAACCCCAAGTTACCCTGAAGGAGAAATGAAGGCTACTGCATTTGCCTTGTTTTCAGTACTTCAACTTGGGAACACCAGGTAAACGCTGACCAATTCTCAGTTCTAAATGTAAAAGACTGATTTACAAGCCTGAGAGAGGTTCAATTTAGTAAATGGCTAAATCTTTCATTAGGCCTTTTTTTTTTTCTTCATAACTGTGTGAGAATTGCTGTTTCTTAGCGTGCTTTCTGACAGTGTTCCTGATGATGTGAAACAGGTCCTACTGCTGGTGTTCCCAGGTCTTACTTCCCACTCCAGGACTATTCCGGGGTTTGTACTTGCTCTCGGGAACAGAATTTCATCTGGATGCTTTTTTAACAAGCAAAAACTTAATATACCCGTGCACACTGGTGCAAAGGATAATCTTTGTTCTGTTGAGAATAGCATACCACAGAACTTAAAAATAATTGTCAGCGTTTTTATATATTTGTTTATCCCAATGTGGCAAGGAAAAATAATGGATAACCTGTGTTTTTGAAATGGCAGGTTTTAAATTTTTAATCTTTTCCATTAGTGTCTATGTTCTGCATCTCAGAGATGAAATTACTGGGAGAGGTGAATCTGCCCTGCAGTAGATAGGAAGAACACAGTCTGAAATTTTGCTTGTTGTAGCCATGGATTCAGCCTGTGATGGGAAGCCTTTGCAAATCAATCATGGAATCTCTTAAAATACCACTTTTTAAAGTAATACTCTGATCATTTTGGTAACATTTACTTATATTTTTGTGATGTTTTTCATTGTGTTCAGCACTGTTTGGAAAGCTTTCCAACTGTGTGTTTTTCCTGAAGAGCAAGTTTTTGGGTCTCATCTCCTTGGGTCCTTGCTCAAGTGCTGTCTGTGGCAGGTCTGATGGGCCTCTTGAAACATACATTATAGTCAGCATTGCAGCAAACTGAACTGCTTTTATTCGGGCTTATTTTGAACAGAAAGAAGGCATTTCAAAGCTGATTCTTCCCGTGTTTTAGCTTGTACATTTAGTGTATGTGAATGTGGGGTGCAGCCAACTGGTGTGAAAGCAGCAGCTTAGATTTGTCTGTAGCCTCAAGTAAGTTTTTCCAGTAGTAAAATAATGTTGCTTGAGATTTTTCTGATAGATGAGGGGAAGCTGTGTTAAACTCTGCTCTTTCAGTGTATATTGGATATTCTCTTGGTTACATTGCCTTAATTTGAAAATTAAAGGGCTTGTGCTGTTATGCATGCAGAAAAATAACTCCCAAGTTTTGGCTTTTCTCTCTTTTTGGGATATTTTAGCAACATTTCTATTCTGGACTTACTTAATACACATTTAACTGTCTTACAATATCCATGCACATCCCTCTTAAACCTACTTACTCATATTGCTGTTCACCAAATAAAAAGTGCATTCTGCAGCAAGTGGTAAAGAGAGGGAGTCTCAACTAATACATGAGGTTATATCTCCTCAGTCATTTTATACTCTAATTTTTGTCATGCTGGAGAAGAGAAAATTATGAGGGAAGAAGTTTTCCACATGAGAGTTCTGGTATGCTGGTTTTGTGGGAAGTGATTTGCATAATGATTCATCAGGAGGCCAGAAAAACAAACAATATCTCATTATATTCAGCTTTCAGTAGACATGCCAGGGTTATTGCTTTTTAAAGGAGTCAGCGTCTTGATCTTCATAATCTAAACCAAAGCACCTTAAACCTGAAAAGTCAACTAAAATTTAAAAATGGACAAAGCAAAGCTCAGAAATGAAAGCTGGTGAACATTCCCAGCCCATCATCCCAAAGTCAGTAAAATTTCCAAGTAAAAAGTTATCAGTAAGGTGTTCCACTTCTTTTCACTGTGCATATATTTTGTATGTGTGTACACATGCAAGCATACACATGGTTACTTTGATCAAATGCACAGATGTTGGTATGGTCCTGTAGGAAAAGGGGAAAAAAACCCCCAAACCCAAAAACCAAAATATCCCCCAAAAAACCAACCAACCAAAAAAAACCAACCCAAAACAAAAAGAAAGAGATGTTTAGAAGAGAGTGCAGTCAGTGCTTACATGATTTTACTTAATACTGATGATATTATTGGTCTCAAAATTAGCAAAAGCAGTACTGAGGCAACATCTTGAAATGTCTATCGTGGTTTGTAAAATTGAGATGTACTGTCATACTCTGGATGTATTTTCTTCTGCTTCAACTTTGTGCAAGGCAAACAATGGCAGCTTCTTTGAATTACACACATCATACTAAAAATAACATTTGTGATTTATATCTTCAAATTTTGATCTGTGACTCAGCATTACTCAGAAACTGTTTGCAATGTAGAATTTGAGTGTATGTTTGCAAAGACTGAGTTTTACTTTTGCAAGGAGAACTACAAATCCATTTGGAAGGGGGGAGCAATGCATTGCTTTCATATGACCCGTGGAATAGGGGTCATGCAGTGATGACTTTTCAGGGAGCTGTGTCAGAGCAGAACATATGTGAAGTTGTGTTCAAAGATGTTTAGCCACCAAGTCTTTGTCTGATTTGCCCATGTAATTTGAAATTAGCTTGTTATTTTTTTCTTATTAGATGATAGAAAATGTTTAATTGGAAAGCCTACCTGCAATAAAGGAGGTCAAATGGGATCTGTTGCGGCTGTTCCGGTACATACTCTTTGTTTCAGCATACTAGTGTTCTTACTTCGGAAGTACCAGCATATTTTGATATACTGTCTGCTTTGAGCAATTTCCAACCAGTACTCACTCTAAACTTCAAAAATCAGCATCGTTTCCCTGAATATGAGAGTGAAAATAGTAATGCCTAATGAATTGTCAACATTTTCAAAAAAACACAACTGAAACCAACCAGTGAAGAAAAATCTACTCCCAAACTCACCTTTAAAGCACAATAGATGTGTCTTTCAAGGACTATTAAGAGTTAAATGAAATGACTATGTGAGTTAATTGTGTAATTCAAGATGTTGTAATTTGCTTTTTGCACAGCAGCCTTTTATTGATGCTTACAATGTTTTGGTTCTAGGCCAGCATGATGGACCTCTGCCACGGCAGCACGCGGGATTGCTTCCAGAGTCTTTGATATGGGCATATATTGTGCAGCTCAGCTCTGCCTTACGGACCATTCACACAGCAGGACTGGCGTGCAGAGTTATGGATCCAACGAAGATTCTGGTAACGGGCAAAACAAGGTAATGAAAGCATTCAGTCTCAGTGTGTTACTGTGCTCTGTATTCATGGCAGCTGCTGACTGTGCACCTCATACATAAATAGCTACTAAGTGCTCTTAACTGGCATGAGGCAGTGTGCTAAAGCTTGGAATTTTGGTTTTTTAAAGGTCTTTTAAAACATACTTTGGAAAGAATTATGTGTTATTTTCAAACTACAGATCAGACCCACTGCTGTCAGTTTAAAAATTTGTTGATCTAATTGTAAACTGAATACTGTCTGTGCATTTTATCAAATGGTAAAATCAGTCTTTTCTGATGCATAGTAATTTGCTAAGTACTGATGACTTTTATCATATCAAACCATTCAATGAATGCTAGAGGAAAATTTGAGTAACCATTAAAGTTTAATGGCAATTCTTAGTTTTCTCTTCTTGTTCCTGAAGGTTACGAGTTAATTGTGTTGGAATCTTTGACGTTTTGACATTTGACAACAGTCAAAATAATCCACTGGCATTAATGGCTCAGTTTCAGGTAAGACAACACTGCCACAGTTAGTTTGGTGGCTTGGCAAAGGGACTACTGCAAACCAGTGTGATTCTTTTTGTAAGAAGAATACTTTAATTAAACTGTAGTCCATTGTATCTATCTGTAAATGACTGTATTTTTTCATTTCTGATTTGATCTTGGTTTTGCCATACACTGTTCAAATTTGCTTGTAATTAGGAATGTGAATACTCACTTTGATATCTTCTGCTTCTAAAATTTCAGCAAGCTCACCAAACAGGTTGAACTTTAGTATTTAACAAACTTAGGATGAGAAACGATTGGAAATAAAAATTTCTAAACGAAGGAGAAGAAAAATCTTACATTTAGTGTTAGAGATAAAAGATAATGATTCAGTAATAGTTTTTGCTCTGTCTTTTGTGATTTTAGCATAAATAGCTAAGTGTTGAATACCTGTTCAGAGAGGAGTAAGATCTTTCAATTAACTGTATTTAGGCCCTCTCCTCATGCCTAAAAGATTCTAGTGTATCTTTATTTTGGGCTCCTAGTTTTTCCGTGCTCTCCTGGTGTTCTCTGAAGCGTGGACTCTGCATAATTCCTGAATTAAGAAGAACCCCTTTAGACTTAACAAAAACTGTTCCACAGTCATCTGGAGCATCACTGTGTACAGAAGTGCCTCTTTCCCTAACTTCCCCTCAGGGTAAAGTACATTACTTCAGCAGTCATCACATACCCTGTCTGTACTGGGAGTGAAAGACTACAGTAGGGAGTTGGATTTAATTTATTTTCATTAATTGAGCTTATTCACTATGAGAACTGCTTATTCAGAGTCTTCGAGTAGTAACTGAAATGTTTGAACTTTGGCCAGCAGAAACTAGCTTATTGGAGACCATGTCCTAGAACATAACTCTTTTTTTTAATGGTACAGTAAAGCAGTTTTCAGTGTACTTTGAGGAGTACACCAAAGGATTTCATGGTCCCACACACACACCCACACGCACACCCAGCTACATATCAGTGGGCTTTTGGTAGTAATTTAGTGGAAAACAGTTGAGAGAAGATGAAAATGTAAGCAAGAAGTAAGGGATTCCATGCCTAAAAATGTAATGAGTTTTTTTTTTTAATCTAAGTACTTCTTTATTTTAATTGCAGCTTGGAAAGGGATCCTCCTGAGATACTATGACATTCAAGTAAAGCAAAACATTTAAAATACTTGGAGATACAAATCTAAGAATACTTGCAGGTACACAAATCTGTCAAAAGCACTTAGCACCATAGCAGCCCAGCAGCTGGCAGCTGACTTGCTTGATAATGCCTAGTTTTGTTTAGGGGGAATGGCTTTTCATGTTTTATACCTTGTTAATATTCAAATTGTTTAGGTTGCACTGCTAAACCAGAAAAGAAGTACTCTTAAATACTTTTCGTGGAAGATCTAAACTGCAATTAGTAAATACAGTGTGGCATTTTTTTGGGTTGCTTTTTCTAGAAGGGCTAGGCTTTCACTGCCCATTTTCTTCCTTCAGGGCTGCCAGACTGAGTTGATTCCTTGAAATTCAGGAGTCGTTTCTCGTTCTCTACCTTTGTTTGCCCTAGCCAGATAAAATTACAAAATAACAGCTGCTGCTTGTCCTTTTTCCTCTCGATCCATGACCCAGTTCCTGAATTCCTCTGGGACTCCTGTGACTGTTAAAAACATAGGTTATCTCTTGGTTTACTGCCCAGCTAATATGCATTTCCTTGTTGTTGTCTTCAATGGAGAAAGGTATGTTTGTTAGAATTTGCCATTCTCTGGCTATTTCTCATGGTTAGTATAAAGAGAGATTTTGGCCAAAACAGTGAGGGGCTACGTAAAAGGAATGCAATTGTTCTTTACAATCTGTGTTAAACGCATTAATCTCTGTGGTCATTTAATAGTTACATAAAGGCAACAATACGAGAAGCTAAAAAGAAATAAATTAAATATGAATGGCCACTTGCATTAAAAACCTGTATGAATTGCAGCACACCCCTTCCTGCCCCCCCCCCCCCAATCCATAAGTCGTGTGTCAGTCAATTGCAAGGTACAGATAGGAAAACTAAATTGTGGTATAGGAAACAGTGGTTTAATAAATATTTCTGTATTTGGAATAAAATGTGAGTCCTCCCCTTTACAAAAATAAGAGAACGTAAGTTTTACTGTTTGAACAAGGGCTATAAGGTTACATTTGCTTAAAGTAAATATTTTCAATTTAGCAAACCAAAATAACTTTCACAGGCACCTCCCCAAATTTAAAGAAACTAGTTTGAGGAGGCATCTCAAGTATTATTATTGACTCTAAAAACCCCCCAAAAAGTAGGAACTTGGAGGTATTCTAAGGACAATTCCAGAACTTAAAAGGATAAGTGAATCTACAGAACTGGAGTCTGGATGAGCTGATACTGATCCAAGCGTAGCAGTGGAAGAGGATAAACAAAACAAAAGAAAAAGTAATGTTGGTTTCAGATAGTTTCTTGAAAATGGATCCTGTCAAAAAAAAGTTTTATTTGAATAGCTTACATGTCTGGCTGGTAAAATCAAGTGTATAAAATGTTGAGATATCTCCAGGGCATTTGGCATAGTGACACATTAATATAAAAAAATTTAATATTAAAAAATTAAGAAAGGGTACCTATGCAATTAACCTTTAAATTACTCACTTGACATACTTGAAATTGACTTGGTAAGAGGGAGACATTAATGAAGGGGGCTGTTTCTGAGCTTATCTCCTAGGGCTGGGTTTTAGTGAATGCTATTTAATAGTTCTATCAGTGAACTAAATGCTGATAAAATCTTTACTAGCAAAGCTTTCAAGAGATAAAAAATTAGGTTGGTACGGGTTACAGTTATGAATTGAATTACTAATTAAATGGTTATTAGTTGCATGCAAGGAGCATTTTTGAATAAAAGGCTGCCTGTACTTAGAAGGTGTAAAGCTTTTCCTTGAAGTTAAGAATCAACTTAGTATGACTTTATGGTCACTGTTGATAGTTACCATAGCAGAAAGTTTCTGTCAGATCTGTGGCAAAAGGAACTGATGTGATCCATAGGAGCATGCAAACACAGTGGGGAGTATAAACAGGGAAATGATTTGTACCTAATATTGATCTGTACCTTGCACTAGCAAAGCTACTGCAGCATGTATTTCTGGTGTTCCTGCTGCAAAGAAGTCTGGTAGTTTTTGTGTGCCTTCTTTAACCTTTCTCTGCCTAGAAGCAGTAAGAGCTGAATCTGCTGATATTTTCAGAGGAGAGGTTAGGACTTAATAAGCATATGTGGATTGCTTCCTTACAGAAAGAATGGTGTAACGCAGCTTCTGGGAAGTCATGTACCCTGTCTGCATAGATAGAGTTGGTCAGCAGATGGTCATTTAGTCGCTTCTAAAACAGAAATCTTGAACTTTATGGGATCTTTCCAGCTTGAGATATTCTGATTCTCCAGTCAGACAGGAAAAATATTGCCTCTGTGCTTTTGTAAAACTTCAGACATTGGGTATTGTGATAACATTTTCTTTCAGGATTTCAGCTATCAGTGAGTAGTGAAGTGCCTCCAGAGGGCAGTTCAGCTGGCTTGAAATCTGGATTGTTTTACAGACTTATGGATATATCTTAAAGTGGTCAGTCTCTTGACTGAATGCTTGAAAGTCCTAAAATAAGTGAGGTGAATCCATGCCACTTTCCTGTCTAAAACAAACTAATCATTGGCTGTAATTTGAAAACTGTGTGTTTGAGGCTGTATTGGGGTGTCATATCCTCTCTGCCGGTTCTTCTAGTAGATGTAATTTGCTAAACAAACAAAAAATGAAGGTTGCAAGTCAAATGCTCAAAACCCCACAAAGTTTGAATTTAGAATTTCCTGTCTGATGTTAAATGTAAGACTTCCTCTACCATTTCTAGAATAGAATGCAATCTGTATTATGAAAGCACCTGTGCAAAAACTGCATTTTCATAGGGTCTTGCCTGAAGCCATATATTTTCAGTGTCTCAGGGCTGTGTGATAATACAGAATTTATATAGGATATATTCTTATGAATGACTAAGAGTTGAGAGGTACTAAGTGTAAAGTAGGGGACTGCAGAAAGTAAGATTGTGGTTAATACAAATGCATATTTCTTGGAAGTTTTTTTGAAGAAAAAAATCATAGTGAAAATGCCATTCTCAGGTGACACATGTCTCTAGATACTGCATCAGCAAAAATCCTCTGTTTAGAACTACAGCAGTGTTCCCTGCTGCTGAAATTGACTACTTGGTAGTGGAAGTGAGTTCACACCAAAATGGGGTTTTATTGCTCTGATTAACTTCTCTTTACCAAAGGAAAAAGGAATGCTGATACTCAGAAATTCCATGTTACTTAGGAAACAGAGTCTAGCAAATGCCGGTCCCACCTCCTTATCGACCACTTTGTCCTTATTTCTGTGTCATTTTCCACATCCTGTCTGTCTTCATTAGCTACAAGAATAATACGCTTTTTAACTTCTGACATACTGTGTATCCATGTTCAAATTGTGCTGCTTAATCATACTTGATATAGGAACAGCAGGGACATTGAGAGACCTGGAAAGGTTTGGTATTTTTCCCTGTCCCTCAGCACCTGGAGACATGGCTTCAGGGAAGGTTCTGCTCAGCTACTGTAGCCAGAGGCAGCAAGTGTGGTTATGCCTCTGGGTGGAAGAGCTGTGAGGGGTTCTGGCATGTTCACCATCACAGCACTTCCCTAAAGCTGCCAGGTTCTAACCAGAACTTTTAATGTTGCAGTGCTGCCAGATTTTTAGCCTTTCTTACAGAAATGACAGAAGGTGGATTCCTTGTATGACTGCATTCTCTGCTAAATGGCTTGGCCTTGCTCTAGGCTATGGAACTGACATTCTTAATTATTAGTAGCTTTTATGTTTTTGGTTTAGTAAAAATACCTTATTTTCTCAAAAAAAAACCCACTTCAGGAAAATTCTAATTTCGTATCTCTAGCTGACTGTTAAATTCACTCTGAGGCATGTATCCAGCATGGAAAGCTGCAGGTGTTTTTAAGTTTGGCCAAGTTGTGTGCAGTTGAAAGCCTTTCCATGGAAAGAATGAGTTCAACTTTTCCTATGAATGTCATTGTTTGCTACTAAATTAGGCAGTGGGCTTTAAAGTCTGTTACAGCTTTTCAAAATAATTTCTCATGGCTGGCTATTAATACTGGCAGAATTCTCTGTTACGGCAAAGCAGGCTGTGTCCAGCATTCATCTTTTAAGAGCAATTCTGCTTTTAACAAAAGTGTTTAGTAATGCAAAGGTTTCTTCATAACACATGATACTGTTCAGTTTGTCTGCCATACAGGCCTGTCTACTTATTTTGCACAGTTCAGATCTTTTCACACTGTCCATCAGAGATTAAAAGATTTGAGCAATTTGTTAAAGTGGTAATATCATGTGATAGAATGTGGTGTGGATTCCAGTATGGAATTCACACCGGATGGCTAGTTAGAAAAGATAGGAATGCAGAAAATGCTGGTTTCAGTTTAACAAATAATCCTTTTATTTCTACATCTCATATTGAGGAGACTTGCTCTGTTTGCCACCAACTCCTTGACTTGTCAGGATCGAGCAGGTGGGTGGTTCGGAGAACCTCATTACAGAGCTTCTTCTCACTACACAGTTCTCTCTGGTACTGTCCTTAAGCTAAAAATAGGTAAATTTTAATCATTCAAAGATAAATATAGTATCTAAAAATTGCTAGGTGTCAGGACAGATTTTCCTCTGTACACTTCAACTACTGAAACTTGAACAATCATATTGAACTATGATTTGAATAGTACTTACTGTAGTTGCTCAAATTCTTCTAAGGTTATTGAAGAACTGTCTCTCTTTAACACCATCTAGTACCATAGGTAGTATTTATCTACACTAAGAGTCTTACCTGTGTGTGTTTTCCCTATTAGCAAGCAGATCTGATCTCCCTGGGGAAAGTTGTGTTGGCTTTGGCTTGCAATTCTTTATCAGGAATTCAGAGAGAGAATTTGCAGAAAGCAATGGAACTGGTGACAATCAACTATTCCTCTGATCTGAAGAATCTGATTTTGTAAGTTTGTTTAATGAATCTTTTAAAGGAACTTGCAGCTTTTTTTACGTATACAAATGCAAACAGCAAATGGTATTTTTAGATGCAAGTAAGATTACGGATAAATCTGTTGTTGAGTTATCTGCATGGTCAGTGCACTGTTAAACGTTGATATAAATTTTTTTGTGCAGTGCTGGTAAAGCTCTTAGTAAGAATTAGGAGTGTAAACAAAACAAGCATTTTAGGTTGTCTTCAATACTGGGCTTCGTTTTATGTTCTCTACAATAGCAATATGCTAGTCTTATCTTTCAGAAGGTACTGAGAAATAGGCACATTGCCTTTTTGGCCAAAAGGTTGAGTGCTAGTTTTTTCTGGCTCCGTATTATTTTTGTGTAGTTTCAGTATAGTCAGCCTTTTTTCCCTTGCATCCTGAGTGGGAAAAGTAGAAGTCTTTGCTCCTTCCCTCATTTGCATTACAGTCTGAATCTGCATCCTTCTTTCTTTTTGTGTATGTTCTTGCTGTTTGAGTGGGGTGAACTGCAGAGTTCCATGAAAGTATACTCCTGTCTTGTTTAAATAACTGACTTGATGTATACATGCAAATTAACGTGTGTTTTCTCTGATAGTATCTTCTTTTAAGAAACACAACAGTTGTCAACTTTGTGTGTTAGAGAAGGTCAAATAGTTATAAAATCATAATGGAATATAATCTTTGGCATTTGCAGAATGTAATCTTTTGGGGGTTGGGTTATTTTGGCAGGTATTTGCTGACGGACCAAAACAGGCTTCGCAGTGTAAATGATATCATGCCTATGATTGGTGCACGATTCTATACTCAGTTGGATGCCGCTCAGATGCGAAATGATGTTATAGAAGAAGACCTAGCAAAGGTAAATAATTTTAGTAATTCCTGCAGAAAGACCTGTAGTCAGTATTCCCAGAGCTGTACCTTAAAAGGGAATGTTTTCTACTGGTTTCTGTTGAGTTTTTTTTTCCTTCTGTTTGTTTATTAACCTGAGTAATCTGCCTGAAGGCTTGACAACTCTAAGCTTGGGCTTTTGAAAGCCCCAGAGCTTCAAGAATGCCTTGTTCTAAGATGTCCTCATCTGTGCTTTAACTGAAGTAACATCTTTATTTCCAACCAGGAGGCTTGGGGAAATGATGTTCTTTATAGCATGGTTAAAAATAGCATTCTGAGTAAAAAAGGCCATGTATGTCATGTAGATCATGACATACATCATATATATCATGTAATGTGTGCTAAAGGTTATACGGCCACAAATGTTGCCCCTTAAATTTTTAGGTTTGGGTTTTGGTGTCCCTTTACTTCTCTCTATGTTTTCCTTTCCAAATGAATTCTAATTCATGGAGATACCGTGTTCAGCTTTCTGGAAGTGTGCACTCTTGCTGTGGGGGTCTGGTTAGTTTGTGGTGTTCAGTCAAGATACCAAGTGCTAGCTATGAAGGATATATGTACTTTGTATCAAGTTGGAGTGTATTTGCTCAACAGGAATGAGTGTCTGTTAGTCAGAAACCACTGACAGCAGGATTTCTACCAGGACTGAGATACATTACAGAATGCTTTCATGGCCCTGAAAATGTGTGGGATAGGGTATTACACAAGGATTTAATCAAGTCCTGTGATTCCACTCCATTATAACCACTCATTGAGAACTTTTTAAGAGACAGTAGACCAGTAGTTGGGATTCTGATGGACTCGGTTCTCTTCATTTCTCCACTATTGTCTTGTTGGAGAACAGTTTTCCTCTCCTTAATGAAAGATGCTGAAATCTATCAGAAGCAAGGAGCTGTAGAAGAGCCAGGCAGTATCTATGTACCTTTAGATGTTGGGTGCCCACTTTATCAGAATCAACTACTAATCCTTCTCCAGAGGCATTTAAGATCATTTCTTGTTAAGGTGGCCTATGTGCCTGCACAAAGCTGGGCAGGTGGACTCTTTCCTGAAGCCGAGATGGAGGTTGCCCTGTGATCAGCATTAAGATTTCTGTATTTTCAGTCAGGTTGTTTGCAGCAGTTGCTTATCATTAGCAGGTGGGTGGAGCGACTACAAATCCAAGTTGTTGCTTAGCCCCCAGTTTGGCAATAGCTGTTTACCTGGCAGTGATAAATACCAATTCTTAATTAGCTCTCATCCTTTGTTTGTACTACCACATCGCCTCCATTAACATCAGAGCTACAGTATCCATTAAGTCTAGCCTGGTACCCTCTCTTCATTATTGTCCCAAAGCAGATGCTTTGGAGGGAGTATTGGAAAAAGACTAGCATGTGGAATTTTTTTTTCTCATGCTGTCCAAGCATGCAGTCATCTGTAGCTTAGGGACTTCTGATGCTGGGAATGGTTTGTATGTAGTTAGTATTCCTCGTAATGCCCACTTTTCACAGAGCAATGACTCTATTATGCTATTCCTTTCCTTCCTCGTCTGGACATTCATCATATTGATGTAGTAGCAGTCAAAGCCTCAGTTTATCCAAGCCCTGTGGAGAGTATCTCCCTCCTTACAGGCTACTAAGCCTGCAGAGAGGCCACCTGGAGACTTAGTGCCTGTGTTGTTGCTCAGCTGTGTCACCATCGACTGGGAATCTGCAGGGCAGTGACCTTCACACAGATGTGGTTTTGGCTTTTGTGCATTTGACCACATACCAAAAAATAATTTGGAGGTTAGACCAAATGGTAGACCTTGGCTAGCTGGACAAGGTTGGTTTTCCATGTCAGTCTCTTTAAGTGTAGCTACTGCTGTGGTACAAGCTGTTCTCCAGTGTGTTTTTAGACTATTAATAGAAATCTGCAACCCATCGGTTGTCCAAGGTCAAGCTGTTATCACCTTGACCTACTTTATTTACCCAGCTGTGCACAGTAATCTACTCCAGACTGAATTCATTTGAAATCAATATGATCATGCATGGAATGAGATGTATCTTAGCATGAATAATGTTGTAGAGCTGAGCTGTTGGGGAATGTGAATAATACCAGGAGAGAATCTTTTCCTGACCACTTTGATTTACACTGTGAATTAATTTTTTGTTTAATGTAAGCTAGGATGATACTTTTTTTACTGCAGTAAAAAAGTGATGTGGAAAGTGATGTGGAAAAATATACTAAATCAACTTCCAGTTGCATGTATTCAAAACATCTATAATTCTAATGTTCTTCCTCTGTGTGACCTCATTGTCACTGCTTTATTTCTGTCATTTATGGACCCAGCATTTATACTCTTTTAAGACTTAGATTCTAACTGTTTTGAAAAAAACCTGTTTCAAAACTATTTCTTCAGTCAATTATCATTTGAGTATTAGTCCAATGATATTGTTGCTAAATACTTACTAATAATGGCCTGCAAAGCATTTCTGAAAAACAAATCTGGTAGACTGTTTCTTTTCATCTTTACCTGAAATAAGGTGGTGTACTGCATGCTTCTGCATATCTTGGTAACTGTGTATGTATGTGTATATATATAAAAAACCCCGTATTCTTCTTGTTTAACTTACTATATTTTAGCATACCTGTGAGTATAGGATGGGAGGAGACTAGACTTACATTTCCACAGTGAAATAGATTGCTTGATCCAGTTCCTGGTGGGGCAGAAAGGTATCATTAATTGTTGAATCTTCACATTATAATTTGAAGTGCTAAAATGAGCATTGGACTACTGATGCATAATACAATGCATTTGATCTCTGTCTGAAAAATTATACCCTCTGCTTTGAATAGATAAGTCTTTGTAATTAATAGTGCTTCACTGGCATTATTACCGTGTATCTTTTGCTGGTAAAGTCTTAATTTTGTTCCAGAAACTCTTAATAACCTTTTTCTTGTTTTCTAGGAGGTGCAAAATGGAAGGTTGTTTAGGCTTCTAGCAAAATTGGGAACAATCAATGAGAGGCCAGAGTAAGAAATACTTGTTTTTATGGTTTAGAGTATGTAGTTTGCAATGCACTGTTTCTTCTTTCATAAGTTTAAGCTAAACGTTTTTCCTCCTATTTGCCCCTGGAGAAATGAGTATTTAGGAAACCTTGAGAAGAATTAGATAAGCAACTTCGACCAAAGCTTTAAATAGACAGGAGAAGGCTGCAAATAGTTATGCCAAAGTTGCTTCATTGTATTTAGTATAGTTTCACTCAGCAGTGTCTTGTGAGTGGCACTAGTTTTGGAGGAAATTTGTAGCTTCTTTTAACTGAAGCAAAAAATGTAGATACTGGTTTTAAACTAGTGAGTTTTCACCTTGTTTTTTTTATTGACTAACTACATCAAAATGAAGTGTTCATGGTTTGTTTTCCATCCTTTTGCAGAAACTTAGAGTTATGTTTATAACGCACGTTTCTAACATTTACACCTTAAACTTGTTGTAGATAATTTTTGCTTTCTTCCATTATTTTTCTGTGGCTCTTGGAAAGCATTAGCTTTAGGTGCTCCAGCAGCTGAGAGAGTTTTTGAGTATGTTATCTTCTGTTTGTGGCAGGCGAAGACTAATTTAATTGCAGTTTATAACAGGTAGATTAGTGGTGCAGTAAGACTACTCAGCTGAGATTGAAGTCTCATTTATATCTGTGGCGTTTGATTTTTCTTAACTTACTGAGCTTTAATGTGAGCCTTTGTTTCACACCAGGTTTCAGAAGGACCCAACGTGGTCAGAAACTGGAGACAGGTATTTACTAAAGCTCTTTCGAGATCACCTTTTCCATCAGGTGACAGAAGCGGGTACTCCTTGGATTGACCTCAGTCACATTATCTCATGTCTTAACAAGGTACACTGTACTTTGGTTAGCTTTTAAACATTTGTTTGGGTTAGCTTTATTTAAAAGAGTATTCCACTGCAAAGCAAGTTGGCATTGCAAGATTAATGCCGTTGGTTAGCTGTCGGTTGTTTTCCCCATTTTGGATTAAAAACATATGTTCACTAAGCTAATATTCCAATATCTATGGATATTTAAAATAAAATTAGTACATGAATATTAAAAATTTGTTAATATAGCATGAGATACAGTGTTAACTTTTCATCCTAGAATGCATTGATTGCTGTGGATAAGCAATGCTGGTCCCTTTATGCTACTCTGGTCTTTCAACACAGCATAAAGGATCCATAATACTCCTTTAACTGGGGGAGGTTTCTGCTAGTAGTTATCACAAAGGATGGTCATAAGGCAAGATCCATTCATAAACTGTGCTGACTAGAGTAGGAGACAGGAGGGAAACTGCAGCAGAAATTTGTGCAAAATCCTTGCTGTCTAGGACAGTGCTGGAAAATTTCTGTGACTTAAAATGTTACGTTCACTTCTGTAATAACTTCCCTAGCCTCTCCAGCTCTTTGTTTTCCAGGGCTGACTTAACAAAGCTATTTGCAGTTTTCTAAGAGCTGCACCACTAGCAAAAGTCTATCTGAGCACTCTCATGATTAATAGCAGGAGATGTGTGACAGACCACAACATCTTCAGTAGGTGAAGAACTTGTCTTGCTCCATAAATTAAGAAGTACTTGGGCTGATTATTTTTTTTATTTGTAGATCAGCTTTCAACTTATTTTACATTGTTTTGCCAAACTTCACTAATTCATGGGAGACTAAGATGCTGCTACTTTTTTTTGTTGTTGTTTTTGTAGCTGCTTGGTAATTTCACTTGCTCTGTAGAGAATAGTGATGCA
Organism: Rhagologus leucostigma; assembly: GCA_013397725.1. Lineage (NCBI taxonomy): Eukaryota > Metazoa > Chordata > Aves > Passeriformes > Rhagologus > Rhagologus leucostigma. The sequence continues at coordinate 365,721 of VZTD01005146.1, forward strand.
GACACTGACAATACACAGTTTTAGTGCCCAATATTTTCTTTTCTAGGATTAGGATAGCCAACTTCCCCTTCCAAAGAAAATGGAATATGTTCAGATCCTTTGACGTGTAATAACTGTACAGTTAAATCTTTTTTCTAAAATTGTCAGGGTTTCTAACCTCCTATTAGACCACTGCTGTGCATTTTTTAACCTCCTTTTTATCTTTCTGGTTGGTGTCTGTAATCACTTTAAAAAGGACATTAAAGGGATTGAGGCTAAATCAAAAAGAAAGCATGTTGACATTCAAGTAGGCATTGAAATGCCATCATGATTTGAAAGCAGTGACTCATACAGTACTGTAGCAAGAGGGGACAGTCCTGAATTCGTAGGTCAGGTAAGAGACAATGTCAAAGAATGCCTTGTTCTATAAATGTTCATGGCTTACCTTTTTAAACAGAGGCTCTTCTCTTTTGTGGTTGTGGGCTCAGCACACAAAAAATGTAAGGCTTACAGAACTCTGCTTTGGAAATACACTCTAAAAAGCAATTCAGAAACTACAGAAGTACTAGTAGAAGTTGTATGGACTTTACTGCTACTTGCCAAAAGCATTCCTTTTGAATGAAGGCTACTCTGTTGTTTGAAAAAAACCAAACAACAAACCTTCCTTTTCATTGTGGTGTTTTGAGCATCTTTTCAGCTGAGAATACTGATTTATGCCTCCACAGGAGGAAAGAAAGCCATAAATATTGATGTTTCTAGTTAGTAGTGTGGCTTTCTTAATACAGATCTTCCATGTCCTACATTAATTAAGGTAATTAATTGATTTGTTGTATGATGCTAATGGGAATGAACAGTGGTCAATATTTCACAAACACCTTAATAGTGTTAATGTTTTGTAATGGATGTTGGAAGACACTGGTGGTTTTATCCTACTCTGCAAAAATTAGAAGCGAATTGGCTTGCCTTTGTCCTTCTGAAACTATTCACAAAGCAGCATCTTTAAAATGTGGAGGTTCCAGCTTTTAAGGTTACTCTCAAAACATTACTTCAGAAGAAAAATGCAAGAAATTTCTAACTTGCTGTGTTGCTCCAGACAGCAGCTAGTGGAACATCCCTCTGATAAATTTAATTGTTTTTCTATTCAGTACAACATTATAATGCATATATTTGAACCTGCTGGAGTTGTATTTCCAAAGAATGGATTGGTAGTGTCATATCTCTCTTGTCTCTGCCCCACCTTTTGTATTGGAATAAGAAAGACTGTGGTGGAAATATCAACATATTGACTAAAACAAAACTACAAAAGTTCTGCATTATAAGAGAGTCTGACAGTTCTGTATTGATGAACATTTCTTGCAAAGTAAGAAGAACATAAGAAACACTAATGTAACGTGGGCTTCAGCATGTAAAGCAGGATATTGCTCTGTTAGAAATTAGGATCTAATGGTATATAAAAAATAAAGTACGTATTGAATTTGAGAAGTCAGAACAAACCATGAAAGGAAATGTGGAACAAATGTTGATCTTCAACCCCAAATTATCCATTTGGTTATGGATTATACCAAAGTAATTTTTTCTTTCTAAGGGATTAAATGTACCATACATCTTAGGAACTATAGGAACTAATTTGTTTCCAGTACTGCCAAAAATGTGAGGTTTGGGTTTCTACCAGTTTTCAGACTACCTGGGGCTGATCCATCCATTAACTCATTTTAGAGTGGACAAGAAGCAAATTACCTACCCTACATTTAGGCTTGTGGATCTTATGTGCAAATGTAATGTCGAATTTGGTTTTGTTCTTCAGGAGGTACATGAGAATTTTGGCAGGCTTTTTACACAGAGAAGCATAGCATTGCAGGATTAGCTTTGTGGAGATGGAAGAAAACAATGGTAATCTAGTCCTGAGGTCTGGAATGTCCATTAGGTTAAGACCAAAATGTCTCGATTTTTTGGCAAGGACGTTGTTGTGGTGCGATTCAGATCCTTCCTTTGTGTCCTGTTAGCGGATTTGAACTGCACCATAACAATGTACTTGCCAAGAAATGGATTGCTTTTGTTGTTGGGGAAATGTTTTGCCATTTCTTTCACACTTCTTTTATTTTATCTTTTGCATTCTTGTTACAGTTAGATGCTGGTGTGCCAGAAAAAATAAGCCTCATTTCCAGAGATGAGAAGAGTGTACTTGTGGTAACTTACAGCGATTTAAAACGCTGCTTTGAAAATACTTTTCAAGAACTGATTGCAGCCGCAAATGGTCAGTTGTAGTATTTGCTGAAAGCATGCAGGACATTGCTGAGGAACTTAACCAATAGCAAATTGCACTACAGCTGAATTGTTGTTGTCATCTCATTTCACATTTGGGAAACAAACAGGAGATGAGCAAAGCTGCTTGCACTTCAGTCAGGTACACTGTTACTTGAAGGGAAGAATGTTTCACTTATCCTAGAGCTAAGGCTGCCATTGGAGGCTTTATCTGTGAAGAATTTATTTTAGATTAAGGAACACATCAGGTGCATGATGTTCCTACTTTTATTTTTTCCACTTGTATATGCACTAATTTTAATTTTTTTAAGACTTTTCTGATCTCTGAAGTTTTGCCACATTGTATACTTAAGGGAAACTCTTTGCAAGGACATTTCTGGGATACATTTTTGTCACTGAGGATATAGCAAAATTTATTCATTTTTGATATTATTTGCACCCAGAATAGCATAAAGGACCAGGTAAATAATTTAATAGAAATTGTGTTCTATTAATGACCGTTTAGTTCGTAACCTCTGTAAAAGTGTGTTGTATGCAAGCTCTGTATGCCACCCACTGTTAGCTCAAAGAAATGTGAGAAGAAGAAACTTTTTAAAACCAGTCAAGTGAAGTATTGGTGAATTGACAAAAAAGGAAAGAAAGTCCCCTGTCATTTGTTTTAAACTTTGTCTAAGCGAAGTGACGAAAACAGCATAATGGGAAACATCTATAATTTAAGGAGCATATCAAACTTGCTCTAAACACAACCAGCGCCTTTTAAAAACTGTTTGTACGTTTTCCTGGTAGTCAGAAGCATTTACATTTATGCAATTTTTTTAATAGATTTTTTTTTTAAAGAAATTGTTTAAATGCCTGAAGTTTCAGGAGTGTATTACTTTAGGTTATTTACAGTATAATTTTTGTATAAAGTTCTGTTCTTTGAACCACAGCTTTATTATGGTACGCTACACTGGATACAGATACAAAGACACTGTTAAAAGAAGATTAACTAAACACAGCAGTTGTCTGGCATCAAGAGCTTTTCAAGTTTTACGGCCTGAATCTGGAGGGATAATGATCTGCTGTGCCTTTGCAGTCACTGCTTAGCCCAAAGTAATATTACTTTTGCTAATACTCAACACATGAATATTCCTGAAGTAATTCAATCTCAAAAGTCTGGAATTTTACTCCTGAATTACCTTTCTGATTTTTGGACATGCAGTTGTCTCCAAACTTGGGTATTCATGGGATTTCTAGTTAAACACCTACACTTTGATACTGAAGACTGCCAAATATGTAGGAATTTCCTTTCTTAAAGCAGTAGTGAAGACTGTATCTATCCTTTCCCAGCACTGAATGTTTTAATAGCACTGGGTGCTCACCATGAAGAAAATGTGGAAACTCAAAAGGTCAGGACAGACTCTTAAGCACTTGCAACTGATGTTACTGACATCAATTTTAATAATTCTCAATATTTGTAGTTTTCAGAGAAGTTTTTAATATTTCTCTGTCCACTTTTATAAGCTTTAAAATGATTCTCCGCCTTGAGACTTGCATCAAGAAAAAAGCAACTCTCTTCACATCGAAAGCTTTGAAGACTAGGGACATGCTTTACACATTTTAGAAAATGTGGTTGAATCCACATTAGGTAGCATCAGTTGTTGAGTTTAAAAATCAATTATTGTTGCAATTTTAAAAGGAACATAATGTTTAATATTCAAACGATAACAGTTGCCAGAATGTTCTTTTTAATATAAAAGGAACAGGAACTTTGAAAAGTGAACATGCAGAACAGTCTTTTATCATTAGCTCATGTATTTGAGGAAGAGCAGCTGTCTTTTCTATGTTTTTTGACAAATCATATTGTAATTCTTTTGTACAAAAAAAGAAGTACTTGTATTCTAGAAGAAATATGGAATGCTTAATTTATAAGCGGGCTGAGGTTTTTTCCAGTATTGTTTTCTTTGAAAATGAAAGGGGATCATCTGTTCAGTTGTGGGGTTTGGGAACCTTTGAAAATTTAATTTGTGGACCAATATTTTGTGGAAGTGTAAGGCAGGGGTAAAATAGGGCTTGAATTCTCATCCTTTTTAGACCAGCACACCCTCTGCAAGACATGTCTAAATTGCAAACCTGTGTGTATTTGCATAATGTCAGTTTGCTTCAGCCCCTAGTAACCTCAGGACTTGGTTTAAAAATAAAAAGGTAGACAGCTAATAAGTTTTCATACATAATGTCAGCCAGAAAATATTTGGTGTCAGGTAATACATAAAATTAAAAAGAAGTTGATCTTTGTTTTCTATTTATTTTATTTGGTCTGTATTTGGGAATGATTTGAACAGTCTGAAGTTCAGCTTGGGTGTTTTTTTGGGGAGAGCCCTTCTACCCCATTTTAATTCCATTTAGAAGGTTGTCCTAAAGTTGTAGTCTGGTCCATTCATAGGAAGAACTGTGTATCTGTATTTAAAAGAAGAGTCACCAGGATGTGCCCTCCCAGATGGGAAATTTATTTCTGACCTTCCTATTTTTTACAGCTAAAAGCACAGAAGGGACAACCTTTGAAATCATCTGATGTTGGTCATTTTAATTTTTGTACCTGTTTTAAATTCTGTTGCTGTATTTACTATATTGTAAATATTTTGTTGAGGGTACCTATGTATTTTTGATTTGCCCTTGTTTCAGTAATTCAGGTGTCAACTGCTTCCCCTAAAAAGCACCAGTATGTTAAGTTCTAATGTCATGATCCCAGTATGTGTTACTCATCTTTAATCCTGTTTTCATTGTTCATGTGTACAGCAGTATTTTTAATAAAGAATACCAGAAGTAACGTGGCCTTATTTTGACAATGTGAAGTTCTGAAGTTGGATCCAGGGTTTTTCAACTTTGGTGCCAGAATTTTATTTCATTCTGTCTCCTACTTCTTTTGTATTCATTCTGTCTGCAGTGCAGAGTTTAAACAAACAAGAGTCACCAATTGTGTTTAGTGCTTGCCACCTAGAGTGTATCAGATGTCCTAAAACTTAGATATTGTTCACTAAAATTGTATTAATTCACATTTCCTTAACTCCCAAGTCAAATCCCATTTGCTTCGGTTTGATCAGGTCTGCTTTACTTGATAAGCTCTACTTTTGAAAACTCTGCTCAAGTACCCTTACTTCCATGTTTATTGAGCTTTTTTTGCTCAATAACAAAGTATATTAATTTCTCTGAGAACTTGCATGTGGAGTCATGATAACTTCATTTCAAGGAATTCTTTTTCTGTATTTTTAACCAGCAAAGGTTAGATGGTTTGCTGGTGGGATAAAATCTCCTATCCATCCAATCCTGACCATGCTTATGAAAGATGAAATTTTGTGTAATATATGTGCAATTGTCAATAGTCTCTGCATATATTTAACATGGAGTCATTGTCCCTTAAATTGCGGTGTTTCAGAAATGTTATTATGTAAGCTGCAATAAGTTTGATTGCTGCACGTCTCCAGTCTCCAGTTTCCTCCCTATTAATGTGCAGTAACAACTACACAACTCGTGCGGCAGTTGGCGATCCCGTTATGTTCTGCTTTTCCAGAGAAAGTTTCATCTCCACTTCCTTCCAGCACTTGGAGAGCCCCTCAAATGATCAAATGCTGTTTAGCAGAGAGTGCTTGACTGAACATCTCTGTGGAGGCAGCATCCCCAGCTTCAGATGGGTGGGGTGGGGATTCTCTGAAGAAGAGAGTCCCTACCCAGGCCTAAGGTGCTACCTGCTGGCACAGTAGCTTCAGAACATGCTTTGCTGGGGATACCTAGCTCTGTTTGCTGTCCTTTTGTCTGTTGTGCATCTTCTAGCTGCAGAAGGAACCAGAAATGGTGAGTGATTGGGTGGATGTTTGTCCATGTGCTGCTTTGTCTTCCCCCCCACCATGAAACCTTGCTTTTCCCAGAGGCTGAGTTGGATTTTTGCCTCTAGACAGCAGTAAGCACTTCTTAAATATGCTGAACCTAGGGGATGTCACCCACACAGGGAGCAGTGACAGGTGTCTGTCACTGTTGCTGCTTTGTGGTGTGGGAAGTGTGCCTTCTGTGTGATTCTTCCATGTTCTCCTTTGCTCACAAAACCGACCTGTGCGATGGATGTGTGCCACATGTTTGCACTGCCCAGTCCTGACTTGTGTGCCACAGCAGTCTTTTGATACTGGCAGAACTGTGATTTTTTTCGAAAGCAGACTTTATTATATGAATTTAGCAGTCAAATACATTATATAAAGACAGAAAATGCAAGACAAAATAGGAGTTATTCACATCTGAAGACAGTTGGGGGTTCATATAAAAGTAATCTTTGTAGTCCAGTTTTCTTAAATATTTATGCACAAAAAGCATATTTATATATTTACACTGTGCAAACATGTCCTTTGAGATGCATCATCCTGTAACTATTTTTGCTCAATTCTAGTTACAAAACAGTTCTGAAACTTTTGTTTGGATCAAGGTCAAATATACTTTACCAACAAGAGACAGTGCAATAGATACTTAAAACTGATGATCTCTTGCGGAGAGATACTTAGCTCAGAAGTAGTGGTACATATTTATTTTACTTGAATATCTAAGATAGTTTTTATTTGTAAATACGCTAAAGGTCATTTGCCTTAAAGTCTGTTAGTGGGTTACATTCACAGCTCTTTAGCTGAATTCTGAGCGAGCAAGAGATCATATAACATGTAGCATTTGAGTTAATATATATTTTAGTGGACCATGAGAAGCTGAGATTGGGCAGTAATTGATTTGGCAGGTATCAGTGCTACTGTGTTAAATGTCCAGCTCTCATTTTAATACTGCATTCAAAGGTGAAAGGGAATGGATGTATCCTAATGCTTCTCGAGCAAAGAACACTCATGACCTTTCTGAGGTGCTATACAAACATCTGTTGAAAATGCATGATACATTTTTATTCCTGTACATACTGGTAACAACATAGAAATTTAGCTGTCTTCATAGAAAAGCTGCCTTAACTTTACAGATTGTCTTGTAATTTCTAACTAATCTCTTCAAACTCTCTAGTGATCAATTAAAGTGTATGCAGTATAGTAGCCATCCTGTCTTTTCAGACAGATTCCCATAAATAAAATATAATCAGTGCAGTGATAGAAGGTCTGTGAGGTTTAATGGACAGAGCTTGGCTTTAACCTATCTAGCTCGTGGTTTGGTTCCAGTGTGTGCGTGCTGGCTTAGTGACAAAGTGCAAAACTTCAATATTTACTTGATTTCAGCAGGACTGTCCAAACTGAAGGGATATGTATTCCCTATTGTTACAGCCCTAGATCTGGTCTTAGTTCTCCTCTATCCTTGCCAGTTGCGTTTAGCAACACATTTTAAATTCTTGCCTTGCGAGGCTCCCTACTGCGTCTGCCATCTGGAGCAGTAAGATCCATGTAATGCCCCATCCCCAATTAGCTTATTCAGCTTCCCCAGAGCATCAGCCTTCCCACAAGTTTCTCAAAGTAGTTCTTATTAAAAATATAGTTTGTGGTCTGTTTCTAGTTTCTCTCTTCTTGAAGAATCCTTTATTTTCCAGCACAACACATATCCCAGCAACAGGATGCAAATACCTCAGTGCCTGGTGCAGAGTCCCAGCTCTGTAGGACTCCCAGCTGCCTCTCCCACTCAGGACAGCAGTGCTGCACCTGAGTCTGAGCAGAGGCTGTAATACGGCCATCCAGGTTTACCTGGATGCAGAAGCACTCAGCATTTTTAGCAAAAGCTATTGGTGTTGAGCATTTGGGAAAATCGAGGTTTAAGCAATAATATTTTGCTGTATTTTGGATATGTGCCGCAATCTGTAGAAAAGCAGATCACTGTGATTAAGCCAATGATAACTTTTTAAGTTTTATGATAATTAAATAATTTGGGTCAAAGTTTTTAAACTGACAGAGTTTCATAAGAACCTGCATGTTTAGATCTTGGCCTAGAAGTATTTAAACTGGTGGCTGAGAATAATGGACAACAGAGTTGTAGTCAGGAGGAGAACGGCTGGCTTTCATTTTCTCCAGCATCGCATAACCACAGGTGTATCTTCGCTTGGAGTCACTGAGCTGGTCACAGCTGAAACTGCAGAAGCTTCTTGGCTTGGTTATTCCAGAAAGCACTGACTCCTTGCTCCTGCTGGCACCTTTAGCGCTGTAATAGAGCAGTGTCATTGTGAGCTTTCTTAACACGGAAGGGTTTTTGTTTTAGTGACTTGAGCAAAGCCAGGTCACAAGAAGCAGCTTCATTTATTCTCTCATGGTGGGAAGGACATTGATGCAGATGGACTCACTCAATGGGAGTGCAGAACGGGGGAATAAAGGAGCCCTCCTGTGTTCCCTGTGAGTCCCCTTTAGAACAGAGGTGCTGAGAGTGAACATCACTGTTAAAGGTGTTAGTGTTCATTGTATCAGTTTTGCTGCGTGGGGGAGTACTTGATTGCTCAGCCTAAGCTCTAATTGCTCATTTGTGGAGGGTGCTGGGGAGTGAAACTTTATTGCAGGGTCAAGTAGTGGGGAGTGTCTGGCATCTCTGCTGATGCCGGGGCAGCTTTAGATCCCCACATCTAAGTGTTTCTTCCTAAGAGAACAGGGGTTTTTGAGCAGGACTGACGTGATGAAAGATCTCAAGCCTTGAGGCAAAAGTAGAAAACTACTAGTGTCGGTGTTCCCAAAGCCTAATGCTGGGATGAATTTCTAATATAAATGGCTGATGTTCGTGAGGAAGGGCATGAGGTCTGGCTATCTCCTCTTTTTTGGCTTCTTTTGGCAGCTGCCATGAACTGCTGGTTTGAATTAGAGTTTTCCTGTCCCATAAAAGGACCAGTTATCCTGTAGGCTGCCTTTTATAAGATGCCCTTTACACAAAGAAGGGTTTAATATCTTCTCAGCAAAGCCACTTTTAAAGACACTGTTTACCTTACAGCACTTTCTCACCCATGTTCAGAGTTCGCAGTGCTTAAAAGGGCTCTTTCAAGAATGAAGAAAATTAAGGCAAAGAGAATTTTCACACCATTGAACTCAGATTCCAAAGATTTATATGTAGACAAAGGACAACCCAGAGTATTTTTCCATCATTGATTACATGTGAAATCCTAAAGTAAACACGTTGGACCACAGTATCTAAAATTAGATTTCCTCCCCTGTATTTTTGTAAGTTCATGGACAATCCACCCCTCTCCATTTATAAGGTCAGGATCGTAGGCAGCTCTAGTCTTGAATTCCAGAGAAGACAGTCAGATGATCTGTTGAGGCTTTCAGAGCCCAGGGTTTTGCTTTTCATTTTATTTTGCACTGTTAGGTCTTTAAGTACAACTACTGAAATAATAGCACAGGACTGTTCGTGATGACAGCAGTTCCTTTTAGATGTCACAGTTTCTCAAATTCTTAACTCACAAGCCTGTGTGGTTTTGTAAGGAGTGTGGTCTCTGTCTTCTGTCCTACTGTAGGAAATTGGAAGGTCCCCATAACAAGACCACCCCATTATATTTATTAGTAGGTGAATGGAGTTCATGAGGAGGAGCCCTTGTGATGAGGATTCCAGATGCATCTCATTCTTTTATATTGCATGTGTTGGCAGATGGAGAAGTAATTGCCTTGGGATAAATTCCGTAACTATGACAAGGTTAGTCACAGACGCAATGGACATTTTGTGGTGTGTTTAAAGAGAAATGCTTCTGTGATTTACATTGTAATTGTGAGTCTTCAAGAGCTGGCAAAAGTGGAGTGTGCATGAGAAGTTATGAGCCTAGAAACCATCATGCTTTGATCCTTTCATCATCATTAGGCTTTTGCATCCTGAGATTTTTCTTGTGAGCTACACTTGGCTTCTGCTTTAATAATAAACCTTTATACCAGTAGAGCTGCATCTATTAATTTTACCTGGAGTGCACTGCTGTACCTGGGCATGCATTCCCACAAAGATCCTTGAGAGAGCTCAAGGGGTTTTGGCATGTGTAGTCAGGCTTCAATGTGAGACTGAGTTTACAGTCAGTAGAGGCTTCTCTAGCTGTGGACTATGTTCTTGCCAATCTAGGAATGTAAATTGGAAACTGTATTTAGTTGGTCTTTAATTGGGATTGTTTGTTGGAGGAAATGGCTGCTGGTTTCCTGCCATGTTCAGGACCAGAGTGAGATTAGAGGCCGGCTGCAGCTCTTGAGATGCTTGTTCCAGCTCATGGGAGGTGGAATTCTTGCTGTTTTTCTGGCTTTGTAATTTGCACTGACTCAAGGGTTTGCTTCAGCCCAATGATTTTTGACTTACTTGAGTTGGGCTTTTTCACCAATACTGAAAAGCTAGAAAAGGGTTGCAGTTGGCATCCTTTCCACCTGCAAAGGAGCACAGCTCAGAAGATTGCCCCCAAACCTTTCTACCGGGGTCTTTTTACCTGAGGCCTTATATTAGGAAAAACTTACTTCTCTTCCTGCTGTGCAAAATACCATTTTTCATCTCAGTGGCATTAGCAAGTCCAAGACACTGCAGCCGTTTCTGCTTCGTGCTCCTGGCCACCACCTGGGCCTAAGGGGCTCACTAGGGTTTGGGCTGATGCTCTTTCCTATAGTGAAACCAAGTGTGAGCTTTGGTATTAGTGCCTTTCCCGAGCCAGAAGAAGTGGAAGCCCAAGAGGAGGGGCCTCGCTGGGGTCAGTGGGGTACCCCTGCACTGTCAGGCTGGCTCCCTGCTCTGCTCTGCTCTGCCCGGGGCCTGCCTCTCAGGTTGGTCACACTGAGTAAGCACTACTGCACGTGATGGCTCTCTCCTGCAGTCAGCTGATCAGTTTCCTCTGAAACAAACCCTGGGTATGCTTCTGGAGACAGGTAAAGATGCACTGAGTTTGACTCCTTCCACCCTGTGCAGTTCTTCAGCTCTGGCCAGTCTGAATCACCCAATGCTTTGTTACAGTGAAGGGATCTAACCGTAGGTAAGCTGCTGCCAAAGGGAGGTGAAACCCTTCCTCAGCCTGGTGCTGGCACCAGCTGCCCTGACAGTGAACTGCTACTGCTCACTCAGAAACTGTTCTGACAATCTGGCAACCTGAACCAGCTCCCTGCAAGAAAACCCAAGCTGCAATGTCAGCACAAGAGTGAGCACAGGACCACAGAGCAGCATGCCTGAGATGCAAGGAAAGAAGCAGGACTATACATCTGCTTAGATCAGTTTACATGTCTCAAATCCCTCCAGGCTCCACCTTGATGAATTTAGGGGTATTTATTTACTGCTCCAATTAATTTTAAGTAAAGGATGCTTAGCTAAGAAGCTACCACTTTTAGGAATGTGTGCAGACTGAAGGGTCGCTGCCTGCATTCGCATGCATGAGTGCTTTTTGGCACAGCGCTACAGTACCACTTGTTTAGCTTGCAGGCCAGATGACCTTGTATGATCTCAGCCAACTGCTCTGTTTTCCCAAGGATTTACATTCTAGCAGCCACTGTTCAGTTCAATTTTTTTTCTTAGCCAAGCATTCCTTTTCCTTCTGTATTTGAAAATGCCCCTTAAAGCGTTTCCAGAGGCATGCTTGGGAAACACTCCATACATTCTCTGCCATGAAAAGAAAAATGCATTTCATGAGTTTCATTTGGGGAGGTTGCCGTGTTCTCCCTGTGGCTGACAGCAGCCTTCAGAAATACCCAGAGAAAAAATGAGTTAAACCACTTGTATGGAACATTACGTCCTTTGGAACCCTGTAATATCCACATACACTCCAAGCTCTATAGTACCTGGCTCTTCCAAAGACAGCATGCCTCGATAGAGCTGAAGTACCATAAAATTGCTGAGGAGCCTATTTTCTCAAAGGTCAAGGCAGGAGAAAGGGTTTCCCAGCATTTGTTTGGAGTGGCGTGTGCTGCCCTGGCTGTGCCACGCATGAGCAGGGCTGCACTGCAGGCTGCTGCCAGCAGCACGTTTACCCAGGCCGTGCTTTTGAGCCGTGTGAGTGTGTGCGCTCTCCTACACGTATTTCTGTGTGCTCAACCTACGCCCTCTCAGTCACTGGAATTTTTCGTGAAGCGAGTCCTGTCTGCCTTGGCCGCACGTTTCAGCCAGCTCTAATTGTTCTTTGAGACAATGCTACGCTCCCAGCCTGCCCAACTGCAAGTCACTGACAAGTTTGGCATAGGCAGGATGGCAGGCTGGCCTTGACCTCCTGCCAGCATGAGATGAACGAGGGGTTGGATCTGGGCAGTCTCCAGACTGGCTGAGAGCAGTGAGCTGAAACCAGGACACTGCCAGCTTTGCAGTGGCTGGGAACTGATACAGCACCGGCATCGAGAAAATAAACACTTCCCATTTACAGAGAGTTCATGTCAGTGCAACTCATTTCTTAGAGCAGCCCTAGTTCCCTGCTTGGGCAGCTGTCAGGAATTAGGTGGAGGAAGATGGCCAATATATTCAAGTGCTTAAAAGCAGGAAGAGAAGTGAGGCCCTCACATCCATCTATTGTAAAGTTGCCACTTTAGCATCCTGAGCCCATGGGTGTTAAATGGGCCATGCTTAGCTGAGTCATGGAAAAGAAGGGCAAAAACAAGTACAGGGGGCCTTGTCCCAGCTGGGGTGCCCTTGGGACTTGCAGAAATAACTGCAAATCCTTCACAGCCACACGTTCCTCCTCCTCCATTATTAAGGGCTTGTTTCCTACAGTTACCTGCCTCCTACCTTAGTTCAGTGCTCTCTGACACTCACTTGTCCAGTGTAGCATTAAATTGAGCATTAGGTGGATCAATAAAGTGCTAATAAATCATATTGCTGATGTGCATCGAAGGGGTTGAGGGTTATTTGCTTCCTCAAAGGCATAGGTGTGGAAGATGATTGACTGCTGATTTAACCAAGCAGGACACACGTCAGCAAGTGTTTGCAGGGACTGGGGACACCTCAGCTACTTTCATGACGCATGATTTAGCACAAAAACCTTGAATTCTCCTTTGCCATCTAAAACCTGAGAAGAAGGGAACATAAAATACAGACCCAAAGAGAGTCCGCTTCTGCTTGCTGTCTGTCCATGTGAAGCGTTTCAGTTCTTCTGGAGCCAGCACCATCCCACTGTCTACTTGATAATCCTTGAAGAAAAAAGAAAGATGCAGTCCTGTTAGGTGTTAACTGTATTCTGCAAAGGACTCAGTTCCTCTTTGGTCTGATTTCCAGCATCCTTCTGGTCATTGATACTCAGACAGCTCTAGGAGACAGCAGCTCTGTGCTGCTGGAGGTGCTGCAGTGCACAGGTATTTAATGGTGCCTTTCCAAACCACCCGTGCCTTGGGATGCAGCAGACACATAATGCAGATGCAGGGTGCTAGAAGAAAAGTGTCTACACGCAGTGTGAGGTTCTGGCCGGCCACCAGTTCAACCCTGCAAGGACCACTGTGCCTTTCCCACCTCCTGCTGCTTAATGCATTCAACTGGCTCACTAAAAGCTTGCCCCAACCTCTCACCCATGCCCACCCCTACCAGGATTGGATGTGTGTCGCGTTGTTAGACATGGCTCCAGCTTGTCCTTCTGATAACAGGACTTGTTCCTGCTGGGGAGCTCTGATGGAAAAGTGACTCATAGTTCTCCTTTGTGCACTACTATTCAGATTAAAATGCAAATGCAAGGGATTTTAAATGTTTCTCCCACACCAGTGGGATTCAGATGGGACTCTGGTAGCGATACCGTGCAGACGTACTGGAACTGACCACTTCTTGTCAGGGAAGGAGTGTTTGCAGCACATGACATGGCCAGCAAGGATCTCTGACCCCAGTTTGTAGGACAGTGGGATAATCTCTTGTTGCAAGCACAGCTAATCCTGCACCTTGTATCAGTTAGAGCTGACAAAGCAGTAACTCCCTGTCTTGACTATCCTTCCATAAATCTGTCACACAAATAAAAAGAAATGCATTTGGCCCAGGAGTCACTTACATTAAATACAAGCGTTTCCTTGATGGGAAGCTCTTCGAATGTCTTTATGCGCTGGGGGGGGTTTATTTTGAAAGTGTTTATGTATCTGTTCAACAAGAGAAGCAGGACAATTTTTGGTGAGACTGTGACATGCACAAGCAGGAATTGTTGAGTATTTCTCTTGTTTCTTTAGGCAGTCCCAACTATCTTTGAGGTAGGTCATACAAAAAGGACTTGTTAACCAGATCCCACCCAAATCTCACTCCCCAGTCCTGGGGTACACCCAGCTGCCCCTTTCACAGTGCCTGAACCCTGTGACCTGCAGGTCTCCTTGGGCAGGGGCACTCCAAAGACCCACAGCAGTGGGTGACTCGGCAACTGATGGGACACTCATGCCGCCTGTGGGCTGTCTGTGAGTGTTTTCTCCCATCCAGGTCCAAAGCAGGCTGTGCAGCGAGCTACCACCCCCAACAAACAAACCCAGTCTTAATCTTGCTTATCTCACCTGACGTTTTCAGTACTTCCACAGCTTGAGCTTGTAACAGGAAAATTTTCATTGCACGAAGGATCAGATGCAGGGGGAGACCCACTTTCTGTTGTAAATATTGTGCTGAGGGGCATGTAGTCTTTGCCTTCCTAAATGCAAACAAGAAATGAAAGCGTTATTCCTGGGTCCACGTGGCCAGTCGCCCCTGCCTCGGTGACAGCACGTGGTTGTGACATTAATACCTGCTGGACATTTGCTTGCAGCAGGTCGCCCAGCTTCTTCACCAGCTCGGAGAACCGTGGCCTGTCGTTGGGATTGCTCTGCCAGCAGTCCAGCATGATTTGGTAACTGTGAGGACAACAGCGAAGTGAGCACATGGTGGGGTTACAGCTCAGTTTGATCCAAGGCAGTTTTGTATCGGTAGACAGATACAGATGATAACTCCTCAACCTGCTTGGTTTTACAAAGATTCTCTCTAACACCATAGAGGCCTCTTCCTAAAAGTGAAATAGTAAACTTTCCACAAAAAAAGAAAACCTTCCTGCGACACCCCAGAATACCACATCAAAAGGATAATTCAGCCAACCAGTCATACTTCCTTTTTTTCATTCCTAATTAAGCATTAAACCTTTGTATTAAACGTCTATGAACTGGCAATGTTTAGGTTAAGGTATCCTAAAGGCATCCTAAGATGACTTATATGGATGTGTCACTTCCTTGTATTGGTTGAGCCGAGCTTTCCTTCCTGCAATAAAATACGTGGAAGAGAAAAAAAAAAAAGCTCTTATCTACTGTCACTAGGATAATAAAATTAGTCAATGGGCAATACTCCCAGATAGGCATGGCTGGCTCGCATCCTTTTCTTCTGCCAGAACTATTTTTTGGTAAGTGTTGCTATTTAGAGTCATGACATAGCACTCGGGAAGGCACCAAGGCACCCACACGTACTTGATTTTGCCTCCAGAGATAAAATACCCTGGACATGTCCATGGTCCTCAATGAATTGTGTCACAAGGTGGATTTTCAGTGTGCTGCATGTGCCCCCCCAGGCAAGGTGCTCTGTCCTGACCCACCTGGGTCTCCAAAAATGTGTTGGCCATGCAGTAGCAGCTTGGGACTGTGGGGGAGTGGGGAACGACGGCTGATGTCGTGGTGGAAGGACTCAGACAACCCGGGCAGGGAGGCTGTGGGTCCCCATCACCTTCCTCTGCCATCAGACACCATGTACAGGAAAGGGTGGGCCCTCATTACCCGAGTGATTGCGAGGAAGCCTCTGCTGTCACTTCCTAAGACGATGTTAATAATGTCACATTCCTCCAGCACTTATCTGTGTGCACGTTGGTAAATGTTAAACTTGGTAAGGAATGAATGACCTTCCTCCTCCTCCTCCTTGCTCAGCTCCCCTCAGAGCCCAGCTCTGGTGGTGCACTGGGCTCAGGTCCGTGTTGCTCCCTACCCTTTCCTACCCTATGGGAGAGCCAGGGGCCAGGGTGGAGGATGCGCAAGAAGATACTGAGGCAAGATTGGGTTGTTTTTTCTTAGGCTGGCACGGGGTGCTTTCACAGAGACTGGAACATCATCTGCAGGGCAGCCCAGGAGGGCAGTGGTACACGAGGCAAGCAAAGGCATCTTACATCTCCTCAGTCGCTTGCTCCGGGGCTCGCATTCTTGTGCCTTCCTTCAGCCTGCTGCAGAAATCCTCGTCTATTTGGACTCCGGGATAAGGAGAGGCACCTGCAGGTGACATTGGGAGAAGAGATAACATGCCTTGAGTGCCTGTGACCTAGCTGTGGCCCTATGCAATTCCCTCAAACACTTGGGGTGTGCAGCATCATATTGCAGAGCTGGGGGTCAGGGGGTGACCCCCCTGCAGGGTCTGGCCCTGCTGGCTGCCACAGGCAGGGAATTACTGCTGGTCATGCTCCAAGTCGCAGTCTTTGGAGCGGGGGGAAAGATCAAGACCACAACTACTGGTGGGACTTTCCTGGCCTGAACAGAAAAAATACACATGAATTTGATTTGAACACTATCCTTTGAAAAGCCAAATCTGATCTCTCTATTGGTTTGGACTACTCCAAATTCTAGTGAGCACAATATTAACAAACCCCAAATGCTCAAAATCACCTTGAAAAAATTGAAATAATTATTTTAAATCAGATCACAGTACATTTGCATTGTTTTTCTATTTTCTGTGTTTTTCAGATGCAGCCTGATTGTATTGTTGGTCTTTTTTTTTTTCTGTAGACAAAAAAACATCAGGAAAAGGGAAAACGAAAGGGAAAAAAAAAAAGACCTTTCATAGAGAGTCACCAGGTTCAAGGAGCTGGGGCTTTAAGAAAAAAATAGCAGGTATTATGAGGCTGACCATAAAATCACAAGAGTTGGCAGGCTGACCAACAACATGTATTTAAACTAATAAATGATTGATTGTCCTGAGAATTGTATAGTATTGTTTCCTCTGCTGTTCGCCTCTTTTGTCAGCCTCTGTGTTGAACTCAATTAAGATTCTTCTATTCTGACGGTCATTGTTGTTCCCACTCAGTGTACATCTTGTATCCTGCCTTTTCCACATGAAAGAAAGGAAAAAAAAACGGCTTCACTGGGTTTTAATTTCAGATTGCATGCTCTAGTTCGTCTTGCGGCATCAGTGCAGATGCTTTTCGCCTGCTATGTCCAGTAGCCTGGGTGAGGGGGGTGCTGGATCCCTCCTGGGCTGGGGGGACTTCCTGGACTCGGGCTGGAAATGGAGGTGACAGAATCTGAGACATGCAAACTGTGGGTTTGGCTCCCTTGCTCCCACGAGAGAAAAATAAGAAGCTTTTGAGAGAGCACCCAGCTCATGGCACTCATGTCTTGAATGCTGTCTGTGGCACAGGAGGTGGTGCCTTGGTCTTGGGCAGCTGATGACCCAGGATCACAGCTCTGTGTTATCCCACAGGGTTCCACATTCAATTAAAATGCTTTAAAAACTGCCCAATTTTCCTGGCTTGTGCCATCAGTCAGGCAAAGCACTGTGACTGCTCTGGCTGTGCTGCCCTGCGTCCTCTACCAAGGGTTTCCACAGGGAAAAGAGGGAAGCTTAGGTTTTGCCCATGGCAGAAGTAGGTGGTAAAGTTCTCAGCTGTGCTATCCGTTAAGGCTTTCAGCTTGGCAAATGAGCTTTCAGTGCTCTTACAGCCACCAAAATTTCTAGTTCACAGGGGCACAATAATCCCTCTGTCTCTACCCACACACCTCACTTCTGACTGATTTAGGTCTTTCTGAAACACCTGGCAAAAGATCACTGAAGGTAATGGATGTTTTCTGCAAGCTGCAGTCCCCACTCCTGTCAAGCTCCTGGGGTGCAGAGTTAACGTACCCAAGGAAAATATCTCCCACAGCAAGACCCCGTAGGACCACACATCGCTTTTTGCATTGTAGATTTTATCAAATATGGATTCAGGAGCCATCCACTTGAGAGGAAGTCGAGCCTGGAGTAAAAGGGACAAATCAGACTATTATTTTCAAAGCCCAAAAGATTTTAATCATAGATGAATCAACTATATATTGTTATGTAAATAATTACCATTCAAGCAGGAACCTGTGGGATTTCCTTACAGGCAGTCAAGATAAACCCACACTCATTCATATGCTTAACAAATTGTTGGAGTAAAGGCTGTTTTTAAAAAATGTATGGTACAAAACACCAGACATTAGAAGCCTGTGACCAGGCCTTTTCTTTACAGGGATGTGGGGCTATGTAGGAGCAGAAGTCTCTTGCCAGCATCACAGAGACAGGGCAGAAAACCCTGCATCCAAGCACCAACCATTCTTTAATGGCGTTGGAGATATTCTCGGGCAACACACCTTCTTTTGGAGGGACTGGTTTCCCTGAAGGAAGTTTACGGAGTAAAGGGGTTTTGGTGAGCCAGCCAAGAAATGTCTAAAAAAATAAAGTATTAACAGGGCAAAGCTGTGAAGCAGTTAGCATGTCTAAGCCTTATGCCTGAGGATAGAAATGCTTCCCAGACCCACAACATGATAGCTCATCCTCACATAAAAACCATGACAGCTTTTGAACTCTTAAATTCGGGAAATGTGAACGTCTACAGAACATTTTGGTGGACAGTTTGAAATGACATGTTATAAACATTTGGGTAAATAAACAGCATCTTGACTTACATCTCCTTTTCTCACATAATCAGGATTCTTATAAATATCTCTTGCAAGGCCAAAATCACAGATCTTCACAACATTGTTCTCAGATAAAAGGATGTTTCTGGCTGCCAGGTCACGATGAATGCACTATAATAAAACAATTTCACAATCAAACTGCATTTCCTTATTCCTGCCCACAAATTTCCTGTCTCACATATCCTTTAAAAATTTTATTATTATTATTATTATTATTATTATTATTGATAATTTTAATTTTTTTAGGGAAGTTTCCTGTAGTTTACATGAAGTTACAGTGAACAGTGGTAATTATTTTTAAAAAAAATTACTAAATACGGAAAATGACAAGTTTTTAAGCCTTTTAACATTTGCAGAGAAAGAGCTGAATCATTTGTAGCTCCCTAATATATGCTGAAATTAAGGAAAAACCTACCACACCCAAAAGATCTTCCCCAAATGAATGAGCTTGACCCACTGCCTTCAGTCATGCTCCTGTGTTTATGGACTATGGATACTTGGATAAACACAGTTATACTTACAATGCCGAGAGGAAAACGGCTCTTCCTTTGGGACCTCTCCCAAGGAAGGTGTCACTACAATGTAGACATGATTTCACCTCTGAATCCTGTCCTTCTACAGTGAAACACCCTCAGTGCAAAACTCACCTTTCTGGAGGAGAGGAACTCCATGCCTCTGGCCACCTGAAAGCTGTAAGACATCAGGTCCTCCATAGTGAGGGGCAGCTTGTACAGGTCATCAGCATCTGCAGAGGTGGAAAGCAGGGTTTGTTACAAAGAGGCTCACAGGCAGCTGTTTTCCCCCTTTCTCACAGACCCCATTATTGCCATAAATTCAGTCTTCGTGGAGGGGTATTTGAAGGTCAACCCACTGTCATTGGAAACAAAAATAGTGCTTGCTTTACACCCCGTGCTTTGGACACTGCTGTGTTTTCCCCAAAGATAAGGAGCAGTCAGAAGAAACAATCACACATTTTCCTGTCAGATTGAGTAACCCTGGATATAATCTTTTTTTAAATCTTCTACCCTCTGGACATGACCCTCTGAGCATCTCCCACGGATGTTTATTAGGGTGATAAATGAGGAAAAAAATTTCAGGGATTCACAGTATGTTGTAAAAATATCACAGTCCGTGTAGGGACAGGAAGGAATTAATACCTACCCTCCTCGTCCTCCTCCACATCACTCAGACTTTTATCTTCCTGGAACCCAGAGCTCGCGAAGCTCTCGCTGCTGGTGACACTGGCCAGCCTTTGTTTTTTGCTTTCCACTGGCTCAGTATCCTTTTTCTCTTTCATTGGCTCTCCCTGCAGAGAGAAGTCCTTCAAACAAACAGAGGAGAAGAGGTGCTACATCAGAGCAGCGGAGGGGGTGGGAAAGGAACCAAGGCAGACTGCTGTCGCCTTTCTGCTGGGCTGGTGGTCTGTGGCATGGATGGTCACATCTCTCATGGGTGGGGGTGTCCAGTGCCACTGTGGCAGGCAGGCTGGTGGCAGGGCTGTGCTCCACCATGGTTGTCATCCCCAGAGGGCAGAAACATGGTGGCTTGGGACCACCAGCGCATGATTTTGGGGTAACCAGGGCAGTGGGCTATCTCTGCCGCAGTGAGGATTTGCAGGGTGTATGGATGGACCTGTCTGCTGGGCTGGGGCTTGTCTCAGCCTGAAATGAGACATCTGAAAGGGCTCATTTCTCTCCAGCAGACAGAGAAGGAGCATGAAGAAGTGGGTGGGGATAATTGTGCCCACAATGCAGGTATGCCAGACCTCTCAAACATCAGCTTTTTGTCCCAGGGTGCTTAAGACATCTGCCTCTATGTCCTTGTATGGGTTTGGTGTGGGCTTGTAAGCCCTTTCCATAAGGAGAAATGGCACTCGGTGTTTGAAACAGAGCTGCTGTTGTAAGTGACTGCCTCTCTTCAATGCCTTTATCCAGTGCTTTCTTCTTATGGCTAATGATGTGATGGTTTAATGGGACGCATGCAACACTGTTTGGAAAAAGCTTCCTCACTGCTACCTGCAGAGCAGCCTGGCTGCCTGGCGGTACTCTTACCCTCTCTTACCTTTCCTCTTGTCCTGCAACTGTCTCTGTTCCCTGTGCATGCTGGTGCAGAGCCAAACTTTCACCTCCTTCCTGCCTGGACAGCCTTCCCAAGGGTGCCGGAGCACTGGGTGTGGGAAGGGGCTATGGGAGTGACTCCACGCAGGATGGAGCCTGCCCAGCCATACTCCCCGCTGAGCAGCCGACTCCAACTACCACGTGTAGGAGGAGCCAGCTGCTGTGCCTCATGTGGAGTACAACATGAACAGCCTTGGGAACAGAGACGCAGCAAAAGCCTTTTAGAGGGGGGTGTCCTCTCAAGTGGGCTCTCCCACAGAGCCCTCCTGAAAAAAACCCTGAGATGCTGCCGAGCTTTTGGCACAGCTGAGCAGGGGTTTTGAGACCTGCTGTTCTGTATCCAGGCTCCTAAGTCTCATTTCAGAGCCCTGGATGAGGGCTAAATCCTTTGGAGGATTTTTCTGGAACAATTTGAATTTTCTGGGACATTTGGATTTAGGTTTGCAATAAGAAACATACCACGAATTTGATTTAGAGGGCTGTGGGATGTGAGGACAAGACTCTAATCTCTTTTCCTCTTGATAGCTCTTCTTCTCACACAATAATAAGATTACTTGTAAATCTCTGAATATTAGGGTGTCTTGGGACATGAGATTTAATTGGTATTATCTTGTTTGTGCTCGCAGCAATACTGGAATCAGTGGGCAAAACCACTTCATTTGGCTTTGCTGACCTCAAGCTCACCAGAAATGGGTTCATCAGGAGCCGGGCAAGAGCATGTGGGGACATTTTGGGTAGGATTCACTTCCCCTTGCTGTAAATGGCTCCAGCCAAATTAGTCACAGCAGTCTCCTTGCACAGTCAGGGAGAGAGAGGTGAATCCTTTCTTGCCACAACACATCGCACACCAAATATTAATATAGGTCAGGTGAACTTCACCCAAAAGTCATTTCTCTCCTTTGGTAGAAGAGAGACTGAGGAGACCAGCTCAGAGCTGACATCTACATTACCAACACTTATGTCAGGTAAGATGAACCCTACCAGGACCATCTGCCTCCTCACCTTGTTAGGGCAGAAAAGATTCCTCTTGCTCTTCAGGTAGTTTGATAAATTCCCATACTTGCAGTATTCAACAATCACCATCAGAGGCCCTGGGCAATTAAATTAAAAAAAACCAAAACATTTTGAGCAGCGTAAAGCAATAAAAGGTGGCATCAGCTCTGAGGAAAAGAGTCTTTCATGCCCGTAACTATGACTTGGGTCCAGAATTACTGGCAACATGTCCGAAGAAGTAGAAGGCTGCTTGAAGGACGCTGGACATTATCAAAACAATACTGCTTCTGGAAATTAAGGCAGTGCCTAGTTTTTGAAAGCTGAGTCTTGAATGTGGGTCCTGAGGGACCCTCTGTTTCCTCTTTGGGCAGTTCAGACTGGAGTCCCGCAGCCCACACACACTTGTTGAACTAAAATAGGTGACATATCTAAAACAAACAGTCTCCCATACTGGCCTTTTGATTTTCTTAGTGTAATATCATGAATAATTTTACAACAGCTGCATTGTGATTCATAGTTCAGGGCCAGCAGCTGATATCCCTTGTTCCCAGCCTTTCCAGATCGTGTTTAACTTGAGCTTGAGCAATGGAGTGAGTGAGATAAAGGACAGCAAGTGGCACGTTCCTAAGTTCACACTTCACATGTTAATACTAAGAGAGTTTACATAGAGGAAATGTTTAATCCCTTCATTAAATGACTAAAAATCTCTTTTTCTTTTCCTCCTTTTTTTTTCACTAACTACAGGATGAGCTTAAATATTAAAGTTACTAACTTGACCTCTGGATGAAAAACAACATGGCCAACTGGCTGTTATTGGGGGATAATGCAAACCCATATTCAGAGCAGTGCAGATTTTTTTACCTCCATTTTTTGTGCAAGCTCCCAACAAATTCACGATGTTGAGATGATGACCAATGTGGATTAGGATTTTCAGCTCAGTCATCAGTGCTTTGTACTCACTTGCTGTGGCCCCTTCTGTAAATACAAAATAAATGTGAAAAGGCAAAGAACTGGTCCGGCTGAGCTTTACCACTTCTCATTACTTTCCAATGAAATAACCCCCACTACTGGATGTACTTCTTGTGTTGATGTTCTCTCTCTATTCCTCTCTGCTCAGCATCCTCTTGGTTGCAATTAAACCCATAAAAAGAGTCAGGCACTCAACTTCCTCCCAGTAGACTCTATTATATTTAGAACTGAGAGAAATTTTTGTTTCACATGAATCGTTCTGACGTTTCAGCCAAAAAATTGAAAGAACAAATAAAAAGGGATTTCAAGATTATAATTAACTCTATCTAGAATTGGTTTCATCTGACCTGACTTCAGCTACCTAAGGGTTATATTCTAGGCTGAACTAATCAACATCTTAAGGGGTCAGTGGCAAGAGCAAAGTATTTCCAGAAGCTGATGCAGCCATCAAGTTTAGCCATCTGTATAAGGAAAAGATGAACTACCCCTTGGTGATGCCTGTCTGGTTCTGTTCATTATACAGGAAGCCTGGAGATAGACCAGGGAAGTAAATATTGATTGGTTAAAGTGAGCTGACTGCATCTCACCCTTACCAGTCATGATCAATAATAATAATAGTAATAATAACAATAATAATAATAATGACATAAGAAGTCCCTCAAATAAATCCAAAACATTCTATTTAGTGTTGAGTGAAACTTTTCATTTCCTCTGAGCAAATTTTTTTCCTGCAGAATTTAATTTTGTTAAGAAAAACAAGAGAAAAACCATATTGCTTTATGTAGGCTCAAATGGAGTTTTTCAGTTTAGTGACACCAAGAACAGTCCTGTGGAAAAAACCCTGGAGCTAGGTCTTAAAGGGCTTGGTTTCAACATCTGAATAGAAATAGTTTTTCTTGGTGTCCCACACAAAACTTGTCTTCTAATTAGTGACCCACTATTTGCTTGTATGGGTGGAGACACTTCGCCTCCACCTCATGGGAATTCTGTGAGAATAAAGCCTATGAATGACTGCAAAATTCCTGGATAATCTAGTGAGGACACAAGGAATGAGGCAGATCTCCCGCGCTTTAGGTGAGATACTGAAGATACCAACAGAAGTTCTGGTCACCACTGGCTCTCTTCATTGTCAGCAGAGCTGAACAAGGACTCAGCTCCCTCCAAGCAGGGATCTGCCTCAGGATGGGACGAACTGTTGTTTCTCAGCACTGCCACTGAAGGGCATTTGAGTGACTGACTCAGATACGAGCATCGACTCTGCACACACACATGTGAATCCCACCAGGAAGATTTCTTGTAGCTGCTGTCTGCTCCCATTTATTCCAGGAGCACTCACTGCTGCCTTGGTGGCGCTGGCTGGCACAAGAAGCCTGCTGATGTACATAAAGAAACCCTGAGCCTGGCAGACCACTCCAAGGGCTGGAATTGACACCTACACATCTCCTGATAAATGGTAAGTTAGCGTATGTGAAGCTAGGAGCCACTGGCTAAGACAGATTTATTCAAATTATTCTTGAACAGAATCAACCGAGAGCATCAGGGATCCAAGCCATACTGGCAGAATAGGGGATGTGTCCTGGCAGAGAAACAACACCAAAAAGGATTCAGAAATTGAGATGGATAAGCAGTGCAGCATAAACTCCCAGGGCAATGCAAAAAAAAAAAGCCTGCTATGATCCTTACACATATAAAGAAAGGACAGCTAAATACATATGAAGGGATGCCACCAGGACTCTGGGTTGGGGAATTCAGTCACAGCTGCTGCAGGCTATGACTGAATATCATCCTGCTTGCTAACGTCCCAAGTGCCCTCTTCAAATTAACGAGGGAGTTTTGTCCTTTCTGCTCCAGTGAGAAAGGTGGCAGTGAATAGCTGGGGGATGATTTTACTTTCAGATGAGCACTGGTGTATGAACAGTGCTGGCAAATCCATCGCACAGCCTGGGTGTCGGCATCCCAAGCACTGTGTGATGAGCCTGCAGCCGGTTCAGAGGGGACACACCTGCACAACACCACCAAGATTTAAACTGCTCAATGTGTTTAGCTTAATAAAAGGGCCTTCATGAAGAAAAATCATTATATAATCTAATGGAAAAGGTTAGAATGAGATGCAGAAGTCAGACATATGCAAATTAGATATAAGGCATCCGGTTTTAACAGTAAGATGATTATTCCTTGGAACTAATGACCAAGGAAAATATGAAAGCTTCCATTCAAGTGTCTTCACATCAAGGTGGATACCTTATACTTCAGATAAATTTCATTTACAGCGTTCAGTAAAGGGTCAGTCTAGCATAATGGTATGACTTTTTACTGTGAACGCAATTTTTATTTCATAGTTCTGCCATTTCACTCATGGTGGACCTGAAACTTGATTTGTACACATTTTGGAGGCTTCAAAGGGTTATTGTGGGAAGCTTTTGCTTTTGAGAGAATCGTATAAAGAATGCACCACTATATAAGGCATCATTTTTTCCAATGCAGCTCTGCAGCAAGATACCTTTCAGCATTTTCACAGCAACTGTTCTGCATGTTGGTGATTTCCTAATTCCAAAGGCAGACGCTTGTACCACCTTTCCGAAAGCTCCATGTCCAAGAGACTTTCCTGTAAAGAAAATGGAGAGATACATCTTGGTAAAAAAAGGAATCTTGTCAGCAAATGGCTTCATAGATTGTGAACTGAAAAATGTGCTTTCCAGTGAGTCCCGTAGTTATATTTCCAACACATAGCTGGTTTAGGTTTTTTGGTTTGTTGGGGTTTTTTTTTGAAAATAAGCAGTCAAACTAGAGGACAGAGTCATCAGAGGGAGCAAGTGATAGGAGTGGAAATGCCGCTAAATGAATGCAACCGTTCAGTGGAGGTACACTAGCTTCAAACCTGATTTTTTCGGTCTAGCTCTGCCAGAGGAAGATTTTGCTCCTCTTTTCCCTGAGCACACTGCACGGTGCAGCAGCCTGTGCTGCTGCAAGTTATGTCCTCAATAACATAGACCCTCTGCCCCTTTGACAATGTGTTCACGTGGGCAGCTCTGGCTGCCTCTGCCCTTCTACAGAGGCTGTCAAAGGCTTGGCCAGGGAGATCTTGTCAACATATCCACTAGCAATAAGTTTTATTTCCAAGCAACTATTTTCAGATGGCTGTTGTGCTTCACCTTCATCAGAACCCACGTACCAAAGTGGATAACAAGAGTATGGCAGCAGGATCTGCGGTGTAGAGAAGAGCAGAAAATAACAGTCAGCTCTTCATATAAAAGCAAAGGATAACATGTGCCATATATTTATTTCTCAGATATTCACATGTGACATGACCATCTCCACAGGACAATTTCCTATTCCTATAATGAACACGTGCTTGACTAACTCTCACTTGGACATCTACCTTGTTGATATCTGAGTGAGAGATGAATCCCACTCAGATACTTGCAAGCAGAGAAAAAGAGCTGCTGTCTATTAATTTAAATCAATACTGCCTTTTATATGTGTATACTATATCTAAACTGTAATTCTCAGTGTGTCTGTCAGTAGAAGTAAATAGCACGTGTTATTAAAGCAATGGAAACGTGAAGTGGAATATGCTAAGCCAAAAAAGCCCCAGAAAATTATTTTCACCCTAGATGTGCAAAAGTGTTGTAATTTTTTTACAGCAAATAAAAACCACGAAGAACTTGATCTACATGACTGAACATCATCAACAGACTGACCTTGGTTTGTGAAGGGCTTAGTGTCTGATAGAGAAACACAGATGAATCAGTGTGTGTCTAAAAACCTATTATCACCTTCTCCAGTGACTGCATATAGATTCTTCACTCAGCAGATGTATAAGGGAAGCATCATTAAGACTCAAGTCTCAGTTTTCTTAGTGAATTGATGTTTTCAGTCCTTAATGTTTTGACTGTTCATGGTTTCTACATGACGAACTTGCAGCTTGAGGGCCTATAAAACCCATCATACCTTTGTTTAATCCATAGCTTTAATCTGTTTCTATCACTGTTAAGTCACTTCCCACATCGTGATAACCTACTTAGTCACCACTTAGAAAACACACTGGCTCATAAAGCTGCACAAAGCTGCTAACCTTTCATAAAGGAGAATGAGCACTAGAAACAGCACTTCCTTCTCTAAAGAGCGGTGTGATTCAATGGGAAGCTAAATAACACTAGTCTTTGCTGCTCTGCTATTGTTTGTACCATGCTGAATGGTAGCACAGAACAGGGCTGCTTTAACTTTTCAGCATGTAGCTCAAAGCTCCACAGTTTAGTATACAATTGTGGCCATGGTTGTTCTCGCAAAAGCCCCTTATGTTGACACACGAAGTGCTAAACAGACATACAGAATTATTAAACAGAGGAATATTAAGTTGCCCAACCATCTGAGCAGTCAGCTTGCCATAGCCTTAGAGCAGCTACACTGGATATGTTTGGGGTAATGCTCAGGTATGTAATGTTGCAGCGTTTAGATCCAGACCAATGAAGCAAAATACTCTACTTAAGTTTTCCACACTTGGCTTGGATTTACTGGGCCGCTTAGAACACATTAAAGTGAACATACACCTCAGTCAAGGAGTTTTGGATCAGCAGGTTTTCATTTCAGTTCCATTTTAGCAGGGTCCTTCAAGAATGTCAGTTGCTGGACTGGGGCATTAGCAAAAAACACCGCACCCCGTGTCTGTGGGAAGGCACAGGCTCGAAGATGTGTTCATTTCTCAGGTTCTTTGCCACTGCTTGAGTCATCTGGGTTTTCCCCACATGTGTCTTCGTGTTTTCCGTTATGTTACATAGGACAGGTGTGCACACGCAGGAGAGTGGAAAGTGCTGTGCTCGGTGCTGGCGCCGTGGGCTTGCAGTGCACGGGAGGGAGCAGGGCTCAGGAAGCTGGCTGCCACCAGCGTGTGTGACACTGTGCTGGAGCCAGAAGCCACACTCCCCCGGGTCCTGCGTGCCGGCGTCAGCACTGTGTCACCTCTCCAGATTAGGAAGGTCAAGCCCAAGAGTAAGGTGATAAGTACATGATAGCTCAGCTAACGCAGTGTGTTATCACTGACCACACTGACAGTGATTTATAGCACCAGCATTTTCCTGCTTAGCGAAAGGATGACATTTTACTCTCAGTGAGACTAATCTGTGCTGAATGTTAATTACCCTGACTTCAGTGATGCCCATACGAGATTTCCTGTGATGTCTGTACCTCTTACAGATGAAGGGGGAGTCCTGTTATATAGGCATTGCATCACAGCCGTGGGCTGTGTGTATGCATGTTGGAGGAACACACAGCAAAAGAGATGTGGGCTTTTTTCTTCTCAAAAGTTATTATAAATATGTGTCCTGGAGGATAAGTAGGTGGAAGGAGAAAACCAGTCGCATCAGATGCTGGAAGGGGTTGCATTTCTAAATAAAAATATTTTCTAAAAACCATAGAAGCACATTTTGTGTTTGTGAGACACTAATCCTCAGAGACTGCCAAGGTTACTCAAAGACTGAGCCAACTGCCATGTAGGCAGGACTTGCACTGAGCTAATCTAGCATGCTGCACATACACAGCTTCTTCAAATCTGGTTCTCATTCATCGTCAGCATTCTTTATTTGTTTACACCAGTTCTTCCACTTTTAGCTAATTCTCTGGTCATCGTTCGTCACCTCTGGACTCCAAACACTAACCCTGCAAGGCATGGGTTTTTCCTTGGTGTTTACATTCCATTTCTGCTTGTTTCTTTCCCAGTGGTCACATTGTCTGCACATCAGGCTCTTGGTCCATCTTTGTAAGAAAATTGTCTGAAGATTGAAGTCACTCCAGCACAAGGTTCCAGCATTCCCAGATTTGTGTATGACAATTATAAATCGAGAGCAATGTATTTCAGCTGTGCTCATCCACATCTGGTCACCTTGTGTCTTCTGGCAGGCAAATTAAGTGTGATCCTAACTGTGCACATCTGTTAATCAAGTTCTCTCCCTGATACCCGGGAGACAGGAGGAATCTGTTACAGCTCCTGACTAAAATGCAAGGATTTTCTAGACCTTGCTGTAGGACAAATGTAATGCATGCCTGAAAGAACAAACAGCGCTATAGCAACGAGGCTGAGCTTATCACTGATATTTTAATGTTGACCTTCTTGCTAAAATCTGTGGTTTCTGAAGGGATTCATCAACTTCAAAACATGGTCCCTTCCCCTCTTACCTTCTCATCAGCCGCACACTAGGCTTAATAAGGAATGGTCCAAAACCCATGCCTTCTGCTGGGACATCTATAGGGAAGCTGGCTGTAGGTTTAACGTTTTCAAGGATATTTATTTATTTATGCGTGGACTTACATGTCACATTCTTGCACTTTGTGGTGCAATAACAAGAATATTTATCAATCTGCAGCACAGAGGGAAAACAAGGAGATTGTGCTGGAGAAAGAAGGAGAGGGAGAAACAGGAAGAGGTGCAGGATGGATTACAAGGACCCGTTTCTGCACAGACTTTTTTCCGAGCTTCCAGGCTGAAGAAAGGGAGGAAAACCACAGACTCATAGAATATCCTGAGTTGGAAGGGGCTCACAAGGATCATCCTTGTGGATGATCCTGATCCTGGCCCTGCACAGGACAACTCCAAGCAGCACACCATATGCCCATGAGTGTTGTCCAAATGCTTCTTGAACTCTGGCAGGCTTGGTGCTGTGAGCACTTCCCTGGGGAGCCTGTTCCAGTGCCCATCCTCCCTCTGGGTGAAGAACCTTTCCCTAATATCCAACCTAAACCTCACCTGACACAGTTTCAGGCCGTTGCGTCCTGTCACTGGTCACCACAGAGAAGAGATCAGTGTTTGCCCCTCCTCTTCCCCTACATGGGAAAGTTGTAACTGCAATGAGCTCTCCCCGCAGTCTCCTCTTCTCCAAGCTGAACAGACCAAGTGACCTCAGCTGCTCCTCGTGCAGCTTCCCCTCCAGACCGTTCATCATTATTATAGTGAATCACCAAAATTACAGTAAATGCCAAAAGCCAGGCTCCTGAGTCTAGAGAGAGAAACATTGAAGATGGCAGCCTGATTTGGAATTCTTTAGTTGCCTTGTTTGTGTCATGTTATAAGTAAATCAGTTTCCAAAATATAGAATGCATCATTCTTGTCTATATTCTCCTTCTATGGCCACGTGGCCAACTTAATGGATGAGGGAAAGGCCATGGATGTTGTCTACCTGGACCTTAGTAAAGCCTTTGTCACTGTCTCCCACAGCTTTTTCCTGGAGTAAACAGGTAGATTATTCATGGCTGGACTTCATCTTTAGGGTCTTTTCCAGCCTAAATTATCTTGTGGTTCTACTTTCGTTTTCCTACATGGAGTCAAAATATACACGTGAAAAGTCAAGTAGACGTGGTCGGTCAGTCCTAAATGCTGTAATTCATTCACAGGTCAGTGCTCTCACTGTGGAATAGGTCACACCAAACCTGGCAGTATGTTGTTCTGCGTGCCTAGAACACACCCAGCTCCTCTTTACCCATAGTTACAGGTACTTCTTATCCAATCAATGCAAACTCTACATGAACTATTCCAATATTACCTAGTTTAAGCCTTTCTCTTGCAATTTCCCACTTGCTGGCATCATAAGGTAGACGTTCACATTGCTCATCTAAGGGGACTTCATCAGGATCCATTATGATTGACAGGTAATGGTTGGTCTTCATTTCAGAGGAATAAGGCTAGAAAACAAAGAATATTGCAAAATGAAAAAGAGGACAAGGTTATCTGTCAGCATCTTCTTGTTTGGATCAAGGGCTCCAAGTTCGTTCTGTTCACAAGGCTGTGTGTTTCACTGCACAGCGGATGGTTTGATTAAGCCTTCTTTGGCTTTTCTATATATTGCAAGAGTTTTTATATAAAAGAAACTCCTTCCTCTAGCTTTCCTCCCGTGTGACATATCAGTTTCTTCAATGAAATCCATGTGGGTCTGTATTAACATACGGTGTTATGACACGGGCCCTCTGCACAGTCAGGAGAAATATTTTCAGCAAATGACTAAACATTGCTGATATAAATAACTTTCCTTCATGATTGTGCAAAGCAAGAAGGAGCCACATGCAACAGATGGATTTCTACTGCCCGTGTTTATTTGTTCCATATATCCCGCAAAGATGGGTCATATGTGGTTAGAAGTTGTGCAAGACTAGTTGTCAGGACACTGGACATTATACACTTCAGAAACTGCTGACAAAATTTTAGGATTTTTTATTTCTTCGGTATAATTTCTGAAAAATTTACTCAAATCATTTGGGTCTGGAGGAATTTATAAATAGCTGGACTCAAACACATAATTTAAAACATAAAATCTCAAATTATTTTCCAGTTCAGTTTCTCCTAAGCAACTGGATTATCCACTTCACGTGAGAAATGTAAGTAAAGATGAACCTGATCTGCAGATTTCCTGCAGTTCATCCATTTTGAAATACAAGTTCCTTCAAAGAGCATCAAGATTGCCATTCTAATCCATTGGACTTTTCTAGACACAGGAGTACTTAAAAAGGTCTTTCCTGGCTATTAGTTGGAATTTATGGGAAATCTGCAGAACTGAACCTGAATGTGTTGCTTTTCCTAAATTCGTGGAAGTAGCACATGGGCACAGGCATACAGATACCACAAACATACAGATATAACCACATATTCTCTTTCCTATTATTTGCTTTAACTGCCTTCTATGACTTTTGACTTCCCTCCCCTACAGCTTGGAAATATGTCCCTAATACCTCCATTTCCAGGCATGTTTTTTGAGAAGGATATTACTAGCTGTGCATGCCTTGATTACAAACAGAACTAGACTAAAATTCTAAAGAAAAAGTAATTAACAACTGCTGTTCTAATTGCTTTTCACCGTCCCCAAACCCATAAATCTTGTCCCAAGAAAGATGGCACTGATGCTTGGGGAAAAGTCAGGAGGCTTAAAACCTGTCTCCAGACCATCCACTAAGTCTGGAAAGGGCATGGATAAATGGGATATGGGTAGAAACTGAAACTTGTGTGGTACTCCAGAAAGGGCATTTCTAGATAGAGATGTGTGTACCCGACTGCTTCTACCCCTCACATTAGAAGAGCTTTTAAGTGGACCCATCACAGAAAAAGCAATAGGGGAGTGGAAAATTCAGACAGTTTCCCACAGTTCTTTCTTTAGATGCAATCAATATAAAATTTTTGGCACAATTAGAGATTTGAAGCAACATTTTCAATGATGAAAAATTGTTAAGGATATAATCTGTCCCTGTGTGCATCACAGAGAGGCTTTAAGAAAATGCTCTTGGAGAGCATATTTTTTTTTTTCTGTTGTGGCAACATAATTTGTATATAAAATTTAATTCAGAGCTAATTCCAGACATAAATCTTTGAGATTGAGGGTTTATAAGAGAAACACAGAGAAGACCATAAACATAGACTAACACTAGCTGGAAAGGCTCATCTGGAAAGGAGCCTTAACATGTCATTTAGTTAAAGTCCCTTGTTCTACAGCGATGATGATATTTTTATTATTTCTTAACTATCTAACAAGTTTTGGTCTCATAAAAAAACAAAATAAAATAAATCTGCAACCCCTTGCTATGTTTAAAGCTTACTTTTTCTCAAGATTTGCAGTCATGTTATAACTTGCTTCATCATTACTGCTGAGCATTCAGTACTGGTCCCACTTGCCTTGTAATTCCTCTTACAGCTATGGAGTTTCTCCACAGCTTCAGCTGCCCTTTGCTTTCCTTTCCCCCAAACTCCCACGCATTTCTCCTCACTAAGGCCTGCAGCAGTAGGAATGCAGGCAGAGTGATTGCTGCCATAGCACCCTGATTTGGAGGTCTAGTGCTGCTTTCCCATCAGTCAATAAAACTCCTCAGTAGCCAACCTAAGACACCGGCAGGTTGAGATAAAATAGTGCTTCAGGCTGCAGTGGATGCAGTGGACCTGTAGCAACCATCGCTCAGCCAGCTGGGACATGGCCAGCTGTGGTGGCTGTGAGCAGATCCCTGTGGTGCTGTGCTGTGATACCCCTGGGCTGGTGGTGCTGAGGCAGTGAGGAGAGGGGGGCACGCAGCCATTTCTCAGCTCATGCCTTGCAGTGCCCCAGTACCTTCCCTCGAATCCATCTGCTCCTACAGGTTACACTGAGATCTTTCTGCACGACTGAGGAGTTGTATTTTCTGCTTGGGAAAGCTGCTGCGGTTTAACCTGCACACACCATACAATGCAGACAGGGGTTTTAAACCATCACAAAAAGGGGTTTTAAACCATCACAGTCAGCCTTGTACAAGAAGGAGGGTCAGCTGCAGGGGCAGTTAAATTCATCATGTTGATACAGGATCACCTGCTTTTGAAGCTGCACCATCAAAACTCCTTTGGTAAAATATCACTTTGGAAGTGATGTAATTATACCAGACACTGTGCAAACCAGACCCCAGCACATTCTGTGAAGATCTGTCGTTCCCACTCACTCAGATCTTCAAAGACATTAAGATACCAAACCCCCACAGTTTTTATAAGGGAATGAGGATGCCTTGGGTGTGAGTCAGGCACCCAAATTCTTGTGAGCCTCAGAGCCTTGTCCCCACCCAGGCTTTTCTTTCTGGCTTACTCATACTCAGTCTTGCAAGTCACAGCTCTGCAGCATCCATCAGCATCCTGGTTATAGCACCAGGAACAAGGGTGAGCAGTATCAAAGAATCACAGAATCACAGGATATTCTGAGCTGGAAGGGACCCACAAGGATCATTAAAGCCCAGCTCCTGGCCTTGCACAGGTCAGCCCCAAGAGTCATGCCATGTGCCTGAGAGTGTTGTCCAAATACTCCTTGAACTCTGGCAGACTTGGCGCTGTGAAAACGAAACAGATTTTTTCTTTGGTAGACTCAGCAATCCCAGCGGCATGGGAAAAATGTTCTAACACGAGCAAAGGGCTGCCAAGGAGAGGCAGGTGCCACTGGGAGATCCCTGTCTGTTCTTACCCTCTTCAGCTTGCGAATGAAGAGGGTCAGCAGGAGCCAGAACAGCGTCGCAGCCACACAGGTACAGGTCAGAGTTATCAGCTCCAGGTTTGACCTCTCCGATATGCCTGGGAAAATCAAGTGGTAAACATATTAGAAAATGACCTGCAAACCAAGGGCACTTCATGTTTTTTTGCGATTAAAATAAAATACCAGGAAGGACCAGCTCTTTTCAATGGAGTATTAATCTCTGTTTGGACTGGCTCACAGAGCCAAAAAAAAGGTCTCCTGCAGCCTCAGGAGAGGACAAGGCTGCACAGAAGGGATGGCTCTGCTGGGCCTTTCCCACAGGCGGTACTGTGGTGTGAGAGCTGCTGCTAACGTGCAGGAGAAGCTCCTGGGAGGGCTTGTGCTGGTGTAGGCACCAGTGACTCCCAGGGTGACCGAGGGCATGTTGCAGTGCTGCTGCTTGGGGTTTGCTGTCCAGGACCTGACGCCTTTCCTCACCCACTGCTCAGAGAGCTCTTCCCTGCTGTTGGCTGAGCCCTGCAACCTGCACCTCCATCCCAGACATGCTGGAAACCCCCCAGCCCTCACCAAAACCATTGCTGGATGTGACCTGGGGATTCTCTTGGAGACTCATGGTGCTGCCAGCAGGAGTCCATTAGCTCTTCTTCCCATGGCTTGGACGGATCTGATTTGTCACGTGGGAGCTCAGCTCATACACAGCATGGTACAGGGGTCTTGAGCCCCATTCACACTGGACAGAAACCCAGGGCATATGGCCTAGCACTCCCTCCAATCCACTGCTCCCCTGGCAGGCTCTGCGCCCTCAGGTCTCCTGCAGTCACAGCAGCAGCACATGGCCAGGCTCCCGAGGGAACACGGGACCCCCTCCTTTCCGAGCAGCACCTCACAGAACCCAGGTGGCAGGGAGCTGGGAGAGCTCTAGAAACCAGGGAACAGATTAAGCACAGAAAGGGAAAAACAAAACGGACAACAACTGAAAATGAAGCAGCAAGAAAACATGAACATTAGAAATCTGGAAAGTATTAGAGCCCACTGACAGACCTTAAAAAAAGCCAAAATAAAACACACTTCAGACTGCTATTTGGGGATTTGTGAAATAGTTTCAGAGCAGTTTGTTTTGCAAATCCTGTGATCGCATCAAAATCCCACACTTCCCACAATATGTTTTCCATCTGATTGGTAGCAAATGCAAAAAGAACCATCATATCCTGCCTCTTATTCTGATATATCCTCTAGAGAGGGTAAATGAGAGGACAAGGAGGAGTAATTCTGAACATGATTTCACGGTAGTTTTGTCAACTGCACTTGCAGAGTTTCAGAGCCCGGCAGCTCAGCGTTACTCCTGACAAATGAAAAAGGTATTATTATGTCTCACTCATGGGTTTACAGGCTAATCCAGAGGGATGTGATGCCTGGGTTTAGGCAAGGTTACAGAGCTTTGTTCAGAGGATATGTTGCTTAATTAGCATAATGTCTTCCCTCCCTAAAAATGATAATCAGATTTGTATTCATGTCCCATATCTAAGATTCCCCTGGCATGTCCATTCTGGAGCTTTGAGAATAAAGCTCATTGAGGAAAAACATGGCTGCAACTACAAATGGAGATACAATAGTCTCTAAATATATCAAGAGTGTTCTTTTTCACAAGTATTTTTTTAAGTGCTTGATTTAGATATAGAACGTAGTGATGGCACAAATAGTACAGCCTAATGCATCTTGCCTATTCTCTGGCATCAGTATTTCCTTTTCCATGTGGATAGTCTCCTCTTGCTTCTGAGCAGCACTCCTGCAGATGGCAGGTGATAGTTTCTGACATTTATTCAGTGAAACCTGGAGGGGCTGAAGGTTCACTGGTTCCCACAGCTTCATATGGCAGGACATGGAAAACCCATGAGGTACAGCCAGGCCTGGGGTGGAAGACAGCAACCCTCTAACCACTACAGTGACTGCCCAGGAGCCAGCAGAGATGTGAAGGTGCTGTCTTTGAAATGTTTGAGCATTTTGAGCATGTAGGCAACCAGAAAGAAGCATTTCTCCAAGCTGGGGTTGGGCCGGGTTATCAAATGCCAGACTCCTAGTCTTGCTAAAATCCTTGAAGTCAGAGCTCTCTGAGCGTCTCTCAGCTGGGTAGAAAAAGGTTTGATTTGAGGCAGAACAGGCAGAAACATCCAGAAGAGACCTTAGGATTAGCAGAGTTTGGTGAGGCTGTAATCAGTAGTAAATCCCTCTCTCTGCCTGGTAGCCGAAGATTTCAGGCTTCCCCTTACACCCCCCTCCCAGACCTTTACTCAGCAGACACCTCATTAGACAAGGACTTTTCCCCGTGTGCAGCTCTGTCCCATCTGCCTGACTCTCCCCAAGCAGCAGTCCCCTTTCTCCCCCAGAGCCCCTCCAAATCCCCCCTGCACCACCCCATGTCTCTGCAGAACTGCAGAGGGGTGAGGAGGGGGCAAGTGAAGGAGTGCCACCAGCAGCAGCTTCTCTCTTTCAGTAGCAACACAAGCCATTAGAACCATGCAAGTATGCCAAGATGAGAGCCTGGATTAATGTGCTGATCCCTCCAGCTACCACCTCAAGCCATTGGCTGACACGGGCTTTCTCATTAGGATTTCAGCTCTAAGCACCTAAAACATTGCGGTGCAGCTCAGGTGTCAGCCAGGGAAAAAGCAATGCCTAGGGCAACAATGCTAATCTGCTGCACCTAAAGCATCCCTCACCCCTATCCCAGTGGGATCCACCCTGCTTAATCCATGTGATCTCACAACCGCAGCACTGCAGTACTGGGATGGGTGCTCAGAGATGCTGAGGAATGTCCACCCTGGGAGGTTGTCATAACATACCCAGACAATCGGTGATGACCCTTGTTTGAACTGAGGTTGAATTACTGACCACCAGGATTCCATTCCAACTCTCTCTGGTGGACTTCTGAGGTAACAGGAGTCTTAATGTCCCCTGATGTCCACCTGCACACTTACAAACTTACGCCATTACCCAGGCTGAACTCTATTTAGTAGCTGCAGGAATTCCAGTTAAACTTCATGAAGAAGTTCCTGATGACTTCAGCATGATTCAAAAGGCACAACAATGTTT
This sequence comes from Rhagologus leucostigma, assembly GCA_013397725.1. Classification (NCBI taxonomy): domain Eukaryota; kingdom Metazoa; phylum Chordata; class Aves; order Passeriformes; genus Rhagologus; species Rhagologus leucostigma. The sequence continues at coordinate 402,591 of VZTD01005146.1, forward strand.
TGAGATGCAAAGTCAGAAAGGTTGGTTAGATAGGCAGGTAGGTAGGGAGGGAGGGAGGGAGATAGATAGGTGATAGACAGACAGACAGAAAGGAAAGTTGTTTAAAAGAAGTAATTTCAATAGAAGTTATTTAAAAAGGTAACACCATTTTCCTAGTGTCAGAATAGTTCAGTGAATACTTAATAAATGAAATGTTTTCATTAGCAGGGTTCACATTAAGTTATCAAATGTCACCTTTAAGAGAGGGCACATTGCTGTATTCCTTTGCCTGTGTATGTCCCTATTTCAGTGAGCATGAGCTGTAAAAGGTGCTCCTTCCTTTGTCAACACATCTCCTTCAAAGCAGCACCTCTGCAACTAACTGTATCCCTGGCTTCTCCTGACAGGAGGTCTGAGGGCCCTCAGTAGGGGAGGCGGGGCATGACTTTCATGGCAACCCTGCGAGCAGGTTGGCCCCCAAAAGAAAGCTGCCCGAGAGTCTGTGTTCCCCACATGCCCATCAGCATTTCTCCCCAGACTTTTAGGGATACCGTCTCCTTCACCTACTGGGTGCTCTGGCAGCAATTTGCTGTTTCTATTCTGTCCTTGCAGATTTGCTGCTTCTTCAGTTCCTCAGCCAAGAGCAAGCAGAGATATTGCTCTAACATGCCCACAAACGTGGCACTTCTTCTCCTCAGACAGCCCAGCAATCCCTGCTTCCAAACCAAACACAGCCTGCAATTATTTAAAGATGGCCCTTTTATTCCACCATCCATTCATCCATCTTGGACACAAAAATAACACATTGTTTTATCTGTGAGTATAAGAATGTTTTCTCAGAGGAAATAAAGAGAGCAGACAGTTTCCTTCCTAACTCATTCACAAACTACTCTTCCAATGTGCTAAACGTGGCCATCGACACGAGGCGCTGCTCTATTCGCTTTGATCTGCAGCCCCATGTTCCAAGAGCCACGGGACAGAGGCAGGCAAGGCTTTGGTGCTCACAGCAGCAGGCACAGGGCCTGTGTTTCTCAGAGAGACAAGAAAGTGGCAAAGCTTAGAGAGGCTTTGCCCACATTCAAGCCCTGATCTTGTCCCTCCAGGCTCAGGGATGAGGTGGGAGGCTGCCATTTCCTGGAAGATGGACAGACACTCCAGAGCAGTTTAGGAATGGGTAAAAAAACCTCTGGTAACATCCCTTCATGTAGTAGGAACAGAGTAGAAAGACATTTTCCTTGATCATAGTAGACAAGACAAACTCTCTTTTTATCATCCAGTCTCAAAGCCATAAATTTTAATATGGTAGTCTTCATCTCCTGCTCCCACAGGAGTCATACAAGAACATTGCCAGTGGTCCCTCAGGACATGTAACCACAGAAGAAGCTTTCCTGGCTGCTCTCTTTCCTCTCCTCTGGACTAGGATATATGACTTCCTAGAAGCCATCTGACAGAATGCTTGTGGTTGTAATGAACAGCCAAGCTTCAATTATGTTAAAAATCAATACAATAATGAATTACATTGTCCGGGACCATGAATTAGTAGGATGATTTGGACAGCAAGCGCCTGGCATAAATTATTCATTTAGCTGTTAAAGCAGCTGTGAAAACCTTAGCATTATTAAGGCACTTAGAGAGAGGTGATTCTGCCTCTCTACTCCACCCTTGTGCCCCATCTTGAGTGCTGCATCCAGCTCTGGGGCCTCCAGCATAAGAATGATGTGGATCTTTTGGAGCAGATCCAGAGGATGGCCATAAAGATGACCAAAGGCCTGAAGCACCTCTCCTACAAAGACAGGCTGAGACAGCTGGAATTTTTCACCCTGGAGAGGAGAAGGCTTCAGGGAGACCTTTTGGCAGCCTTCCATTACTTACAGAGGGTCAAATAGAGAGCTGGAGAGTCACTTCTTCCAAGGGCATTGAGTGATAGGACAAAGGAGAATGGCTACACACTGAAAGAGGGCAGGTTTAGATTGGGTATTAGGAAGAAATTTTTTATTCTTAGGGTGGTGAGGTCCTGGCGCATGTTTCCCGGGGAAATTGTAGATGCCACACCCCTGGAAGTGTTCAAGGCTGGGTTGAAGGGGGCTTTGAACAACCTGGTCTGGTGGAGGTGTCCCTGCCTTCCACTAGAGCAGGCTGGAACTAGAGAATATTTAAGACTCCTTCCACCCCAGCCCATTCTATGATTCGGTAATTATTCTTAAGGGGATAGGTGTTTTTGCTCCTCAATCTCACCAGTTAGGCCAGCCCACATGTACGTGTACTTATCCCTGACCTTTTAAAGCAACAACGTCATTGTATCATCACCATTAACTTCGACTGCTAACACACTCGTGGCAAAAAATCAGTACTAGTTGTAATTGTCTTGTGCTGCAGGGTGGTATCCAAATACTGAGTAGTATTCAGAAACATTCAACAATTGTATGAGGGCATCCAAAAACATATAATCTCTGCCTAAGAGACCTGGTGACAGTCAAATTTTCTTCTGTAAGGAGCAACTAAATGCATTTAGGACTATTTACTTAACACCAGGTCAGTAAAATAGATTATGTCAAATTTAATTCATACGCCATGGAGAATGTCAACCTACTTCTCTAATCTCATAATTCATGAGCCAAAAGGGTATTCAATGAAACTGAAAGGTCACTGAAAAGACTTTATTTTTATTCAGTGTAAAATTAATTTATAGAAATCACTGCCATAGGCATGAGCTGAGATTGTCAGAAGGCAGAACAATGCTGGACATTTAAATGAACAGCAAATAAATCAAGAGGTGGTTACACAAATAACTACATGAAACTACTTCTTTGTAGTAGTACCTTTGCATATGTAGCTATTGCTAGGCTAAAATCTTCTAGTCTGATTCGGCTGTTCACTTTACATCGAAAATAAACAAATGAGAATATCCCAGGCCTCTAATTTCTGTGGAATTAACCTGAAATGGGAAAATGTGTGGGTAGGAGGGTGTTTCTTACTCTGTTTTTGTTTGTTTTGCTGATACTAAATTTACATTTGTCTTCTACCCTGACCTGATCTTTGTTGGGTTGAAGCAATTCTTCTTTTTAGGTCACTGTAAACACACTCTGAGTTAGCATTTCCTGCTGGGCTTCCTTTCCAACCTGGTATGCTTCCCTTGCTAGGACTTCCTTCAAATTGCTTCAGAGATCACCAGATGGGTCCCAGGTCATACCACTGCCTTCCAGCCAGAGTAAGAACATCACTCTGGAAAGCTTGCTCTTCCTGCTTACCTTGTACTGTGACATACGCCGCACTCTCCACGGACCCTTTCAAGTTGGTGGCTATACACTGGTAAAGTCCTTCATCCTCCTCTTTTACCCTTTCAATAAACAGCATTCGGCTTCCGGGCCCTAAAATTATTCCTGTGAAATGAAATATTTTGCAATGAGAGGGAGCCAGGATATAAACAAAAGCTGGCCCTTGTGTAATAATATCTGCTTCAAGTTCTTCTCAAAAGAAATCTGAGCCACAGACTGCACAGCACAACGTTATCTGCAGGAAAGCCAAATATACTTGGATGCTTTACGAATCTTTTGGAAATTAGTGTTTACAAAGCACTTGTGTGAGTCAAAAAGCTCAGCCTAAGGGAATGATCTTGGATATACTTGGTACTATTTATGTTGATTAGCACTATGCCTATGCTTTCACCCAGGAGAGCGCTTTAGCATGTCTCCAGCTTTTGGAAAAAGGGCGATCTTATTACTGCACTTACAGGCCCAGGTCTGCCCCAGCAGCTGCTCAAGCTTAGTGCCATTCCAAAACCTATTCAGACTGCCCGTATGGGCAGCAGACTTGCTCCGAATCTCCCCTGCCCATGTGGCATGGAATGAGGGGCTCCTTTGCAAAGGGGCGCTGGATAGTGCAAAGAGAGTTCCCATGACGTGTACCCTAAAACACAGGAGTTACCTGAAGTTTTAAACATCTTGTTTATTCCAGCTAGGTCAACCCAGAAGCCAGCCTGGGCAATACTCCAAGAAGCAAGGAAGAGGCAGGGAGCAGATTTGGCCTCAGGAGTGCTGCTAAGGCACCTTCTAGCCGGGAAATGTGCAGTCAAGTATGCACTTGTGTTTGGCTCCATCAGAACTACAGTCCCATCAAAATGTATTCCCATCATCTATTTCAGGAACCTAAGTAGAGTGCTCTGACCTACCCTCTGGAGGCATCTCCCAGGCTCCTAATTGTATCTGTTGCATTGCACCCATGTTAGACACATAACATTCATTTTGGAAGATAGTGTTATCAATGCACAATATGCACAATTAACACACAATATGCTACAACAATGTGGTCACTGTAAAGCCTCATGGAACCTCTCTATAGACTAAGCTTAGTGCCTGCGCTGCAAGTCTGCACAGGCTTATAACTCAGCTGGAGAAATCCTCAGAATTTCTCAGTTGTTTTTATTCATGCTATAGTAATTTCCAATGATGCAGGATAGAACAATAACTACGAACTTTCTAAAATATTCTGTAGAAGACTACACTTATAATTCAAGTTCCTATGGATCAAACGTCTCTGAATATTTTTGCTGAGTGTGTAACACGAACTCAGTGTGTGCTTCTGATCCAAATGTGCATGAATTCCCATGAGAAAAGTTTTGCCTTTTCCTCTGTCATTCATTTCCGTCTGAAATATCCAAGGAACACTTCCATGACTGTAGTGCCAGCAGCTCAACATTCAGCCTTAGCTGATCTTTGAACTAGCATTCCAGAAGCAGCAGTAAACAGCTCCCAGTGTTTTCCTGGCATTGCAACATGCCACCTGGGAAGTTGTTCCTTTCTGTTGCATGAGACCTGGATTCCTCTGCCACCAGAGGATTTGGATTTTGGACACCCCAGACATGGATTTAGTCTCCTGGATAGCTTGTGACTCAAGAACAGACTTTGAATGCTTGACCATAGACTTCCCCTGGTGCTTCTACACACGTCACGAGAGCTTGGTTTTCTCTTGCCTAGTTATCTGCTGGCCAAGACACCTGATCCTTGGTCTCCCTCTATAATAAATGGAGGGAAATATTCTTCTCTGGACATGACTCTTACAAGACGAAAATTTTTACACCAATTCCGTAGAGACCTGTTGTGTCTGGATCTACAGCCTGGCTCATGTTTTGGAGTGAGACAGAATAACCTGGAGCCCCTAGGTTGCTGCCTGACTGCCTTCCTTACTTCTAGATACTGCTGCCATTGACTCTGCAAATGGCTACCTAAGGAAGATCGGTAAATAAGAAGCCTACTGTAAGAGGTAGGTGAGTACACAAAGCTCTCACCTGATTCTTGCTGTATTTCCTCATGGTTTTTAAACCAGGATATCTGGGGCTCAGGAATACCACGAGCCTGGCACTCCAACATGGCAGAGTTACTGGCGTTCACTGTCTGATCCGTAAGCTGCCGCAGCAGGGCTGGTGCCTCTTGAGCTATAAGACAAAACAACACCTTTGTTTTACATTCTTGTAGTGGTGGGGATTTAATTATCTTCCCTACACTCACTTTACTGGTGTTAGAGAATGCTATGGCTGTTCTACCAAGTTCATTTTTCACTGGTTTTATTTATTGGTCTATTTTGCTCAGGAGGGTTCGGTGTGTACAGAGAACTCCCATTACTCAGCAACAGCAGGTTATAGTGACCAATGAAGACCCAATGATGACAGTGTTGAAAAGATTTTCTCAGTTCCATGGGCAACCACAGTTGTCTATATCAAAAGCAATGAGTTTCTATGAAAGCTGGTTTTCATCATCAAAAGAAACAGTGACACCAAAGATTTGAAGAATCATCAGGACACCCTTGTTAGCTGAGTATCTCTGTGTTGCTGATAGCACCTTGCAGCTCCGTATGCCATGATATCCATGAATGTGACTTTGATAATTTACTTACTTTAAAGAGTACAGTTACGAATCATGTTCAGTAAACTCACATAATCAAAAAACAGTAACCATGAGCACAGAAGCATTGTACCAAAGTCTTCATAACTTATTCCACTTTTGCGTTTCACATATTTGGGTGAACATAACCACACCACAGCATTTCAAAAACACACTATAAACATCACATTAAAGTCATCCCTGAAAGAAACAAAACAATCTTGTGATTATTTCAACCCTTTGCCACACCTTCCCTTATTTCATACAGAGCCGAAAGCTGTTCTGACAAAGGTCAAGGTATTTACAACATTTATGCACAATTATATGGCAACACCTTTCATTCCCATTGCAACTCTCACATAATTATTTTTGGTATTTTGGCCCATTTAAAGCAGTGATGGAGAATTCAGGGATCTCCTGAGCAGTGTCACAGATGGAGATGCTCTACAGATTCCCTCAAATTCCCTGATTATTTGCAACCTTTCCCTTCAAAGACACTGCCAGGATCAGCAATGGTAATACACACTTTCCAAATATGAAATGAAACGAAACAAAACAGAAACCAAGTCTTTGCAAATATTTTCTTTTAAGATGCAACAGATGCCAATACACTAAGTTCAGTATCAGCTAAATTTCAGATGTTCTGTGTTTGGAAGATTATTTTTTATCCTTACAGAAAAACTAGCCATCAGACATTTCCATCCTCATAATTATTCTTTCACCAGCCATAAATAAAAACTTTTCAGAAATGTTAAACACCTATGTACCACCAGCTTATGCAGTGTGCATGAGCCCCACAGCACTAAAAACACTTTTAAAGTGGGCTATCTTTTCTATGCCCTTACCCCTCGGAATTAATCCCAACACAGTCGTGACTGTGTGATGACTCTGGCTTTTGGGCTTTTCTGAGCTGCACGCCAATAATTTCCACAGGCAGTGATATTTGTTGTTTACAGCCTGGTAGACAATTTGTTCTCTCTTCCCAAACAGCGTTGCTTATGAGAGACGCTGTAAATTCTTCATCACGTACCTACACAGTGACATAGACAACCACATTTGCCTTGCAGCCAAGAAGACTACCCTCTGCTCCTTGATACCTCGCCTCGGTTTTTGCTCAGTTCTCATTTTTCACAACACTATGAACAGGTACGGTCTGAGGCACGTCCACATACACATGCTGAGAAGAACTCCACATTTATCAGCAGTCCCTGACAGACACCCAAGCCCAGACATCCAAAATGAAGGTGGACAAGATGACACAACAAAGGCAAATCACACGTTCTGTGAGTTGTGATTAATTTTAATTTGTTTATAGCCATACACTAAAGATGGGTTTTCATATTAAGAAAAACTTTTTTGCTTAAAACTTAAGTCATCATTCACATACTTTCAATAATTTTTCTGCTACAATCAGCTGATTTTTCAAGGACTTGGTCAACCTGAGGACTATTCTCTTTCTCAAACCACCTGTTTTCTCCCGTTCATTTTTGCAGTGAAGCCAAGGGGGACAGTTTCCAACGTCCCACTCTTCTCACTCCAAAGCCGAGGGGCTAGCCTGGCCACCAGCACAGTGTGGGGCTCAGTGCCCAGGGCAGCCCCCCGGACCTGACCCCAGCCTTCATGCTTGCCCGCAAATGTTGCCTTGCTGGCCAAACTCTGCTCTCAGTTACTCTGAGGAACTTCATTGTAGGCAGAATTTGGCCCAGGGTGTCACAGAATTTGTGACAGGGGTGTCACAGAGGGGAGAAGAGGACACTGGTGTCAGAGTACTTGTCTGACCTGGGGTGGTAGGGAGTGGAAATTTACGTCTTCAAAAGCAAACAAAGGGAAAAAATTACAATTCTTTAATTTTGGGGTTTACATTTGCATTCCATCCATTTTTGCCCTTTGTTATGATTATGTTGTCTGTTCACTAATTTTTTATTAATCAGTACAAAAATAAAAATACAAGCTTTATTTTAAACACTTAAAAAAAAAAGAAGAAGAAATATAATTCACACCTTTCTCCCTAAATAATATATTACACGACAGAAGGTAGAGAAACTCCCCAAACCCATGAGATTCTCCAGTCATCCGAGGACATCAAAAGTGACATCAGTAGTTTTTATCCTGCCACCAAGAACTGCTTTCCTCAAAGGTTTCCAGTGAGCTTTCTCTGTGCCCTGCAACACGGACAGCCACACTGGGATGCTATGACATCCTTGCACGGCGTGGCCCTCTGAGTGCTGGTCGAGACCAGGCTGGTGGGACATCCACTCAGCAGTGACATACATCGTCGCAATGCACAACAGTTTCACAGAAGAACATTCTAATTGCCACATCTCTTTTTTTTTGACCCAGACTCTTATTGCCTGGCAACTGGCTCCTACAAATCATCGTGCTTTGGCTCCCAAGGCCATGGAAAATTCATAATGTCCTGTCATCACCGCCCACCTTGCCATCAAATGTCTTCCCACAAAACACCCTAAGAAAAAAGGGGGTTCTGTATTGTAGTTCTTTTGAAGAATTGCAAATGCTAAAGAGTGCACTTGCTCCATTTTTAAGCAGTCACCAATGACTTCACTTGCATTTTAGGCATGTTTTAGGAAAAAAGAGAGCCTGATCCCTTTGCAAGAACACATTGTTTCTGGAAGCCATCACGCTAATAATGAACAAAAGAGCTACTGTATACAAGCAGGCTATAGGTGACATTTCAAGATATAAATGATTATTCTTTTCTTTACTCTGACAACTTCCAGGTTATCAATTGTTTTCTAAGCATTTTAGGCTCCATGAAATGGGCATTATGGGGAAATGCTATTGTTTACCCTTTCACACTTGACAAAAGCAATTCCCACGTGAAAGGCAAGTTTAGCCGTGGGACACAGTCTCGATACCTAAAGGAGGAAATAGTCTGGTGAGTTCCCAAGCGCAAGAAACTGTCATGTTGTCACCCTCTATTTTAAAAGCACAGCCACTTTGTTCCTTTGCTGTAGCTATTTTGGTCATTGTGGTCTGTTCTGTTATGGCTTATGTAAATGCTATATAAATGATCGATCATAAATGTAACCAAAAATAATAAAAGCTATGTATTGTAAAAAAATAAAGTTATCAGATCTATTAAAAATAGTAACTTCTTCCTTATACAGAATTTATAACACACAGAAACATCTCATAGCAAAATCATGACAAAGGGAAAGAAAAGGGGAAATGCTCACAAGGAATTCTTAGGTTGCCCTTAATTCTCCTTCAGCAGTTTGGCTGGTTCTTAATCCCCATAATAAATCCAATTGTCATTTGCATACCAAAAGCAATGAATATTTTTAATGGCTTCAATTTTGAATTTGTATTTTAAAAATGTATTAACTCACTGTGCTGGCTAAAACCTTGTCAGTTGTGTTAGTGTAACATTCCTCATTTAATAAAATAATTACAGCATTATAAACTCCTGAATCTTCAGACCAGAAGCAACACTCACACTTTTATCAGTAGATTTTTACATTAGTGCAGAACTGACTTTAAAAATTGACCAACACAGCAACTGGAAGTCTACCTGGATTTATTTGGAGAAACATGGTTCACGTCTGTCAGTTGTAAAATCATCATTCTTATAAATGATATGATAGGTCTGTGCATTATATCAACATTTTTATTTCTTCCCTGCATACTTCTTTTAGAAGATACTTTTTAAGATTAATGTACTTTAGTGTAGAAAATAATTTCAAATAAATAAGCATTAGAACTTGCTCAGCAGGTAATATTTATAAGTCCATCAAGATCAGATTAAAATAAAAAATATATAGTCCAGTCAATCTCAAACTGAATTGTGCTCATTCTGCACATTCAAGTTAGCTTATTAAATGTCCATGGTTGACTGAAAACAGCAGTTTTTAAAGTTAATCAGTTTATTCAGCTTTGACACTTTTGATGAGGCCGATATCAAAGCAGAAGAAAAGATTGATCCAAAGTTTTCCTTATTGCTCAGTAGGAGACAGCAAGAGAAAAAATAACAACATGTAAAATGTAGCACGGGGGATCTTCCAAACCCCAGCTTCCACGTGCCTTTTCAAAGCAGAAAACACCCGTCTGAACTCAACTGGAAGCTCACGTGTTAGGATTTTGTTTGCTATTCCTCCTATTTCCAACCCATGGGGAAATGAGCACCACCTCAGGGCTTGAAAGGTAGCAACAGTAATAAAAAAATCAAGATGATATGAGACATCTCTTACTGTTTAATGAGTCCTTTAATGTTTTACATTGCTTTGTGTTGTACAATCATTCCTTGTGCTTTTATGTTTGAGGATCCGAGAGTAAACAGCCTTTTTGTTGCAGTGCTCACCTCTGATTGTAACGTCTTTCTTTTGAAGCACTTCTTTCCCCGTGTATATGTTCCTTGCTCGGCAGGCATAGGTGCCTGAGTGTGCCAGGGAAACGTTTTTGATGGTCAGAGTGAGGGTGATGGAGTACTCCCTGTTGTGAGACTTTTTTGCTTTCGTTTGATTGTTGACTGTCCTCGGTAAAATCCAAGCAATGTCTTTGTACAGGAATTTGTTGGCTGAACAGGACAATACCAAATTCTCTCCTTCAATGGGCATCTTTTCCAAACTAATATGGAATCCACTCGGTACATCTGTCAAAAATCAAGAACACTTTTTAGTTTATATGAAATGAATGAGCCAAAATTAACACAGCATATATTTTCCCCTTTATCAGGAAGTCTTTGAACTAATCAATGTCGTTGTCTTCCCGCTCAAGTGTGTAATCTTTCCTTTCATACACCAGGCTCCAGCTATTCTTACGATTTGTCTTGGAGCTATGAAACACTTGGCCTCAGACATCAGTTGGTGTAAACTGAAGTTGCTCTTGGAAGTATGTATAAATGTTATGCCAAGTTAAGACAGACTGGGGCAAGGTACCAAAAGCAGAATTATTTAAAGACAGTGCAGTGGGACTATGAAAAAGGAGGAATATTCTGATCACAGCTCCAGCTTGTGAACTGCATAAGAGAAAAGGAATCTCAAGAGGGCAGTATAAAAATGCTGCACTTCATCATGTTTGGTTATATTGTTTTCTTGTTATTCCTAAGTATTCAGATAAAGTATGTCTATTTCTTAAAAATGCTTCAAATCCTGAGAAATTACAGCATCTGTGATCACATGCCTGAGATTTCCCTTGGAAAAAAGGAGTTTACCCTCCCTGCATTTAAAGCCTGTCAGCCACCCAAGAGGTAAGCAGAAGCAGTACCCTCTGCCCTGGGTGGCCAGCTGTGTGTGGGCAGAACTAGGATGAAGATATTTTGTTTAGGTGGCTCAGCATTAAACACAGGTGAAAGGTATTTTCACCTGAGAGAAATCAAGGATCATTGCACTAACAATTTAAGAAGTGTAGATATGGCTTAAGTTTTCGCTTCACAGCAGATGGTTCAGGCAGGAATAATTTAGCCAACAACGTAGAAAGTCCTACTTGAAAAGGTCCTGTTTGCAGTTTATTGTAATGTTACTTGCAACTTCCTCCACCTGGGGAGTGGTGCAGAGCTGTGGTGGTGTCAGCTGCCTCCCAGCTGCCTCCACCTGGGGCTCATCCCTCCAGAGAGGCACTTACACCATTGACCTCAGTGAAAGTAGAAGTAAATTCCTGAGAGAAAGCACTTCCAAGTTTTACTCCTAGAATGCAACCTCTCTTGGTTTATTTGTAGCCAATATTCTGATAAAGTCATTTCCTTCTCGGTCAAGTGACATCGACTGTGGCCATTTTCAATTGTTCTTTCACTACTAATTGCTACGGCACTTGGCCTTAAACTTGACTTGAAATCCTAAGAATGGCTTCTTCTTTCATAAGGGAGAATCATACCTTCTTTTCTTGTTTGTTAGATCATGAACAGCTCAAGGCTGGCTTCCATTCAGTTCATTCTTACCAGTGTTGCTTCAGGTTTAATGTCACTTCAGCACGAATGTGTAAAAAGTAGCTCTCAAGTGAATAATATCCCACACATTCTTTCATTAACCTCTCTCACTGATTGACCAGTAACCTGCTCACTGCTCCCTGCCTACTGGAAGCCTGGCATCAGTTGTTCTCCTTAACGTCCTCTTTCCCACATTTAGCCCTGAGTCTTAAACTGAGGGTAAATGAGCTCCTGCTAGTACTGAATTGAAATTTCTCCTGACAGTAGATGCCTTCCAGGGCATGCCTTCTAGTGGTTGAACTCATTGTGCCCCTGCAGCGGGAGCAAAGTGTGTGCCTGTCATCAGCTGTAGTTCAGGAGTGCAGTCCAAAGATCAACCCAATGGAGACTGTGACACTAAAATATTAGACTGGCTATTAAAGCCTGTGGGTTGACTTGTTACACTTACATTCCACTGGGATACCATTTTTCTCTTTCTGTCAAACAAAGCTATAAAAAAATTTCAAATTTGATGAACTCATCTGTGAGTGACTACCATCCGGATCCTGTTTGATGTGTAAGAGTGTGTGGTGCCAGATTCTGATCTCAATTAAGAACATGTTGACTGGAAGTGCTATTAAGATGAAACATCTCCGTACAGGGAATACAATATATTCATTTATTCCTTCTCATTATATTTAGCCTCAGCTGCCAAAATGTAGACATCTACTTGAATATAGATGTTCCGTGTTCTGTACGTGGGCAAAAGTTTACAGCCCATGAGGTGACACAGCCTTCTCCAGAGGGCAGTGCAAACCATCCCTTTCAGACGGGTCAAATTCCAGAGATCCTGGTCCCTCATGCTTAATTATAAAGAGATCCTACATGATCAGCTTAGGCTTAGATACTTAACTTTAAGATCTAACTTAGAAGAAGTGAATCCTATACTTGGTTTTGTTAAAAAGCATTAATTTCAGATACACTTAAAACCAATCAAATGGCCAACATTTTGAATATGAATAAGTACTTGGAGGAAAGGAATTGCTGCATCTTACTCACAGTACATTTCAAATTGTTCTGATGTGTGTTGGGAAAGCCAGGGTATTGGTTAGAAATAGTGGTAATTTTTGCTTCTGAAGGTGCCAGTACTCAGTAAAAGCTAAGAAGAACCAAGCAAAACTCTTAAGATGAAACTAAAGATCCCTGGGGACTGAGGCAAATGAACTATTTTTAGCCTAAAAGGGTAGCATGCCAACAGAATAATATAGTTACAACTACTTTTATGTTGTCAGGTCTGGAGTTCTTCCTCAGTGTGCCTTCTGTGAAGACTATTTTCTGAATACATCTAGGGACAAAAGCAAAATGCACAGGATTCCAAAAGAATCATTTGTTTAAAGGTTACGAGCCTCCTAATATATGACACCTCTCACCAATTGTTACAGGCTCAGGCTAGCTAAATAACGTGGCTGGGAATAATGTAAAAGGGTTTTATTTACTTTAGTGATTTGAAGCTTCCTGTGGAAATAGCTCCCAGGTTTCCTGATGGAAGATTTTGTTTATCTTTGCCAAGCACCATCAGGAATCTCAAAATAAAATGCGCTTAGTGACATTGGGAAACCAAGGAGATAAGGCAGAGCTGTTCCTGTTTCACCCTCTGTGATTGCAAACACACCCATGGGCCTGCTGTGTGCCAGAAAACAGCCCAAAATGTAGGGAAAGGGGCAGGCTGGAGGAAAGGGGGCCAATACAATTAAATTTGGCATAAAGGTGTTGTTACAGAGACTGTTTCCATACCAGTCAGCAGGAGAGCTTTAAGAAATCACCTTTCTACATGGCCTTTATGTAAGCTTTGCAGCTACTTCTGAGTCTTGAACAATGACTTGCTTTTAGGGCTAAGTCAGTGACAATACACCAAAAATGCCCTTTATCTGACAGAAGCCATAGGAAAACTACTCCAAAGACCATGGTCTTCATGTCATACACCCTCAGGCGCAGTGTATAAAATTATGTATATCACTCTCAAACTTCCTAGGAAAAGATAGGCAGGTTTCACTTTAAGCCCAGAAATAAATAGGTTTACAGTAACTAAAGAAAATGCTTGTTCTTTCTTGGTTCTCTCTGCTGGCACTTATTTCCCTACGTTTACCCTTCCCTGAAGGAGTGGAACTTGTCAGCTCCAAACTAGGGCTGCTGGGAGACGTTCTGCCTTCCACCACCTTCCTAATGGTTTCTGCCTACAGAAAAGAGACCCCTCACAGCACTGCAGCCACGTCACTGGAGTACGTGCATTTTCTCATCCCCAGGACAAGCGCTGAGGGAGTTTGCCTTCAAGGAAAGGGATCTTCCTGTTAAGAACAGGCTTTGTCTCCATCTGCTCTTTGGAGTAATTTCTGGCTTGTCCCTTTTACAGAGGGCAGCAGCTCTTTTTCTTACAAGGAATCATCCCCTCCTGCTTAGATACTTCTCTTACTTTTAGACACTTTTGTGTGGCTCAGGCTGACTTCAAATGGCGCCAGCAGACTCAACAACATAAGATAAACTAGCCCTAAGCTGTCACACAAAACCTGAAGTATTGGTTTTGGACTCATCAGAAGGAAATACTTTGCAGTGTCCTGTTCACATCCATCAGCATTTAAGGCTCTCAGGTTTTTACTCCCTCAGTGCATTTTTCAGCTCATTCTAGACGTGTTTGTTTCTTGATGTGAAACATAGGCTGTACCCAGCCACGGCAGCTTGGTCTCAGCCTGATGGAGGAGAATTATGGGGAGCCTAACTGGATTTTTGTAGGGACCAAACAGCAGTATTGTTTACACTGCCTTCAGTCAATGCAAGTGAGTGTCAGAGGATGATCAGGACTTTCCATGTCACACAGCTGAAGTGCTCAGCTCCAGGAACTCAGAGGACCAATGCATTTCAACTTCACCACCCTATAAAGAATGCTTGCCACCAGTCAAGATGTTAAGAAAATCCAAGCCATAATAAAGCTGGCACTCCTCCTTCTGAACACCAGCCAATATAAGATTCTTCAAAGGAAAGTCATAATATTCTGCATGTTCTCATGCAAGCTTTAGTATCAAGGAGAAGGATTTCCTTCCATCCTTGGTTAAGATCTGAGAATGTTAGATCTAAGCAGGAGAACTAACTCCTTCATGTCACTGCACTAAAATACTTGAAATCACCATCAAAACTTTGAAAGGGAGATTTGAATACAGTGAATGGGGTCCATCAATGTACAGCTTCATTTGGCTTCAGGATCTTCCATGCCATATTTTGAAAACTGAGGAGTAAGAGTTAAAGGCCAAATTCAGCATCTTGCATGTTGAAAGAGCAGCATTCTCAGCGAATGACTCTCAGTGACTTCTCAAAGTTTCATGTGAAGTACCCACACAAAGATGAGACTATCATTGGCATGTTAATTTATGGAAACCTATGTGCTGTTCAGCTTTCTGTCCAAACAGACACAATGTGAGGATAGGGATGAAAGCAAAACTGAGAGTGGGGACAGGAGTCATCTTCAAGGTGGCAAATGTTCTTGTCACTTCCACTAATAGAACATGGAGACATTTTTCTTGTTTCTGTACTTTAACAAACAACCTGCCTATGTGTCACTTATCTGTTTATACTTCTCATGCTCCTTACCAATTTTCTATATTTGTAGATAACTGGCACTTTCTAAATGTGAAAGTGTGTTATGACATGGAGATTTAACAGCTGTAGACACCCACAAACGAAGTCTGCCAGGTGAAACTGTACCAGCAGCACAACAGTGGATACCGAAAAAAGAGACGACGAATGCTTGCAGTGGGTGACTCTCTGCTTAGGGGCACTAAGGTGCCCATCTGCTGGCACGACAGGGAGTTATGCTGCCTTCTGGTAGCTAAGGCCTGAGATGTTGCTGAGACGGTGCCACAACTTGTCAGGAGCACTGACTACTATTCATTGCTACTCTTTTGTGTGGGCAAGAGTGATACTGCAAGCTGGAATCTGGGCAGATTCAAGGAAGACTACAAAATTCTGGAGGTACCAGAGAAAAGTATTGGTGCCCAAGCTACCTTTTCTTCTATTTTACCAGTTAGAGGAAAGGGTGCTCTCCTAGAAGCACAAAACCAGTTCATCTGGGTCAACAGATCTACTCAGCTGGGCAGCAGCTCTATGGAAAGGAACCTGTGGTGGACAACAAGTTCAGCATGAATGAACAGGGTGTTGCTGTGGCAAAAAAAGTCAACAGGCTGCCGGGTTGCCCCAGCAAAGGCATCACCAGCAGAGATAAAGAAGTCATTACACTCTTCTCAGAACTTGTCAGGCCACACCCAGAATACTGCATTCAGTTTTGGTCCCCTCTATACAAAACAGATGTGGAAAGTCTGGAAAGGGTCCAGAGAGGCGCCACAAAGATGATCAAAGGACTGGAAAGTCTGCCATGTGAGGAGAGGCTGAGAGAGCTGGGGTCGTTCAGCCTTGAGAAAAGGCTTAGGGAGGACCTTATCAACATGTTCCAGTATTTAAAGGGTGGCTGCAAAGAAGCTGGAGACTCCCTTTTTACAAGGAGATGCATGGAAAATACCAGGGGTACAAGTTACCTCTGTGGAGATTCTGACTGGACACTACAAGAAATTTTTCACAATGTGGACGATCAGTCACTGGAATAATTTTTCCAGGGAAATGGCAGATTCCCCAATGCTGGGCACTCCTAAGATCCATCTGGACAAGGTGCTGTGCTTTTGCCAAGACATGTTGCACCAAATGATCCTTGAGGACCCTTACAGCTTGGTATTCTATGATTCAGCTAGTCAGAATATTTTAAAAATACAAAGTTTGAGAGGGGGAACACTTTTTGAAGAAGCTTTTCCTTTTTTTTCTTTTTAAACTAAATTTAGTGAGTGTATGTCTATTCTCTTTTGATATCTCTCAGAATAGAAATAGAATGAGTTTCACTAAAATCACTCATCAGAATTATAAGCAAGAGAATGCCAACATAAAAAACCCAGAGATTATGATTTGGGGATTAAAGCAACGAGATATTTTAGCCTTTTTTCTTTTTCTCATATTTTCGAATGAATTACATTTCTTTAGTGATCTACCCTGAAAATTGCCAACAGCCTAAGTTTATAAAACTACTGCTTTATAAACAAAACAAAACTTCTGACAGAAAACAAATCCTTTGTAATTGCATGTTCAGACTTCATGTTGCTGAATAATGCAGTAGTTATTCCCAAAAACACACTGTGGGGTTTTTTTCAGTAATTCCTGAAGTAAAACATTAAATCATTTGTTTGTGAAAACTCTAAACACATCTCATAATGCAAAAATAACAGAAAGCATACTCATACATGCAGATAACATGATAGGAATTCTCAGTGCCATGGCCCAAATGACATTCAAGGCTGTCTTTCTCAGTAGAGGAAACAAAACTCTGTAATCGGTACCCTGACCCTTTTCCACCTATAAGTTGCCATTGTCCGTGAGATCTATGAGGGGTACCCCAGACATCTTTAGCACCATGCAGGCTGCAGACACTGGGACTGTTCTGGACACTGTGTTGTGAGATATCCTGGTGGACAACAGAATGAGGCTGTAGACACCGTCAATGTCACACATGAAACTGGCTTACTGGTGGACAAAAATACACTAAAATTTCATATATGAAATGACTGCAGAGATGAACCAAAATGGGGAATTACTCACTGCTGTATTTGTGAGTAATTTGTGTCATGCTTGATACTTGATGGAGGAATGAGTCATTCGCCAATTTGGTGTCCTTAGAAATCCAGACCAGCTGCTGTGAAACCTACCAGCATCACCTAAAAGCACAGTATGAGCTTACAAGTGCATACATTACAGCAATTCTGAAACTGTGGTGTATTAAAAAGCCACAACAGCCTAATAGTTATAATCCCAGGATCAGGAAACATGTTTGACTCTACAGAGGACTAGATCTTACCTGTTACAATAAAACTGACATTTCTTCCAGATTTTCCCACTTTATTGGATGCCACACAGCTGTAGATTCCTGAGGATTTGGCTTCAGCTACAACGAGAGTGCTAGCAGTCTGCAAAAGAAAGAAGAGGTTTAGTTCTCGTTGGCTCAAGAACTCAGTTAAAGCTTGCCTTCTCTTTTTCCTAAGTCACCACTGGCACTCCCATGATCCACTCTTGCCATTCATTCAGTGATGGACACCTCTGGGGCTATTTAAAGGAGATGTCACCATACACAGTTTTGGAAATAATAGAAGAATAACAGGAAACAAGCTCCTTGGGTGACCCTTATATCATCAAAGACATCATGACCAAAAATCTTTGAGCATGTCTTTCAGACTGATTTATCTCTCGCTGGTGATGTAATGGTAATCTACAAGACATGAAGCATGACACAATGTGCTTCACACAAGGAGATAAGCAGCCTGTAGGAGAGCCAGACTGCAAAGGGAATAGGTGAAGCACGCCTCAGGCATTTGGATAATGCTGGGGGAAAAAATTTCACCAGTAAACTAATTTGATTTCTTTCATTTTCCCACATACGTGTCAGGTGAGACAGGACAGTGGCAAAACAGATGTTTATCCATCCTCTTTCATACTGTTTTCTCTTCTTAGGCTTAATATTCCTATTATTAAATAATAATATGCCAGTTTTATATGTTGTATTCTATCATCATATTAAGAGGTTCAGCACACTAATTATTTTCTCAAAATTACATGACTTGAAAGATAAGACCTTGAAAGGCCAGGGACCAAAAACACCTAATGTGCTCTTACAAACACAAAAACCATTGTAATATTAAGAGTTATACCTTTAGGGTGATGGAAAGCCATGGTCTAATGGCTTGGGTGCTAAGCAAAAGAGGAAAGTTATGCAGGAACAACTGATGTGTCATTCTGATACGGACCTGAGACATCAGGCATGAACATGGACTTCACCAGTGTAATGTGCTCCCAGTTACAACTTGGTAGTCTAATTTTCTGTCTTTCTGTTGCCATTTTACTTCTTCTGTAAAACATGGTTTGGCTGGAGTTACAGGCAGAGCTGGGACGGTGACGAAAGGAAATTGTGGGGCTTCAGAATCCCACTGTTTGGAATTGTTTGGCTTTTCTAAAAACCTTGAAAATAAGTTCTGTGCAATTAATACATTCTTTTAAGTCTGCCTGATTGCTGGAGTTCAGATACAAGCACAAGAGGGTGAGGCAGTTATAAATAAGGACCAGTTATCTACATTTCTACATAAACACTGACTGAACATTTGCACTGCTTTTGTCTCCTTCTGGGAGAATTCATAGCTATCCACAAACTCCAGTGAGCCCCTAAATAACATAGATCTTCTGGTTTCCCAAAATCATTCTTTAGTAGAGTCTATTACTTTTCCTACTACTTCAGCGAACACAGTTGAGGCAAATAATTTAATTTTGGCTTATTTGTTTTAGAAGACTGCACTATGGTAAAATCACTACAAGTCATGCTAAAAGCACCTCTACCCTGTTAAACTGTGTCTGTGGCCAGCTACCTGTCTGCTAACACATTACATAACATTTCTAGCTATAATTTTTCCTAAACTACCTTTTTGGATCTTCTGTGAGATGAAAGAGGATCAGTAATACCAGATAGATAATTATAGCCCTTAGAAAAAATCATCCTGTTTTGCTAAATTCAGTAGTCTGACCTCTACAAATTTCTAATTATAAAGGGTGGGCCCAGCCCTGCCCAAATTTTGTCATTCTCTTTGAATTTCTTCCAGGTTCTAAACATAATTTTTTAAAGTGTGGACACAGAGCCCAGCACCAGGATCCCTGCATCTGTTTTATCAACACTAACTCAGACCAGAAGGAAGTCCCACAATGTCTACCACAAAAGGCTAAGGTGGGTGGTTAAAAACTGCTTCTGCCATCCCAGACTTTCCACCAAAAAAATAGCCTTTTTTCTGCTAGTTGGTATTACCTCACAGAAACTTTGCCCAGGAGGCAACTGTGACCTTACATGCACAGTGAAGGAGAATGAAGCTCTTGCTCTCTGACTCCAGGACACCTGTCTTTACTATACACAGAGGCAGAGCATTTCTGAGCCTGGAAAACACACGCCGACTATTCCTCCCACAGCTACTCCAAAGGTTTGAAAAGTTTTTGGAAGTATCAGACTGGGTTTTGTCCTTATATTACAAGGTATTGCTTTTTAATGGAAAATTGTGGGTACTATTTTGAGTTCTGCTGCTTCGGCCCACTGTGATGTGATTATTACTTTTATCACATTGAGGACAGTGCATAGAGTTATGCTAAAGCAGTATGACTGCAGTGACTTACAGATGATGCCTTTTCTTCTGTATTAAATTTACTGAGAGAACATTCACTGGCACTGAAAACCTGTAATTTAAACTGCCAGCTTTTCCCCCAGCAGCATTTTGGTTTTGACCGACTTACACTGTCCCAAATATTTCTTTAGCATGGGCCAAGGATCACTTCCAACAGGCAACTCCCATGCAAGCAATGTCTCTTTGGAAGGCAAGGGAAAGAAATGCCATGAACACAGGAGGCATTAGTGCCAGAGAACACACGCTGGTGTGTTTATTTGACTAAGGCAGAGTAAGCCACAGTGCCTAGGAGGAAGCAAGACTGACTTTGCAACAGAACAGAATATTTTAGAGACAACATGTCTCTCTATAAATCTTTTCGCTTATAAATTAGTCACAAGGGTAAGACAACCTCTCTTTAAATAGTTTGTGAGCCCTCCAGTGGTGCTGTCTGTGTTTTGCATTGTGGATGCCAGCCAAAACCCACCAGAGAAGCAGTGTGTACAAAACTTAGCATGGCATGTGGTTGTTTATGGAGAAACTATGGCTGTTTGAGATCGGTTTGTGCAGCATGGTTCCTCTGTACAGCTATTGCTGCAAAAGAAGCAAAAGTGTTCGCAAGCTTGTATTGTCTGGCATCACAACAGGGAGTTTCAGGCCCTGGATTTGCAACTACGTTATATACAGAAAGTCTGAATTGACTTGGCATGATCAGACAGAACCGGCAAATCCCTCCTGACGTGCTCAATATCTTTAACATCATCTGTCCACAAACCCCACTCACCACCCAAGTTTTGGCCCTTTATTCCTTTTTCCTACTCACATCATCTCAGCTGAAGCACTGTGTTACAGGCTCATCTCAAAGCCAGGGCCTAGGGAAGTAAGTCTCATGCTGCTGCGGCTTTGCTGTGCAAATAAAAGAGGCATAAAGCAGAAATCCTAAGAGATGGAAGAGGAATTTACAGGTTTGTTTGTGGTGGAAACTGATGAGGAAAAGACTGGGGAGGCAAAGAGAGTGCAAAACAGCTGACACGATCATTGCACTTGGAGCCAGGGTGGGCTGGTCTTTCCCCTGGAGGGTCTGCTTGAATTTCTGTTTTCTCAGAGTAGCTGAGATAGAGGATTCCCAGTGCTCCAGCTGATGGCAGAGAAGGAAAAGGAGTTTTCAGAAAATGTTGAGAAAATTGGCATGTTCAGAAAGGAAATGTTCAGAGAATTGGCAACCTGGCTCTTATGTGACTCCCAGAAGGCCTCTGCAGACACTGATATAAACTTGCTCTGTTCAGAGATTGCTGCCCTGACTTCTTGAAGCAGCCCATGTATTTAAAAAGCAAAATACTGCCACTTCAACATAGAGCAGGTTAGTGCAAATCTGTCAGTTATTGCAGATTCCCTTCTAGTTACGCTTTTAAGAAGAACTATCTGTTTAAAAAAAGGAAATAAATGAAAAAATGCTCTCCTTACGCCCTTGGATTTATTTTTGTCTAAAGGAATATAGTTTAGGAAGACTCATATCTAAATATTGGCAGTGTACTGTTGGATTGGTCTGTTTGTTCCAAAGACATACGATCCACGTGCCTCACATGTTGGCAAGGAGCATCAGTGCAAAACATCTGGTCGACACGTTTCACGTTCAGGTTTCACGGAAGAAACAACAAAATATTCACAACAGGAGGACATGAGAGCGCGCAGGAGAGCACCCACTTTTCCCCTGGGGTCAGACAGAAAAATCTCTGCAAGTTGCTGCTGTACAGCAAGCAGAGCTGCATTTTCCCTCTGTGTCCCACGCTGTCCTGCTGGAACAGTCCGTGGGACACAGCTGGCTGACTGTCAAAGAATCATGGCACAGACCGCTATAGCAGGGTGCCCCTGCCCTCCTCCCCACGGCAAGGCAGTGCTCCATTCACACCTCCCTTCTGCTCCAAGGGAGGGGATCAGCCTCAGGAGTGGAGGGAGGTGCAGCTCAGCAACAGCAAGCCCAAAGTTCTACTGGTTTTAATCTCACCAAGGGCTTGGCTCTGCTGCTACCTCCCAACGATTCACTTGAAAGTGTTGACAGCAATTCTAGTAGCACTCGGGAAGGCTCCAGGAGAAGCTACAATGTGCTGAAGAGAGGCGAGTGACGCTCCCACTGCTATCTTTAGCCTGGGTTCTGAGGAAGATCATACTGTCCGTATGTTCATCTACCTGCCAGCCTGTCCATCTGTCTGCCAGTATCCTCTCCTTCCCCACGTGCTCAGTGATCTTTGAATTCATTGTCCAATTTCAATCAAAACTTATTGACAACTCAAAGCTCATAAGATCTCACGCGTTTCATGAAAACCAGCTGTTGGGTAGAGGAGAAAGATCAAAATGTTTCTGTAGTGAGCTGAACAGCTTTCTCTTCCTCTTTGGGTTCCAGATGGCCAATCTGCACAGACCAGACAGCTGGCATGTGTCAGGACTGAGAACAGACACAGCACATGCTTCTTCATCTCATCAGTAATGTGGGAACTCGGAAGAGAGGTAGATGTTTACGGCTTGGCATAGAGGATGCGAGAGAGATGGAACCATTCTGTTTTGCACGGTTACACTTATCAGTCATGTCCAGGAAGGATTGACTCTTCTGACTATCTAGCACTCCACTTGGGAGGGTTACACTTTTTAATATTACCACTAGTCAGGTTGACCTAGCTTTGTCAGCCAAACCAGAGATGCACAAGGGTGAGTCTAAATTTTGTCTTACAGAATCATGTTACAGGGCCGTTACTTTCCATTTCCCATGAAGTCAAGTGGCTTTGTCACCCACAAGTGCTGGAACCATTAAAAACCTGTGTCAGCTAGATATTCATGCAGTGGAAAACAGAGCCATAAATACATACATACATACATACATACATACATACATACATACTGTATTTATTTATTTATTTATTCATTTATTTTTACACATACACACAGACACACATAGATATATGCATGATAAACCCCAATTTCATGCATTGCTATCCTTTATACAGAATTCCTGGAAGCATACCCTGTAACACAGACCCAGATTTCACGGTACCTGCTATTGGTCAGTGGGACTCCAACATTTGCTAGCAGCAGAGGCATGAGGCCATCACAGACATTCTGTTCCATTTCAGGTTCTCAAAAATGTGCTTCTACAGGTTAGCTCCCAAAAACAAGAGGGTTTTGTCCCACTCCCTCCAATTTTTCCCTGTACTCAACTGCCTTCCTGTCTACCGTCTCCTTTCCTTGGATTTATAATTCTTTCTTCTTGGCCCACACTTTTGCTTTCCCTCATCTGAACTTGCCTTCTTAGTGGTCTTCTGCACATGCTCTGTGCCCAGGATCCTTGCTGACTTCTCCTACAGCACCCTGTCCCTTGTAAACCTGTACAAGGAGTACCTGCTGCTTTCAAAGCTGTCGATAAGCCAGTGTGTGCCCGCACACTCAGCAGAGAACACACGCCTGTACGCATGCCCTGCTTCTGATTGTATGCACTGGCACAATGAATGCACCAGCTCTCTGTACCTTTTTATTGCAGGTCATTCACTGATTGACATTCTAATGAACACTAATGGACATTCTAATAAACACTGATCATGCGAAGAATAACAATCAGTGTTAGCCCTCAGTCAGACATAGCAGTTAGCTTTAGCTGGGAACACTGAGAAGTGATGGGTGTTATAGCTGAATGACAGGAGAGTGCCTGTGACCTGTTTACACGATAAGCCTAAGAAT
This sequence comes from Rhagologus leucostigma, assembly GCA_013397725.1. Taxonomy (NCBI): domain Eukaryota; kingdom Metazoa; phylum Chordata; class Aves; order Passeriformes; genus Rhagologus; species Rhagologus leucostigma. The sequence goes on from VZTD01005146.1 coordinate 426,305, forward strand.
AGCGCAGCTTTGTAGGAAGTCACTGAAACGTCCAACAAAACGAGAATGAAAACTTTGGGTGGGGGAAGCAAATCACTTCCAGAGTTGTCTTATGATTAAGTATTACGGCTTAAGTTACGAAGTTCTTCCATTGTACCACTTGAGTTTCTCAATGTCTGCTTAGAGAGGCTTTAGCGGAAATGTTACTAAAACACTGTTGTCACGGTTTCTCTGTCACCGAAGAATAATGTAGTGTGGGCTTCCTGCACTACTTTAACTGCACAGGCACAGGGCTCGAGGTTTTTCTAACTTTAAAATATACTTGTGGCTACCTTGATAACCGCAGACAAACAACCAACCTACCACAGCAAAGAGGCAAACTGGAGGCACTTAGATGTTGCACATGTAGGAAACATGTAGAACTGGCACAATGTCTTTAGGGTGGTGAAAACAACTACCTTCATTGCTGAAGAAACCTGTTGATCATTCCTTGTTCATCTCTTCCCTTGCTTAAAATAATCTCATCCTGTGACCACCCTCATTTCTCCTTTCATGCCCACCCAAATGTGAAACTTTCCGAGTTTCTTCATTCATTTCCTACCTCTTTGTCTCCTATATCTTTGTTGTTTCCATTGAGCTTTGAGATTGCTTTTACCATACTTGTCTTGGGATGTGGAAGCGGGGTAGACACTGTTTATTTAGCAGGGCACCACCAATGTGGAAGGGCCTCTGAGAGCTGTTCACAGCTGCTTGCGGGAGTAGAACTGCTCACAGTAGCAGTCCATCAGAGACAGACACTCGTGATGACGTGCTGTACTCAGTAAGCTCAGTGCTATTAACACTCTGACAATGTCGCTGCAGATGGGCAAGGGTTCTGTCTGAACTGTCTCTTTGAGTTTGCTCAGGGAGACTGAGAGTGAGTCTTGGGCTGCGAAAACTGAAAAGCCATAGACTCCCATGGATTTAAAAGAACAATCCTGGATGCTCTAGAGCAGCTGTGTGTGCACTAATCATGCAACTCTCAGCTTGGCCAGGAGCCTGGGCTTAGAGAGCATTTTTTACTTACAATAGCAATCCAGCTGTGCTTGAAAAGCTACGGAAGAGCAGCAGAAATAGAGAAACTTTAGAAAAGCTGTGAAAAAGCTGAGTAAAGAGATTGTTTCACCAGCCTCCCACTCCCCACAAGGACCAGGAGGAATAAAGCAAAGCAAGGCAGACCTTTCTTAGTTGACTAAATAGCAAAAAGACAAGGAATACCAGGGAGGAGCAATAAGTTTCACTGCAAGTCCTTCCACGCAAAGACCATTCCTTGATTCATTTCTGGGCACATTTTTCAAAAAGGGCTGCTTGCCAAAGACTTGCAGTTCTGCCACAAGGACCCGTTATTAGCATCTTCCTCCAGGGAGGAATTTATTTGCTGTTGACTGGAAGTGTCTTTGATATTTTAGCCACTCCTCTTCCACTGTCTCCAAAATGCATGGTATGCAAGGAGAATGAGATCTGATCATTAGACAGCTCCTTCTGCACATTGTGAACAGGTAGGACTGTACCCATAGCATGGCCATATGACTGCTGGAAAATAACTGATTGTTTTCATCTTGTTCATCTTTCCCCCTTCGGAATAAACTGTGTCTTCCTGTGCGTGAAATTATTTCCCTTTCTTCCTTCAAATCCCTCCTTATGTTTCATTTTTCATGTGCTTTCCTATGATAGTCTACCCTAGGAAACTGTTTGCTCCCATCTTTGCCTTGATCTTTAAGGTTGTAGAGCTGGACAGCTAAATAGAGCAAATGCCTCATGGGGATCCAGGCTGTTCCCATGCGCTGGAATGGTGCCATGAACACCTGTGATACTTTCTAAATAATATAACAGCAGGAGAAAATGCAGTCCCAGATCTGATTCTTGGCTGCACGTAAAACTCTATTTATTCTGCGGTGTGTGAAAGGGCCTTGACTTGAGAATAACTACAGTTCATACCCATTTTCATATGCAGGAAACTGAAAAGCCATCAAGGAAAAGAGACCTATAACCCCAGTGCCCTTAGAATTACAAAAAGCGTTTTGGTGTAATTAAAAATGAAAGGCCTAGAGTAAGATAGGCTTTAAAATTCATAATCTCTTTAGCTATTACTGCCACAAACCAAACTAGCCTGTGAAAACAGACTCTGTGACTGTGTCATAGCATTGTACATCTTCACCTGAGCTGCTCAGAAGTGTAGGCCACCCAACCACACCAAATCAGTCTCATGTCTGCCCCAGGGAAGTGCAGTTGATCTAGGGTATCCTTGATTTGAAGGCTTTAACGAACCAACAACCCTCCTCAGCCCTTGGCAAGTTAATCTCATTGGCTTTCTCTTCCACATTAGACACCAGTAGACTACAGGTCCACACACCCTTCAGAATTATCTGCATCTCCCCATGGCCCGTAAACAAATGCTTGACTTGGACTAACACCTAGAATTTAGATGGTTAACACTGCTGGGATAAACCCCATCTTACTGTCTCTGACTGAGATCTCTCTTAAACTTTGCTTCTGTAATCTGTATTCTTTTGGCTCTTTGGAATTTATTCCAAAAAAGACTTGGCCATCTAATCATCTAGGACCACATCTGTGAAAAAACTCACTAATGAGAGTAAATGGTTTAATTCTCATAGGAAAAACAACATGAAATTGTGCAATTGCACAAAATGAAGCAAAGATGGCCTGGAACCCTGCCCCTGTGCTCCTGAGGTACCCCAAGATACTTCAGGCCATGAATAAGAGAGCAGATATAGTGACTCCCACTGATACACTCTCTTGGCATGTCACTTATCTTAATATGACTGCCTCCAGAAAAAAATACATCTCTGCCTCTCAGCAGTGTGAAAGTTATCTGCATGTATGCAGGTCCTCAAATCCAAGCAATATCAAAATACTGGCTTCTTCTCTGTTACGTTGATCTCAAAGCATCTTACAGTGCCTTTTCAACACACGCTGTCATACAGAAAGATTATCTGCTCCTAGGAATCATACCTTATTTTTGCCCTCTATTACAGCCGTTCGCTCAGAGATGCTCTGGATCCTGTTTCCTATGTTGCTGCCAGTTTTCAGGACGAAAGATCCTTCAGTATGAAAGCAAAATCCATGCCTGAAGACAACAAAAATTGAAATTTAATTGATTTGGTGATAGAAATTGAACACATAAGACAAAACAATTGTTTTGAAAACAGTGATTAGTCAGGAAAACTGCAGGTGCTGTGGTGACCATGCAAGTAAAATTACTTTTCATTAAATCTTGAGGTTTGAAGCCTGATAATGGGATTCACTTCCACAGCCCCTTCTCGAATATTTGCTCCCTGGAGTCAGTGTTCACAGTTAACCCAATGCAAACTGAGGTCAGAATTTACAGTCAGAGCCTAAATATAGGGCTGTACAAGACCAACATCCGATTTCCAATGCTCCTGTTTTCAGACATTGCCAAAACATGAGTTTATACTATTTTTAGCCTTCAACTCAAGACAAATTATATTTGTTCCAAGATCCATTCCATAATGCATTGAATGCTCTTTTACTCTGTGCACATTCTTTTTGTTTGAACAAAAAATGATGCCAGTTTTTATTTCTGAGTTTTTTTAGTTCAGTTTACAAAAGAACAAAATATTAATATTGAGGTTCAATTACTACAAGACACATGGTAAAAATACGCATAATCCTGCAAATTAACGAAACAAAGGTAAACTAAACTAAACTTACCTAAATTACAAAGGGATTTAAATGACAATTTAACTGGAAAAAAATAAAATTCATCTTAATGAATGGAAGTCCCAGAGAAAAAAGTATTTTTGCCTTATGCAACAAATTGGCTTGTAATCAGAACATTCAGGTGTGGTCATGGTAGAGCTAATTTGTTTCTTGAAGTCTGGTTTGGTACACATGGAAATAAACACATTGGAATGCTTCTTAAGTGCTGCCCGACCCTGTTCTTCTTTGAGAATATCTAGTTCAGTTTTTCATCCAGAATTTAGTTGTTGCTTGTTCGATTCCAGCTTCATTGGTAGAGATTAACCCTTCAACTGGATGAAGTTCTTTCAAATACACTGTGTTCCTTGGATTTGAAAGTTAATGTCTGTACTATCTGTAATCAAATAATTCTGATTTGTGTAACAGTTGTTTGGAGAAATGAACTTTAAAGCCCAGTGACTGGAAAACAGAATGTGATGCAATCCTGACCAAAGAATGAGGTTCATTTCCCTTCAGCCAACTCTGCAGTTTGCTTAAACTTCGTGTTGTTTAGAATATCAATGGTACACCAATTTTACATGCTTGTTTTTAATTGTGCAGCTTTGCGTCAAACTGGCAGATGCCTTAGCAGATATCACAGCTTAAAGAAATAATGACATGGAAACTAACTTGGGCTGCCCAAATTTCACAATGTTCATTGAAAGGATCAGTGTGTCGAAAAGACAAAAAAAAAACAACAGGAGAAGGCAGTGGAGATTCATGCATGGAGAGAGGACAGGGAGCAATAGCATGGCAGGAAAGCCTTATCAACACAACCATTTCTTTCAGACTCTGGTTTAAAAGCCATCTTCTAATACATGATTGTTGAGGCCAGGGTGAATGAAAGACAGGTGCATTAATAAGGACGCTTGTTGCATTCAGATGGAGAAAATGGTTAAAATTATTCAGAAAGGTAGATGCCTTTTACTTTGAACATTTAAAGCTTTAAGACGTCTGGTTCTGTAACATGAATAAAACACAGAAGGCATGATAATTTAGCTAAGCTGGTAATACTCTCATGCCATAGAAGATATCAAAACTCGATTTGCGATGCCAGGCACACAAACAGGCAGTATCAAGAGCACATCTTTGTGACTGGATGCAATCTGTACAGGAAAAGAGAGACACCAAAATCTCACTTCACGTGTGTTGAAAAGTACCTCCTAGTTTATTTATTTTTCCTATCCCCACAGAATGCATTTATGTTTCTTTGTTACACTGCTGAAATTCTGTGCTCTTTACCATAGAAGTCCTTACAGAGACACATATTTTGGTAAAGGACAGAGAGAAGGCATAATGAATATTCAGAAGCTCCTTGTGCATCTCTGAAAAGCATCTCCAATTTCCTTTCTTACAGTTCTGGAGCCTCCAGACTCAGTTGCTATTATAATACTCTTCCTCACAATTCCTTAAAAAGACCGTATGTATTTAGTGTGCCATGTCTTAGGGATGAGGACAGTGTTATGTCTTTGTTGATGCTTAGCACAATGAGGGGCTGATTGCTCATTAATACCAGAATGCAAACCACCATCACAACTACAATAACATCACAATAACAAGAAAAACACATGTAAAGTGCTAGATTAGCCCTGGAGGCACATATGTGAACTCTACTGACATCACATTCCATTCTATATCCAAACTGGCGATTACGATGTTAATGCAATTAGAGTAGGAAAACGAATACACTTCATAGCTGTTGACCATGGTTTTGATAAAAAAGGAGTTACAGTCAAGCTGAGAATACTACATCCAACAGCACACAGCTGGAGATGTGAGTGCTGTTGTACACACTACTTCGGCTCCTCTGACTGCTGGACCAGCAAACGTTTATAAATCAGTTGCAGCACGGCTGCCAGGCAGAGTCTAGGACAAGACTCAGACTCATCCCTTTGGATGCAGACCAGATGCTTACTCTCGTCAGCTGCCAAATCCCTTCACTTTAACCTCAAATACACTAAAATAGCTCGAGGACAGCACATGAGCTGTGTCCGCTATCCTGAGCTGGCTACTCAGGTTAGTTCTCCAAGTCATCCCACCTCTTACTCCTGCCAGGGGTGCCATGTGAAAGTCACTGCCTAAGCCAGCAGCATCAGGTAGAGATGAGGAAGGGAAGAATTAGTCAAGAGTCCTGCCTCTTAATCTGACCTCAGCTCCTGACAACTGGCATTTTGTAGCAGAAAGAGAAAAGGTTCTGCTGAACTTAGATGTAATCATCAAACCAAATGTTTGTGTTAAGTACAGATGCTTGGAGAGAAAAAGAGAAAAATGAAAACACAAAAATCTATGCTGGCTGGAACCAAAATAGGCAATCATCTTCCTGTTAACTCAGTTGATGTTTCATAGCATGTGTCCTCACATAACTTCAGCTACATATTTTTCTGATTTCAAAGAAATTACCAATTTCTTCAAACTACCCACGCAGTAAAATAACAAGGGCATTGCGTTTTTAGCAAGAACTGTCTGTGTTTGCAGGGAAATCCCACTGAATTTTAGATATTTGAATCTGACTCCAGATATCTCTAGAGCACATGAATTCCTGAAGTGTTTTGTTGTGGGATGAGCCTCAGTGCTTTGCATCTTCAGGAAATCTTACAGCAGGGTTACCGCCGGGTTAATGAAGAAGCACACAGTGTGCACAGGGATTGATAAACAAGCTGATATCTGCCAGCACATTTCTAAGCACTTCTTTCACCTGTGTCCCTGCAGACCCTTTAGTGTTTCTACTTTGTGGGTGCAACTCTGCACATGTAGAGATCCCACATTACAAATGCTGACGGGGGCGTGTACAAACCTAAGTTTATGGAAGTTACGCAACCTCAGAGCGAGGTAATCAGGCTCTGCTGCCTTAGTCAAGCACTGGTAGAAGCAGAGCACTCAGGTTTATCACATCCTAAGTAGTTTTTCCCATGTGCCTGCGTGCGTGCTGGCACGCACATTTGCAGGTGTGCGCCCGCACAGGCACACATCGGCTTTTGTGTCGAGAGCCTGAGAAAAAGGCTATTCTTTTGTAAAAACAGGAGCCACTAATTCTCTGTAAGGTTTTCAGAGAAGCCCAGCACAGAGGGAAAGAGGGGTGAGGATGGCTCTTCCTGTGGCAAGGCGAGTTCTGCTGTCAGACCTGCTCATTGCCCAGAGCTTCAGGAATTTACACAAATTCGAAGAGGCTGGGGGTGGTTTATGCAACCAGAAGTAAGTCCAGCTTTTATAAAAGGTCTGTGATGTGAAGAGTTGGCACCCGCAGGGGCCCTGGAGAAGTGGCTGGGGGGAAGGGAGCCAGCCTGCTACTCAAGAATACATCAAGCCCTTGAGGAAGCAGAGTGTGCCATGTTTGAAGATGCAAAGATAATCACAGTGCTGGGAACCGTCTTGTGTAGCGGAGGAAGCCAAACAACAAGAGGAAAGCAGCATATGCTTGTGATTTCGCACAGGAAGCTAGCAGCACCTCCTGCCAAAGTGAGATAAGAAAACTCCCATGGCCTATTCTGGACAAGGCTGTGGTGATCAACCTTCGCTTCACACTGTCCTCACTCCGCTCCGCAGCCCGCTCCCTTTCCTAATGAGTTTCAGAGCCCTCACTTCTATTAGCATGCAGCATGCCAAGCACAATAGCTTGGTGTATTTATAATTATCAACGGGGAAAACTTTCCAGAGTAAGAGTGTACTTCATGTCATCTTGATGTATTTCACTGAAATCAAACTACAAACCAGCTCCAAGCTAAAGTCCTGCCGATGAAACTACTGGTCTCAGAAGAAAAGCTCTTCAGTGATTTATAGCAGAGCATGGGAGCTGAGATAAGCAATTTGTCCAGTTATTCACAGGATGGTCTGACCCTGAGTATGACAGTCGGTTCTGATTGAAAGCCCCAGACCCAGCCTGTCCAGACACATCTTCCCCATCCCAGACACAGTACTGCAGTTTTCAGTTCAAGCAGTGCAAAAACAAATACCAGTGAAAGAGCCTCAGTCCACATCAGTTGGAAAATACTCATCTTCTGTCCCCTTGTCTTCCCAGCTTCTCCCTCCCAAGCCCTCCTGTGTGAGTCCAAAAGCCATTGCAATCGTTACCTCATGTAACATCTCATTCAACTCTGTAAGCATTCCTTTTGGCAAAGCCTCTGGCAGCCTCGCTCACACTCTCATTCACTGGGGTAGTATTTTTCGGGAGGTAGAGGAAACCATCCTGTCACCAACTGTGCTCATTTTTCAGAGGGATTAATGGCAGTCACCATACTTTTCTCAGCATCTATCCTCTTTTTAGGGTAGCAATTCCTAGCAGTGTCAGGGCAATGTTACTACAAATTCAGGTTGGGCTGACTCACATCTTTCAAGAGGCAATGGTGATGATACTAATGTTAAGACAGGAACTCTGGAAATTCCTGGAATTGTAAAGAATACATAGGAACTGCTTTTTATCTGGAAGTTACCAAAAAAATATGAATGACACGGGCCATGCCTGTTCTGTGCCTCAGCGTCCAGTGCTGTGTGATTGGTAGCACAGGGCTGGTGTAGCCACATGTCCTTGGGAATATTGAGTCAATTTGAAGCAGGAACCAGAGAGGAAAAATAGTAGCACGGAGCATGTACAGTTTGTAAAACGTGCTTTATGGGGGTGGGGGAAGGAGAACATGTGCTGGCCCCCCGCCAGCTTTGTCTATGCCTGTGATTCTATCATTCTAAGAAGCTATGGTCCAAGTGTTCCTGCTCTAGGTCAAAACCAATCAGTTAGAGTTTGAAATACTGGCAAAACTGCAGCTGATTTGAGCTCATCTCAAACACCTTCCCTAAAATGTGGATTAGTGGGGCTAGGAGGAAACCTACAAGTGGTAGGAACTGGATATATTTTACATTGTTTATTGCTTATTTGTTTATTTGTATTTATTTAGGACCTTAGCAAAGAATACCACACAAGAAATCCTAGTGAATGTGGTGGAGGTTCCTCCCCTCCCAGTCTCCTTCTCCTCTCTGCTCCCTCTGTCACCGTTCCCTACAGCTTCCCATCACAGTGTCAACACTTGCCCACCAAGAGCAGGCAGGACATCACCAGCCCATCTCACTTCAGACACATTCATGACTCTGAGAGTGCAGCAACAGTATTCCTCTGTCTCCGGTGCAGGTGCAACTTATGATCAAGGACACTAAACTGAGAAATTATTCACTGACAAGTTGCAGGTCGGATGGAGGATTTCTAAGTGGCCTCCATGAATTAGGCTGGGATGGGGCTCTCGTGCACTTCTCAGTTGCCAGAGGGAGGACTGAGTTGTTTTCTGTTTTGTAGGATGATTTGTGTCCCCATTGAGCGGGATATTTGGAGAGAAAGTACACTCTCTAGGGGAGACCCCTGATGTCCCCAAATCCTCATTTGCCTGGGGAGTATCTTTGAAAAGAGTAGAGTAGATGGCATTTAGTGCGTTGTCATGTACTTCCACGGCTCTATCGAAAAAGGAAGCATTTGATAGCTGCACATTGCTTTTCTTGCTATTATTGATATGCAACCAGATAATTGGATAGTGCTTGCCTTTCATACTCATCCTTTCCTAACATTATAACTTGCCCATAACTATTCCAGTTTGCTATCTGGAAAGCTGATTGATCTGACCTATCTCAAAAGAAGCAGTAAGATCAACAGCAGTGTTATCTACCAGAGCTTTCAGTATTTCATCAGCCCATACTCAGTTTTCCACAGGAAAAATATCACTTCTATAACTGCACACCTGAGCACCCCGCAACAACAGTTACTCACAACAAAAAAATGCAAATGACTGAGGCTGAGGGTCACCAAAAAACCCATTTTGCTTCCAACTTCTTTGCCAGTTCTTGAGACCTCTGGCCACTAGGGAACATAACAGCATTTGGAAGTCATTTTTTGAGTGTCTACACATACTGAGGTTACCTGAAATTTTCTCACCTTGTCTTATCAGAAAATTATATTTTGCTTCTTGACCCTCAATTTTCTGCTTCACACTGCTTAGCATTTCTTCATGGACAAAGAATACCATCGTATTTCAGCCAAACATACCTTCTTTCCTAGTTGTACACCTCTCTTCCCTCCTTAACTAAACTGTAATCACTCTCATCTCCCATGAAGTCACTGTGACTCAGTCCACTTTCTCTGTGTGAAAGCAAAAATCATGTCCTGCACAGAGAAGCAGGATGTTGGTTGGAACTACAGAATTATCACATAAGATTTCCACAGGCACTTAGAGTTTTTTTCAGGGGAAAAAAGTGTTTGATTTTGAGAGTCTGTAGTACTGCAAGTAAGAGGGTCTTGCGATTTGGTTGAACAGTGAGAATCCTAAAGAGAAAGTCCACAAAACTTCTACATACAATGTCCACCCTTGCACTCATTTTTTTTTATTTCCAATTTATGTTCCCTATAAATAAAGTCCAAGATATTGTTCAGATCCTTCTAGTGTAAGTTATTTTCCTTACACAAGTCACTTCTAATAGCTCACTCAACTTCTAGACATAACCTTACATCTATAGTATTCCAAGATCCATGTATTCACAACACCTTCCTTCTCAGAATGCCAAAATTCCCTTTCTTTCCTTTGCTGTCCAAACTGGATCCTCTTGGTTCCAGAAAGGAGTAACTCTTTAGTAGCCTATTTACATAGTCCTTCATACTGCCCATCTTGCTGACAAGCTGGAAGCACAACTCTCACCCTTTCCATTTTCCAGTAATAAGCGAAGGAGACGGAGGAGCTGTTGATCCACTGAGGCTGTGTTTTTCAAGATGATTTGTTTTTAACTTCTCTTCAAGTAGGGGTCTGGGAGCAACTCTGGGCTCACTGGAGTGAGGGACTGAAGTGCAGGCAGAAAACAAGGAAGGGATGAGAAAGAATGGAGGGAAACATTTTTAAGGAGAGAGGGGAGTTGATTAGAGGGAAAACAGGAAGAGAAAATACTGACAGACATGGATGTAAGACTAAGGATCCATCTACCCCATATCCTGTCCCAACAATGACCATATGCAGATGGTTGGGGATGAGTAAGAGCAGGACTAGCTTCAGGTATTTCCTCCTAATACTCCCCCAGTCACCAATTATTATCAGCTCAGGAACTTTCCGCAATATAGACTCTTTCTACACTTCTCTTCCAAGACTGTGAAAAGTTTTCAAACCCCCAAAATCCTCTGGCAAGGAGATTCACAGATATGCTAGCCACTGCATGAGGAGCCATACCCTTTTTTGGTTCCAAATTCCCCTCCTCCTGTCTTCATCTAATGGCCTCTACTTCTTTAACTGGAAAAGACATACACAACTGATGCTCAGATGTGTGTCCTTCACAAGTCTGTAGGTCTCTATCCTGTAGCTCCCAAGTCACCTCTTTTTCGGTCTGCAAAAGTCTTGACCTCCCTCTTCACTCATCCTTCACACATTCTTCTCATTCCCTGAAATTCCTTTGATCCTTTTTGATGCTATTCCTGGTGTACCTCCCAGTTTGGCTGCATGCTTTGAAATGAAAGGATCAGAAATGCTCATAATATAGAAGATGTCAGTAATTTATGGATTTGCGTGAGTTACCATGGTGTTCTGTATTGTGGTCTTTATTTCTTTCCTGGTAATTCCTAACACTTGATTTTCTCTTTGAGCTGCTCGTGATGGTGTTCACTTTCACAAACCCATCTATCACAACACTCAGATCCCTCTTTGTAGTAGTAATGATCAGCCAACAGCTTTTTAAAATGTATTTTACATACGAAAGCAGGATTGCTTTTTTCCTATGTATACCATGCACATTCATCTTAGGTGAATTTCACCTGCCACCTTTTCACTCAGATACCCAGATTCATAGAGTTCTGCATTTCTTTGTAATCAGCCCCTCATCCTTACAAATCTGAATAACTTGACATCATCGATAATCTCTGTCACCTCCTTACCACATTTTACAGGTTATTCCTGAACATGTTGACAAGTACAGACCCCAGCAGCAGCTCCTGAAAAACTTCACTGATCGCCTCCCTATGCTGCAAGAACTGGTTGTTCCCTCTTAACCTCTGTTTTCTATTTTTTAACTGAGTATTTTTTTCTGAGCACGATCCTACCTCACATGCCGTGTCTGTTCAAAGCCTTCTGCAAAGGCTTTTTGAAAGGCATACACATAAAAGGAAAGAGGATGCTAACTACAGTTTGTATATTTTTGTAAAAGGTGTACTTGATCCAGTAATAGTACTCCATTCATAATCACTCCTAAGCACACACAGAGTTTGACCTGGTGCCTTCCTTTGGCCAGGAGCCCCTGCTAGTGCAGGAGCAGGCTTCTGGCTACAGGCTGGGACGCCCCACTGGCTCGGACACTGCCAGCGTGCGGGGCTGCGCTCACGTCGTGCAGTCCCCACGTACAGCCTGTCACACACTTTATTTCCTATGGGCTGGGCCACACGGAGTAAAAGATCAAGCAGAAACATCCCACCATCTACGTGACCCTTGCATGTTTTTCCTTAGGGCTGGGTGTCAGACTGCACATAGCAAAGCCAAGAGACCACCCTGTGAAGGCAACAAGAGGGAAAAAAAAGGAACTGGGAAAAAATAAAAGGAAGAGTATGTGAAAAAAACCCAACATAGGCAAGTGAGAATAAAAGTGTGATACTAAGCAGAGCATCCCTGACCATCTGGATCTTACTGTAGTTCTTACGTTTGAAGATTGATCAATGACAAATTAAAAAATATAATGCTTCCTGTTTAAATTTCCTTTAAAATTTGATTTAAAGTGATTTGGAAACTAGCAATATTGAAATTTGAAATCTTAAGGTTCTGATTCAACTAAGACCCATAATGAAGTAATTTATACTTGCAGAATAAATTCATCAGTGTGTAACCCTGAGGACAGACTGGGGCAAATGGTATTCAGTGTAAAGCATGTATTTGTCAAGCACATATGTGCCAGATATGTGCCAAATCTGATTCAAACAGCGTTTTGCAAGCAAAATACTAAAAAATATTTTAAAATTCCATAATAATGACTGAAAACAAGGATACAGCTCTACTCAGAGGAAAGAATGTGTTCACAAGCAAGCATTGGCTTTTGGCTCCCAGTGAAAGTGCAGAATGAGATACTTGAGCATAATGCTTTTTCAGGCTGAAGCAGATCAGATGCTGTTTCACTCCTCTCTTTCCTTTGGCTTCAAATTCCCTGGAAGTCCATGCCACTGCAATGTACAGTCATGACAGTTGCTCTGCATTTTTTTGAAGTTATGTAAAAAACCACAGGGTTTGACTCTTATTTACACTCATCTATTTCCCCTACCACACCAAAATAAGGGAATAGCTAGTATGATTTTTGGTGTACCCATAAGTACCTTTACATTACTAGACCGCTGTAAGAAGATTTTCTTGTAGCACAGGGTGGAAGGCACAAAGGCCACCAGCCAGACCCTCAGCCAGTGTGAATGTAGAGACGAGGATCTAGCCACACGTCAAATTAAACAAAGGTATTTTAGAACTACCTGTTTGTTAATGGCATCTGACCTACTTATACCAGCTCCAAAGACTCAGACTTTCCCTTCTTGAAAATAGAAGGTGGCACGGGAAACAAAACCAGTCACTGTGGACAAACTAATGGGCACCAATGTTTGCAGACATCCAATAATTAAATTTGGGTGGTTCAGTACATTCCTAATTAAGTACAATTAACATTTGTTCTTTACTTGTTCATTTTACATACCTCACTGATGTTCCAAATCTGATTTCCCCTGATCATCTATCCAAGCACATCCTAATGATTCTGCCTTTCAATTCCTTATTAATACCCTGACGTAAACAATGCAGAAATGCAATTAGACTGCTATGCACACATGGCCTGCCTCCTCTTTCACTGAAGCTGCTGGGAGCCTGCCCATGCACTGTCATTATGACAGTTTCAGTCTTTCTGTATCTCTGCAGAAGTTTCAAGGAAAATCTCTATTTTTTTTCCTCCCAGATACTTCATGTATTCAGCCCGTCATCTCCAATCCCAACATTAGGTGGTTTTACCACCAAGAAGAGTTCATATCTTGACACTGTAGTCAGGAGAGCAGAGAATCATATATCAGTTCCCTCAAATACTTTGTTTTTTGAGCAACTCCATAATACTGTTATATTTCTCTCTCCCTCAAGCAAACACATGCAGAGAAAAAAAAAAAAACAAAAGCCAAAAAACCACAGACTGATGTGATGGCAGGGTTGTAAAATAATAATATAGCATTCAGTTTGAGGTTAAACAAAACTAATAGCTCAAGGAGAGAGGGAGGCAGCAAGGTGATGGGAGAGTTGAAACACCCATGATAAAATTTCAGTGTTGCAAGTGTTTGCAGTTTCTGGAGGGCCAATCAGTCAAACCTTGGGCAGAGGCTGAAGATCTCTCTTGAACTGCCCACAAAGAAATGTCCAGAGAGAGAAACTGGCCCCAAACAGTGCTGCACAACTGCTGAGCGAGCCAGTGCTTCCCGTGAGCAGTAGCAGTGTCCCACATGCCTTTCTTGGCAATCTCTGCCAGGTCAGTTTAAGATAAACAAAATCTACTGAAGAGATTCAGGTCAAGAACCATTAACATCAAGCACATTCCTGGTATGCAGACGCTTGTTCTGCAGCCTCAGAATTGATCTGTTTTAGGTGGATCCCAGCCTGCCTGGCTCTGGAGACCCTCAGCAAGCCCTGCTGCTGTCTGCCCCCACACACCTCTGCTGACAACCCAGCCTGAGACAAACCCAGGCCAGAAAGAACAGCTCCAGAGTGCTAGAAAAGAGGCCAAGGGGTCTGCTGGGCACTTCAGGACAAGTGTCCCACTGGGCTGTCCTCTTCTATATCCACTGAACACCTGGGGGCTGCCCAGCCTGGGAATGTGTCTGCGAAAGAGCGGCAGCATACACTGCATTAAGATAGCCCTGGAAAAGCAGTTTCTCAGTCATTTAACAAAGACTAATATTTTATTCTAATGACTTTTAATTTTATTTTTCATTGTGTCTTCTACCGTCTTTTGGCTGCCATCTCTAAATTTAATAGCTCTGCATAGGCTTTAAAAAACCCCAGAACATTGCTTTTTGCCCCAGACAGATTTCCTTGACTCTTCTATGTTTCCTTGCTGGGGTGAATATCAGAAGAGAATATTTTCACCTACATATCCAGTTAGCTAGCTAGCTAACAAAAGGTCAATTAACAGCAAGAGTTGGTTTAAGCAAAGTAATTGTAACAGAAAATAAAGAACAGGGTATTTTTAATGATGTTGGTCTTTCTACATTTCAAAAATTCACATTAGTTGAGCAATTTTTCCACTTTTTTTTTTTTTAATTTTTAATTTGCTATGAGGAAACCACAGAAATTATTTTATTTGGCCAGTTTCCTGTTGCTGGCTCGAGTGAAGTAGAGAGAAGTTATGCAAATTAATAGTATCAATCACAAAGCACAGAACTATATCTGTATTTAAAAGCAATGGAATTCATAGAGGTATTTTTAGATTTTTGTAACTGAAATACTGCCTGGAATATGAATGGAAAGAAGTATCCACACAACCTAATGGTTGCTATTAAAGGAGGCCGCAGGCAACAGTCCTTCAACAATAAAAGCATCTAACAGGCACTATGCATCAGTACCCAGCTTGTAGTGACAGTACTCAAGTGGTGTGAAGTTAAGCACATATATAAATATTGGAGCAAAAGGATCTTGGAGCCAACAGTGCACTGCAAGGTCTTTGCAGTAACAGCATCTTTTTACTCAGGGTGCACACTCTGTCCTGTGACATGGGACTCAGAAATTTCCTGAGAATCCCTACTACCTTACACTGAGGGATAACCTGTGGGGGTTTATTGACTTAAAGTACAAGGTGCATCTGTGTACAGAAACAAGCACTACTTGAGCACAAATAGAGCAACATTTTAGTACTGGAAACCTAACACTGGGCAGATAAATACGAAAAATGCTGTAATGGCAGAACAAGATAGGTTTTTCATCTCCTGCACAAGGTACACACAGCTTAAATCTGTTGTTTAGGCAAACCTCCCCTCACACAAAGAGAAAAGTATAATGAAATAGGTGGGATTAAAGGGTTTTCCAGTTCTTCAGGGAGAACACCTGAACCTGCACAGGCATCAGCCTGAGCAAGGTGTGCCAGCTGCTGAGGTACTCCACTCTGCTCCCTTCCTGAAGCAGGAGACAAACTGTAATTACTCAGTGTCTTGGGGTGATTTTATGATAAAACTGTATGCCCCTCTCATCTGCTTATTGCCCAGAAATGGGTCCCACAGCTTTAAGCTGGGTCCAGGAGAGGTGGGAGAGAAGCCAAGAGAATTCTTCAGGGCGGTTTGTGTTCAAGGACTCACACGCACTCCCCCGCGTTCTCACCGCTGCAGAGCCGAGGGAGCACCTTCCTGCTTTTAGCTAGCCTGTTAGCTGAGGCAAGAAATTTTTCCATACCAGCATACCAAAATCCTCTGGTAACTTCTTCTTCTTCTTCTGAAACTGTTCTGTCTAGCTGTGATCCGAGAACCAGATCATCGGACCCCATGGACCGGCAGGGAGGCTGCGGAGACACCGCTTCCAGGCCTTGGGCCTCGGGAGGGGCCGAGCCAGCTACAGAGGGAACTCTAAATCCACCGGCTTTCTCCACGTTGAGGAGGTTTAATATTTTAACAGTTATTCATTTTTCCTGTGCCTTGTGGCACTTTGTTTGTTAAATAAATATTTTTTTTTACTTTCCTCCAAGAAATTCCTTTCGTATCGGTGGGGGAGGGAGTGCTGAAACCTGCCTTCTGTGGAGGAGACGCTCCTTCCAGAGTGTTTCCCCCTAAACCTGTCTCAAACCGAGACACTCAGATATTTCTGCCTTTCTACAATAGTTAATTGTCATATTATTCAGAGGGAGTCATCCCAGTCTTTTTAGGCAAAGCATTAAAAATGGTGTTCTCCAGACTACTTCTTCAATGAGTACTTAAAGCAGAAGGAAGGGGAGAGGGTTAAAGGGAATCATCACAGAGCAATTATAAAGGTAATTTGGAAGCCAGTCTGGAAACAACGTTGTAACAAAGCCAACAGCTGATTCAAATTGTTACATTTCTCCTTTGATCACCTGCTCAAACACACTCCTAATTAGCATTTAATGGAGTCTACAGTTCAGCAGATTATTGAACACCTGCATGCAGATGTTAATTCCTCTTTCTGATGAGGCGCTGTGCTGTGCTGGAGTGCAGACCTCTGCTTGCTAACAGAAGGAAATATCTGACAACAGATAAGCACCACCTCGACTGCCAAGGAAGAACCAGCTGTTTCTTCAGTGCTCCACTGGATTTCAATCCAGAGTATTCATTTGTATAAACTCTTGAAAGAAACTAAAAGATTGAAAATATTCATATATGCCTTTCTCAAGGTTTCTCTAGTTGAAAGATGTTGTGATTTCTCTTCTCTTACATCTATTAGCAAAAATAAATTTTGCAACTTGTCCTTGTAAGGTAACATACCAGACAGAGGAAATGTAGCCCTCACCTGTCCTCGAAATGGAACATTTCAGGTAATACCTTTTCCAGGAAGAGGAGAGATTGCTAGTGCCACCTCTTGGTGAGAAGGGCACAGTCATTAGCATAATCCCGAAGACATAGTGGGAAAAATAACTTGAGCTTCTAGGAAATGCTGACCACTCTCTCACTGATATCAAAACACAAGTATTCTTAGTTTGAGATGTTTAGTATTGAGACCCTTAGTATTGAGATGTCCTATTTAGTTGAATAACACGTCTTGTACCCTTGCAATTAAGCATGTACTTAAATATTTGCCTGGATTGGCACTAAATCACAATTTTATGAAAGCATTAAAAAAGTGAAATCCTATGGAATGTGATTATTCTTCAACTGAGACTGAGAAAATGTTGTCTTTTAAACTTGTTAGGTTTTTAAATATCTTCACTGGGCTGTGATTCAAGTACCTTGCCTGTTTGAACCCTCAAATAGAAACTGAATGATAATGCCATTGTGGAGGTTGGGTGTTAATCATTAAGTTTGTGTCAGATTTCATGATGCAGGAAGATCTTTCGATAAGTGAGTCAACACAAACTCCTAATCATAAGAAACAGAGTTCAAAAGAAAACTAAAATGTAAAAAGAGGATTAGTTGAGTACCACATCAGCATCAAATAAGCTTACATGGTGCCATTTATTCTTTACCCTGTTTAAATATCATCTGTAGAATGCTGGGCCCATTTAGCTTGCTGAACTGAATCTATGACTAAACATGTCACAGGACAGATTTGACCTTCATAATGGAAAAAGGTTCTAAGATGTTTTCTGTTTATTTCAAAAGAAGCCACACATAGGAATCACTGTGCATGGAGTAAAACATGAAGGAAAATTCCTTCATGTGAAAGCATGTGAACTTTGCAAGACATTGTCTTCTCTCATGAAAATGGAAAAGCAATTATCGTTTCTGGACTAATATTGCATGCCTGAATAGTAGTGAACTGTAAATAAACACGAACAGCAGTACCAAATAACCACTCTGCCCTCCATCTTCAAATAAGGATGGAGAAAAAATTGCATTGTGACAACATGCCCATTAAAAAGTACATTGATAAAAAGTAGACAATTTTTATTAACTAAGCAATGTTTACAGCCAGCTTTATGGTTGTAAAAATAATATTTAAGTGTAATAGTAAAGGAAGACATGCGAAATAAAAGTAAAGAGTTGTCCTACCTTGTTTTAGAATGGTTTTGTTTACAGGGGTACCACATCCATGTAACTTTAGGTGGAGGAATACCATACACAGTGCATGTCAGCATTTGTTTGCTGCCTACTAAATGCAGATTGGGATCAAGGAATGATGACACGGCCTTTTCGTATATCTGAGGTTTCACTGGAAAGAGTAAAAATTGGAAAGCAATTAAAACCAGCTTATTTCCAATGTATTGCACGGTTATAAAAATACTACATTCCTGCAGTGTGAGTAAAAAGAAAAATCCCCAGGAGAACAAAGAAAAAAAGCAGTCCTAAGTCAAGTCAGACGAGTGGTTAGTAACACATTTAAGTCATCAGGAACAAGTATGTGGCTGTGGAAGACAGAAACACTTCTAATGAAAACCAGCGTCCATCTTCTGGTTCAGAGATGGGTCTTCCACCCTGCATGTGAGGCTTGGGTTTGGGTCCATGAAGTCAGTAAGGAAACCCACAATGACCTGATGTGTGCAAGATTGGTGACAATCCAGCTCAAAAAAAATTGAGCATTTACATGTTCAAGAGAAGCATGGGAACATATTGCAAACTTACCATTTACCGTAAGAGTGACTGTAAGATTCTTTGACAAGTTCCACTGTGGAATGCTCAATATTATGGTGTAGTTTCCAGCATCCTCCTCAGCAACATCCTTGATGACTAACGAATAGTCTTTAATGATGTACCGGGCACATTTTTCAGCAGCAGGTAGCCCATCTTTTAACCTGTTTCATGGAATTCCAGAAATCAAAATTCTGAAAAAATATTTCTGCTTAAACCACCCATGTTACATCATATCCCTCAATCTTTGAGAAAGGATTGGATTTACAGTCTGAGATTCTGTTTACCAGAGGCTTGTCCATTCCTTTCAAATAAGATAGCTGATATTTGTAAACCACTTTTGAGAATACTATTCTATATATTAAAATTGATAAGAATCTGACAGGGCTCTATGGTATTTGAGAGTTGCTGAAAATTGCAACTCTGTCTCTGAAGATCCCAATTGTCCATGGTTGTGCCACCATTTAGTCTGAAAGTTAACCATTTTGGCTAAGAGTTGGTCACAGAAATAAAGATTGCATCTTCTTCCACTGGCCATTTCTCTATGACCTCAGAATACATCCTGGGACAAAGTATTACAGTAGCCTAAGCACAGCTGGGATTTTAGGAAGAGGAAGAGTAAGTAGATTAGATAAGCACTCAAGAATCAGATATCCTGCTATCAAGTGAATGTTTTTAAAGATAACAGAAAATCAACATAGAAAGTACTAACTGTTGCTCACACACAGATTCCTGAAGCAAAACATTTTTATTCAAAGTCTAAAATACAGCGTAAAGCATATTTTAACAAGTTGCAAGAAGGTTAACATGATGTTAGCAGAAGCGTGCAACTGAGATTCATTAAGATGATGGACTTGATCTAAATGATTCACAGCTTTTAGTAAGTACTTACAGAAAACTCTTACTGTTATTAGAGGAGCACTAAAATTTGGTCAAAGGACTTATGGAGTTAGACATTTCACTGTATGTGTATTTTACAGAACCACAGAATAGTTGCAGCTGAAAAAGCCTTTGGAGGTCATGTAGTCCAACGTCCTATACGAAGCAAGGTCAGAAGGTTGTCCAAGACCATTTTCAGTACGGTTTTGTGTATCTCCAAGAATGGAGACTCCACCACCAGTCTGGACTACTTATTCCAATGTTTGACCAACCTCAATTCTAAATTTAAAAATTTGTTAAAATTTTTGGAGGTTTTTTTAGTTCAGAAGTTTTGGATCCATATGTGTAGTCAATAAACCCAAACGCTGGAGAAACAGAAAATTATTTATTGATGGTTGGCATCAGTGCCACACTCACCCCTTAGTTTTCCCCGTGGAGCCATAAATGTAAATGTTTTGTAAAACAAGACAACACTTTTGGAGCAAAAGTGATTCCTGGCTGTAACATGAACTCCCACTGTTCATCTACGTATGCTTTGTTTTCTTAATCAGTCTTGTCATAGACTCTTTGTTAAAGCGCAATTAATTGAGCCAGAGCTACTTGTGTTTAAAACGATTTAAACAAAAAACCCCTTGAGATCATGAACAGATAAAATTGTTACATATGAAAGCGGCTTGGATTAATAAAAAAAACTGCTAAAAAAATTTCTTAACACAGCATACATGAGACAAAATGAATGATCCAGTGAATGGTCTGCTGAAGCAGATTTACAGCCTGCAGATCACTGCATAATAATACCAACTTCCATTTTTTTTCCTAATAGTGCATGTCTGTATGACTCAAGTCAATCATTTATTTTAATGAAAGCCTTCTTTTCTTTCTCTTACTGTCTGAAAAGCAAGTTCAGGTTTCATATCTAGGTCTGAGTGAAGCTGGATGCAACACTTCAGTTGAGGCTGGTAGAGATATTCAGCTGTAGAGCGTCCATTGATTTCAAGAGCAGACATATCCAACCTATTTGAGGATCTCAGCTTTAAACTTCCCATATCTCCTTTCTTGCACTTGCAAAATGGAGATAATGTTCTCATAAATTGTTAGAACCCCAGGCAACTCTGAAACTTCAAAAAAACTTCCCCAACTCTATTATAAAAAGAGGTCCAGGAAGCATATGTGGAAGTAACTGTTGTCCTACCATATAACCTCTGGAGAGGGAAATGCCTTCACTTTCATTGACAAACGATAGGATTTTCTTCCAGCTACAGCCTCCAGCGCAGTTTTTCTTCGACGTTTCAAATTAATGAACATTTTATCTTAAACAAAATAAAAAAGTGCTTTTTATTACTTATTTTCATCCTGCAAAAAGAGTAGCTCTACTAAAGAAAGTGTGACTACAAATAAAAATTATCTTTAATAATTTTGATGCTCCCACATGTCAACAGCAAGAATAGAGCCTAACCTCCTAAAGATCTATAAAATAGGAAAGAATACCACAAATATACAAGAAACTGAAATGCAGTTCCCAGGGCATGAGTCTGCTTGGAGAAGATACACTCTAGCCAAATTCACATTGTGCTCCAGCCAGAAAAAAAGGCACAAGAGATAAAGTGGTCTGTGCTATGTGGGAGGCTGAACTGAGGATGATCAGATGACCTTTCCACTCCTACAGGCCAAGAATCAATGAATGTTCCAAAAGAAAATATTCTGCCACAGAGGATTTAAGGGACCTTCACAGAAATAGCAGAGAAGGCAGATACTTTCTGTATTATTGGTAAACAGCTGTTTCATCAAACAAACAAATCTTTGTCACTTCACTGGAATAACCTCAACCTGCTGGAATTTGTTCTTTTCCAGTTGCTCTGTCCCATATCTCCAGCTCTCTGGCAAGTTGATGGCTTTTACCAGAGGCAATAAAACACAAAATTCATACAATACATTGGAAAATATCTCTTTCCCCCCTACCAACTTGTGCAAAATAAAACATTCACAGCGTAAAAAAATGTTTGCGTGTCCTTTTGATAGTACCTGTGGTACAATATTTACTCACATGATGAACTGCATAAGGATGGTGGACATCCATTGAAGAAGTTCAACATTTAATCACACTTACCACGTACATTGAAAATAATATGCACAGGAAAAATAAGTAGTTTAATTACACAAGTTTAGTTATAAAGATACAGCCCTGATTCTGCAAACCTTTATTCACACAGGCTCTTTTTAATATGGGTATCCTGTAGATGGGGCTGCTTATGTGAATGCAGGCTGACTTCAACAGTCCCAACTTCTCTGTCTTTAATTTTAGTCTAAAACTCAGTTTCTGACAGGTTCAGTTTATCTGTTTAAGATACAGTATGTGGGTATCATGATTCATCCTAAGCTCCCAGTGCCTTATTCCAGAGCTTAAATAGAGAAAATGGGCTAGAGAAAATGGGCTGGAATAGTCTCTAAGAATAGCAACACAGGGTGCTTAGTCCACACTTCCAGACAGGAGAGAAAAGATACACCACTGAAAATATGCAACAAACCAATACTCTGACCATGGGTCATCTGTTGCAGAGGACACCCACCAGACACTTGGTCTTTAATACCAATGGTGCTCCAAAGATCCTAGATGGTTCTATTTGTAACAGGATGTCCCAAAGAAGGTCGCTTCCTGAAGAGTCTCAATGCAAAAAAGTCCTTATTCATATACATTTGAAATAATATCAGAAATTTCCAGATTTCACAGAAGGCCTGGGCAAACCACAGGGAACTTGATTAAGGGTCCTGCTGTAAAACCATATTAATGATTTGCATTTTTTGAATGGTCTACCAACTACTAGCTCCATGTAGAGTTAGGGTATTTATTTCTTCTTCATTTTTTTGAGAAAGCAATGTATAAGTACCATAGAAGAGGGAGTGGAACTATTCTATTTAAATTCAGCTTGTACCTTCTTTCTCCCCCCAAACTATAATTTCCCTGCTTGTATCTACTAGAACTGACTGAAGACAGTGCCATCACAAAATTTAGCAGACAAAAGTGATCAAATTGAACATTAACATGTCTATTGCCAACAGTACAAAACAGAAGAAATGGCACATGCTTTCTCTCCTAAAGTGCCTCCCTCCCTCATTTCCCTTTTTCTGTCCATGATGAATGCACTACAAATTCACTTCCACTTTGTTTCACGATGTAAAACTATCACATGACTGACCTTGGTACATGAGCATTGAGTAGTCTACAAATCTGCACCACTTCTTACCATAAACAATGACTGTTGTGTTGACAGCCTTGATCGACGGCCCGCTCTTCACGTGGCAGGTGTACTGGCCTTTATCAATATCCCGCACTCTGTCGACAACAAGGATGCTGTAAAAAATGTTGGCCTCTGCATTCTTCTGATCAAGACGCTGCATTACAGAACCTCTTTCCCTTGTCTATAAAAGCCAGAGAAATGAACAAGAAAGAGCTTAATCAAACCAATTTTCATGATTATTAAGATTTTTATTTTACTGTACTGCCACCATAACTTAGTAAAAAAATCCCAGATGCCTTTGTACAGCACAGACACACAAAAGACGTTTAACATTTCCAGAGGGTCAACAATAAAAAATATAAGCAACATTATAGGACAATTCATCCCTGTCTTCACCCGAGTTGTCATAGCATCCTAACTAGTACTTTCCAAAAGAAGATCCTGCCTTTTGCACAGCCTGTCACATCAACATGCCCAGCTCCCCCTTGCCACTGTCCAGCACTGCTCCTAAAAATCCCTGAAGCCATGATATGAAGAGCAGCACATAGTTTGGTGCCTGGATTCAGTGCCATAGGAAGCAGACACATAGAAGAAAAGGACATTAACACAAGGAGGGGAGAATTCTGGAAATGCTACAGACGGAAAAGGGACTAGATTTGGCAGGGGAATAGCAGGGTGGAACTGAAGATAATGCGACTCTGAGGAGTTATTTCCTGCAACTCCCCCTCAACATTTGGCCTCAAAGTTTATTTAACCCAGGACATTGTTGATGTCTTATAAACACTGAGCACCCTTCAGTTGCCATCTAAATAAAAACAAAGCACAGTTTCACAAATGTGGTGCCCAGATAGGGCTTGGTAGGGTAGCAATGAGCAATATAATATATTTGGAGCATTTCTTGTTGCTAAGTTGTTTATTTCTGAGGTGAAAAAATGCCAGGGAAAATGGCTACAGTAAGCAATAAACAATTGCATTAATCTTCCCTATATAATGCAATCATAATTTCAGCCTGTGATTAGATACAATGAGTGACATAATAAATGATCTTGACTTGAATCACCAGCATAAATCAAACTGACATGAAAGGAATGGGAGTTGTAAACCTTAAGCTAATGTCAAATTTCTTATCAGTTTTACACGGACTCCCTGGCAGTTATTCTGTAAGTGACAAATATTTATGAGGATGCTCCCAATGTGGGGGGTGGAGAAGCACATTCAAGATCATTCCTGTAGTTGTCAAAACAAGAGGATTGTTCATGTGACACTTAACAAATGAGATTTTGGCTAGCTAAATCAAAATATCTTTTCTAAACATGCTCGAATTGGGTGCCTGACTGTCTGCCAGTCTTTGAAACGAATGTGTTGAGAAGACAGCCTCACTGAAAACTTTTTTGTCACGAGAGAGCCCCTGCCTGGGACAGGGTGATAAATTTCTCTCGTTTCACCAGGTCGAAAAGAAGCTCCCAGAGATGAAACAATTCTAGCGTTTGCTCGTGATTATGCAATATAACCAGAGCACATTGTGCAAACATGTTTACTTATGAAATTAAGCATCAGAAAGAAAAAAAAGAAACCTTAAGAGACATGTCAGCAAGGGTCAAAATGATGGAATGCAAACAATGGCAAGCATGCCGAAGCAGAATTCCTCCCAGGATGCTAGATGCAGCACGATCTGTGGGAAATCTCTGATTTCTTCTTTCCAACCACAGCACTCACCTCTCCAGGGTAAGTCCATGTCATCTGCACTCTGGTGTTCCAGGCTGCAGTGACAGTGCAGTTAATTGCTAGGCTGTCTCCCTTCAGCAGCTTGACAAGACGCGGGGTGCTTAACTGAACATCAAAAATTGTGTTGGCTGCACATGACAAAGAGGGAGAAAAATTAGTAATGCCAGCAGGGCAGGGTGCTTTCTGAGAGATGGGGAGTGGAGAATGCCACCTACTTTCTCTATGCGTTAGGTACTTCGTGCTGTACGTGTGCCCACCGACAGTTGTCTCACAGCTCAGGAGCCCAATGAATTTGTAAGTCGCCTTAGGTATCCTGAAGCCTTGCATGCTGTCCCAGATTATTGTCTTGCCATCAGGAATTAGGGTTTCTCGTGGAATCTGGAAGTGCCAAACACGCATCATAAAAACAACTCATCCTCATGTCTACCCTCTAATCAAAGTAGCCTAGTAAAAAGAGATGCGGAAAAAAAGCACCCAAAAAAATGCCAATCAACATGAAAAGGATGACATTTAATGATGTGGGTTTTTCAAGTAACATTTTCACTACAAAATAGACGAAAAACCTGGGTGAAGAATGCGAATGTTCCATTTGTTTCCAAGATTTCATCATTTATAACAGGATGTAATTTATGACACAATAGATTGACAATATCATTAGCTTCAGCACTTGGGCTGCTATTCTCTTGGCTCTTGGTTGGCAGCTGAAGTGCTCATCTCCCTGAACCTTTGCAATTAAGTATCCTGTTTCACCACAGAGAAACAAATATACGTTTATCAATGGAGATGACAAATGGACTTAATTTGCTGTCATTTTGTGGCTTTAAGAAATTCCTGCCAGGATTCAATTCCATGCATGTCATATTTATGTTGCCTAAAAGGCTTAAAACACAACCAAAAAAATCTTGCCGTGTAGGATCAAGCATTCATTTTGTCAGCAGTACAAGTTATCTTTTACGTCATGATCCTTTGCACTTTAAGCCCCATTTTAATAAGGTATCAAGAAAACCCTGAAAAAGTAAAGCCTGACATACATATTGAAGCTCAGACAAAACCTCTCATTTTCAGATCATGCTATTTTGTTACACCTTATTGATGGAATAAATGCCACCATTCGTATAGCACAGAGATCAGCCATGCGTACAAAGCCTGGATGTGACTCTACTTTGATAACACCTGTTTCTATGGTAAAAATAAGATCTTTTTAAAGATGGCATAGAGCAGAGTTTAAATGAATTACAGTCCTAAGGAAAGATCCCTGGATCATGTTGCAGCCCATCACTTCCCACTGCACCACGGTCTCACTGTGTCCCTTCATCTCTTTCTTCCCAGTTATTTGAGGAGAGGACTTATGTGTTGGACAGTCCTTTCCTTCCTACGAGCAAAGCCAGCATGGGGGCTGTCAGAGCCAGCACGAATGTCTGTCTCCTTCCGGTACGATACAGCTTCTCTCTAAGACATGGCACCCTCAACGCTGCCTGCTCAGCCTATGCAGAAAGCCACCCGTGAGATCACATTCACTCATCCCATGCCATTTCCTCCAAAATAACTGAGTGCGTGATGAATCAAATGAACAATAAATACAGAGCACAAAATGACGTTATTATCTTTACAACAGCTGATAAGATGCTATAATAAGCATGCAAATCACAAGGAAGTGTGTGCACCACACACAGAAGTAAAGCCCATTACATTACAGCCTGCTGGCTACCATTCAGCAATATCTTGGTCCCTAGGAGCTCTGTTGCCATTCCTGTTCTAAACAAAACAAAGTTTCCACTTTGGTTTAACTAGTTCATAGTTATGTTTCCAAGAGCTTCAACTGGATTTATCCTCTTGCCGCTTTGGTGGAAACCAAACTATTTCTGAGCGTATTTCTGCATAGGTTTTCATAAAGAAAGTGAAGCCAGAAGGTCAGAGCCTTCCTAGACTGGTATTTCCCAGTGAATGCATTCACTGCACATTCATTACTTAATTGATGGATTACCAAGTTTGTATTAGCCTTACTCCAGGAATAGAAAAGTAAGCAAAACACCCAGAAGAGTCCTCTTTTGCAACATGTAATTTTATGAGTTGTCTGGATATCCACTAGGCTTACTTGTCCTGAAGGCAAATCTTTATCTGTACAGTTTACTCATCTGACACCTTTCAAAACCACTAGAGCTACATATTTTTTCATAATTTTTTTGCAGCTCTGAGACTAAGAAGTTACACCCAGTCACCTGTGAAAGCATAACACAACATTAAGTTACTCTAAGGAAAACTTCAGAAAACTGAGGTCTCTGACCAGCAAAAGACCACTGTGACATAGCTGGTCTCTGACCAAACCTCAAGGGGAAAACCCCAAGATACTGCAACAAGTCCCTTTTAGAGGGTGGAAATACCAGGACTTTGTCTCGGATGAGAACATGGGTGGTGGCTGGGTGCTCACCCTACAGCCCTTCACTTCTCTACCTTCTCTCCCTGCTTGCTTCAGTTTCTTACCGAGCTCTTCTCCATGCTGTTCTCTGCCAACCCCACTAGTTCAGGTGACCTGTTTCCCACTCTCAGAGAACCACAGCTGTTTTGCTCTGCCCTAAACCAGCTTTCAGGCCACCAACTAGAAACATGGTATCATCACCACACTGACCACTGCATGGATGGTACAGGACAGAGGATCCCAGAATCGCACAATAATTTAGGTTGGAAGGTACCTCCAGAGGTCATCTGGTCCCGCCCCTACGCAGAGCACGGCCAGTGTGGTTCAAGGCCTTGTTAAAAGGTTTGGCCATTTGGTCATCACAGAGAGAAGTAGAAAACCTATGAAGAAACACTGTTCTAGAACAGTGAGACATCCACTGAAGCAGAAGAGGATAAATTCAGCTACAACAATAGCTTGCACATGGGAATCAACAGCGAGTCAGAGGCATTCAAAGAATCAACTTGTTGTGACGGCTGCAGTAAACATGGAATTTATTGTCTACATGCTAATCTGTGTGAACCCTATCACTGCGGTTCCCAGTGCATTCTTGGCCTTTTACCTTCTTTGTACTTTGTTTCAAATGAAACTGAAGTTTCATTTAGGCTGTGCCTCCTTTGCTCAATCTTTGCTGAATGTTTTTGGTACCTGGTAGCATTAACACACTACTGCCACGTACTGCGTATGTACATATGGTCAAGAGTTATAGTTAAGCTGTGGTTCCCCACATCTCCAAAGGCAGATTGTGTTGGAAAGAGACGACTAAAAATTTAGTAGAAACGTATATTAAAGTCTTAAATTCTTGTCTTTTCTTTCATGTTTCCCCTTCCACCAACTTGGGAAGGATGAGGTCACATTATTAAGAATTCAGATTGTCCAGATAAGTGATTCGCAGCATCCCTTGGGTTTTTTCCAGTTTTTATTCCTTATACTGGAGCTTGTTTATTTCTATTCCCATGAATGTCATTGTTTTTATGATAGAGAATCCAAAAGGATAGCAAACAGATGGATTAAATTGTTGTACCAAAAGGTGATACTTTCTCAATTTGTCAAGATAAGAGCAAATGAAGACGCAAGAGAAGTGCACACTTTACTTGCAGTAAACTCTATCTTATTTTAAGGATCTTGAATGAGGCTGCTAGAAATCATGTTGATAGGAATGGTGGTTTCAGAGGCTCTGAATATCTAACTATTAATCATTAGATCAAAACTATCAATTGATTTCACAATTCTTCATATGATAAGGAAGAGAAAAGGCCATCAGCTGCTGCAGATAAAGGTTATAGCAGGACCTGAAGGCTGAATTTGAAATACGAATTAAAAGCTTCATCCCCATGTCCCAGTCCGTGTTTTATTAGCTTCTTGATTTTTGAAGCTGCCTCTCCCATGTTGTATGTGATTGCCATGCTATAAAATACAATTTGAACAGATGTTCAGCCTGCAAATGAAAACAACACAGGATCTTAAAAGGTTTGACTAAGGTAAAGATGCAGTTTGAGTAAAAAAATGATTTGTAGTGTTGAAGATGGATAATAAACCTTTCCCACATTGGTCCACTAATACTAAGAAGTGGCACTGCAAAGGAACAAATGCTGGAATCAGTGCTCATGCAGCTGTAGGGAGTCCCTCCAGAAGAGAGAGATTATTAAAAATATTTCATATTTTTTTACTTCCTGGCAATATAGAAGGCAGAACCTAATGATGCTAGAGCTGGGATTTTCTTTCCAGTTCCAGAGGACTGCATTATGGGGACACTAACTTACTCCTTTATCACTGATGGAAAACACAAAATAGGTCTTGCCATTTCTCCAGCAGGAGTATGCCTGCAGCTGTGGAATGCATTTAACACATCTCTTAATTGCTATGTGAGTAAAACCTTGCTGGAATCTTCATATAAGGGTGTCATAGAAGATAAATAAAGTAAGACATGATGTAATGCATTGTAACTTACATGCTTCAGGAAATTCTAGGATTAATTAGGGAACACATTTATTTTTCCTGGAATGCAAAACATGTAAGCAACCAATCCTTTCTTTCAAGACTTGGCTCCACCTCCTCTTTCTCCTTTTGAGAGTATTACCTCTGGTTTCGATGGTATAAAGCTGTCCCTTACACCACAGCCCCAAGCTAAAGGCAAGTTGATATGAAAAAAAGAGAGTAGCTGTGTCTCAATCGCCTCCAAATATGGAGAAAAAAAATTTTCATAGTGTTTAATGAAACCTGACAGGAATTTTCTCAGCTAGAAATTGAATATGCTGAGATTTCAGATGCAACACTACAGTGCCCAAATAAATTCTCACTTTACAACACCCCTTCTATGGAATGCTAAATCTCTCTTGCTTTTGAACCTATTTGCCACACAATGTTGTGCATCTTCTTGCAGGAGAACTGCATGTGTGTTTGTGTGTGTGTGTACGTACACACATAGGGTAACATCCTGGGTCAGATCACTTTCTTTTCTTTGCATTTTTTTCTCTTTCATGGGATTTAACAGGTGAAAACCAAGCAGCAAAATCAGTATCTATACTAGCAAAGCAGCACTTGATAGAATTGGTAAAAAGCGTGGCTGGTGTAAAACTCTGCAGTCAAAGAATAACCAAAGACTTGTGTTGCACTAGTTAAGTATTTTATGGTGGTATTGTTTGGCAATTGCACGTTATTCTATAAAGAGACAAACCTTTTTTCTTTTTAACAGTGATGAACTTTCACTGCCGCCATGTGCTTAACTCCCTTTATTTAGAAATAAAACCTCATTGCTACCTCCACCTAATTTTTAAGCAAAAAAGAGGTAACTTTAAAAAAATGCCTCAGTCTCTGTCTTGATAACAGGTACTTTACTACATACATGTGGTTCAGTTAGCTGTCCATGTAACTCCTGAGGAATCTAGGAGACAAATGTTTTTCCCAAAACATGGAAATGTGTATTTTTTTTTCTAAAACTAGTCCTGCCACATCGAACTCTGCAGTTTTCCTGCAAAGTTTCCCCACAAAGAAAAGCCATCCCTTGTCTAAAGTGTACTCATTTGTAAAAGGAAGCAGCAAAATCTCTGGTGGGAGTGAGGTAGGGCAAAGGCTTGCAGAGATCCTTGTACAGCCACAGCAAGTCTCCAGGGACTCACCAGCTGTTCCAGAGGACAGAAAAGGAAAAGGGAGGAAGGGCAGGGGAAGAGGTGGGAGGAAATCTCTTCTCCTAACAAGACATTCCTTCCTGGGCTTAAGAAACCTTTGCCAGTGAGGATTTAATAAAGTAGTACGAAAAGTTTCAATTTCTTCAGAAAATTCCCACCCTTTGTAGATTTGATGAAGTCCTTCTGTGCAACACAAAATGAAGCCTCCAGGGTTGAAATATTCCTGAACACAGAGACACTCAGAAATGTTGCATAAGAAATATTAAATTGTTAAAATATTTCAAAAGCATTACAATAGCTATAGACAAACAAAAACATCATCTACAGAAACACTTTCAGAGCATGCTTGGATAAAGGTACCTTTTTTAAAGTAACAGCAATGTTTGGTGCTGTGACTCTGCATGGAATGATCATTTCTCTTCCTACAGCCATGTTTATTATTTTAGGTATATCACTGTGCATCTCTACAAATGGATTGCTTGTATCTGCAAAAGAAGAAAAATAAAGGTTAATGTGTGAAATCTTAAGCAGTGTATGGGAATTGCAACAGCGCATACAGACTTAAAAAACAGACTAGCCCTGTCCATAATGAAAGCTAAACAAAGTCCTGAAATCAACCATCCATTTACTTTTGTTTAAACATGTTCATCGAACTATTATTAAATATTCGAAAATATATTTATTATTCAATATCAGTATCAATATTTTGAAATATTCTTTAAATTTCATGACAGATGAGGTCCATTTTTTCCATTACAGCAACACCTCTACTGCTGAGATATGTGTTTCTTGTTTCATGGCATTTGTATTTTATTATCACCAGGAAAAGTAACTATATCGGAAGTGAGCTGAAATTAACTTATCAGGAACCCCCTACAATGCACATTATCCTGCTGTCTGCAAGGAAATTGATGGGAAAAATTCACATTGACTGCATCAGGAGAAAGAATCTACCGTGATTATCCAGCCGTATTTTCATCTCCGAGAATACGGACTAGAGAGAGTTAATTATTCTCCTCCTTCCCACTGTCACAATACCTATGTGTCTCTTTTTTATGTGACAAGGTAAATGAAAATGCCAGGAAAACATTAATTCCTCTTGATTCAATAACTAAAGCTTGGCAGAGTAATTTACCGTCTTTTGAACAATCCCTTTAACAAAGGGCATTGTCATAAATAGCTTGTGCGCTGGGAACAGGGAACATTGCTGCTGCTATTGTTTGGACCACTTAACAAAGAGGGGCTCAAGCCACAGGCTCTGGCTCCAAATCTTCTTTGCAGGTGTTCAGATCTGAAGTTTCAGTTTGACTCACATCACAGATAGACTACATCCAAATTCACATAAGGTTTGGTTTTTAACTCCTAAAAAAAGTGGAACATTCAGATCTTAATTCTGTGCTTATCTACAGCTCTAATGTTTTTTCAGGCAAATCCCATTATTTTCACTCAGTCAAAAATCTTAGAAATAACAATGGAAATCTTTCTTGGATAAGACATCAGTAAAGCTAACATGAACAGATCCCTTATTAAAACCTCAAACTGCAACACTTGATTCAAGTGTTCTGGCCCCAAACTTCTGCATGTTCACCTATGTTCACTTAAGTAGTTCTTCAATTAAGTTACTTTTGCCTGTCTTTCAAAAGCGTAATGTGCACTTTCCAGTGTCATCAAACTGTTCTGCCCTTAGGATCCTCTTTTCTTATTATTTGTAATAATATTTTTGTTTAAGACATCTAACAGGAAGAAAAACAGATTCTGCTCTGATTTATACTGGTGAGAATCCTAAGGTAGAGGATCTCAAATGTACTCCAGGATGCAGAAAAAAGTTTTCTTAAAGTCGTTTAATGAAACTGTTATACAAACTTTCTGAAATGAAAGCCACGAAGTATTATTTAATAATAGGTATTAGATGTCCACTGAGATAGCGAAAGGAACTTCTGAGTAATAGAGGATGCATATGTAATAAAAAATGCCCTGAGGACTTGTTAGGCCGAAGTTTCCTCCACAGTATGATTCAAGGAAAGACCAAGAATGAACCTGTTTGTAGCACAGGGAAAAGAACCTTTTTTGTTTCAGGGGCTGCAGCCACGGAAGAGGTCACCTGCCCCTTAACATCACCAGACAAACCGATTTACTACTCCCCAAAGACTCATTTGTCTTTGCCACAAAATTAAGAGCTCCTGCCCGAAACTAGCAAGCTTTGCAAAGTGGTTTCCTGTACCATAATCTCCAGATCATTGTAAGTGTGAGGAAGAGCTGTTCTGGGGACTGCCGGTGCTGTCTGCAGACTGAGTATTACCACTGACTTCTGCCAGTATCGAAGCAGTGGGGGTTGTGCAGCTCAGACCTCGCAGGATTCCTGCCCGCCCAAAGGCAAGGACAGGAAACCAGCAAAAAACACCATGTTTGGCTTTTCTTTCTTCTTCTTCTTCTTCAGTGGAAATGCACGTCCACGCCTGGAGAAGTCAACAAAGTGCTGTATAAATGTGGACTAAGCGCTCTGGTTGCCCCTGGTAGGCTGCAAAGCTCAGTCACAGCCTCTCCTGGTACACTCCCTGCCGTGTGCGCCAAGGCGTCGCCGTGCCCCCGCTATTCGCGTGCAGAGCTCCCATTGACATCACCGGGGACTTCCGCCATGGGCCAGAGGGCAATTGATGGCCCCGAGTGCTCCAAATGTCTTCCTGCTTTTGATTAAAAGAAATACGCATCATGTTTCCTAGCACAGTTTTGTTTTCATAATGAGCATGGAGGCTTTTCCTGATTCTCTTTGATTTTATTCTCCTTCCATCTTAAAGGCCATAACGGGATACTCTCGGTGCCTCCAGATCAGAATCTGGTGCAGGCTTTACTAGCCTGGATCAGGCAAAGCTGAACACACAGCAGTGCCAGGGCAGGTTATGTCACATTGGCGGAGTTTGACAACAACATGGAATTCTTACGTCCCCCAAGCAATAGCTCTCCTTGCCCTTTTTTTCCTCGTTCCTTCCCATCACAATCCCAGCTCTTGCCACTAGCTCCTACTACATTTCCTCTCAATTTCCTCCTGAGGGGAGGTAAATGTCGTCCTTCCCCACGTAGCTGGTTGGCAGCACATCTTGCATGACTTAATCTCCTGCCAGCAGTCTTTTGGGCCAGCTCCACTCAATTCTATGTTCAGAAAGCTAGAGACATAAAAGGAACATCACAGACTGACCTATCTTGAAGACCACATCCATGTTACACATTCAGCTTCGCTGGGATTTGGAATGGAAGATCTAAGGGGGTTGACCTTATTTTTATGGATTATTGATTTGGTTTGTTGGTTTGTTTTGGTTGTTTTTCTTCAGAGCTGCCTGTGAGGGTAGCAAAATGAAAGCTGGACAGCCAGAATATTTACATATGTTAAAGGTTACTTTAAAAGTCAGTTTAGTGTATTTTTAAATTGTGCCTAGAATGAATAACTGTGTGCTGGGTTGACTGTGTTCCTTACAATATCTCTCAGTTACAATCAACATGAAACCACAAAGAGCACTCATTAAATCACAAAATCCATGAAGGTCATTTGCTATATTGCTAAAGAGCATAAATAGCAGCTTTTTACTAAACTAGTTGGCAGCCAGATAAAAACTAGATAAGAGACTTAGCACAAGCAATATTATGTCTGGTATCAGTAACAAGTCTAGGCTATTTATGGGGTTTGTACAAACAACTAAATTAGCCAACACTGAAATGCCAAATTCAGAAAAGATGCAAAGGGTTTTTCTTTCCACAAGCTTCAGCTACTGTTCTTGGGTTTGTTTTGTTTTTAATAATCTGAGCTATGTAAGTCAGAGGACTTATACACACATTTTCAAGAAGAAAAGTCTCTGCAGGAAAATCTAAGCTCCTTGAAATCTCTAAAAGCTTATCCTCTGAAGTTCTTCCAGAATACCTACTTACACTTGGCTCATCATTAAGATTCTTTTCAGGCTAAAAGAGGTGAAATATTTTCATCACATCTACATAACACCCTTTTCCCTCATGCATGTGAAAAGGACCACAGTCTTTAGGAAAGAACAGACATGCAGACTTCGCTGAAGTTCGTGGGCCAGTTGCCACATTCCCTTTCCATTGTAGGGATTAAAACTCCTTAAGTTTATTTATCCCAGATAAATTATTGGGGCTGTTCAGAAATAATTCCAAAAGAATCTTGCACACCAAGAGTCATTCCCGCCTCACTTGCACATCTACGATACAGACATTTCTCACTGAGCTAGGAGCCAAACCGTTAGTGTTGTCCCTGGTGAGACAGGGGAATTTTGCAACGGGACTCATCTGACCTGTTTTAGACATCTGCTTTACAATAAGATGAATCATGCCCTAGGAAATGTATCTGTTGAACCAGCTCAAATGCCTAATTTCCTTAAAGAAAAACAATCCCATTTCGTATGTCTTATTCTGGAAGAAGTGTTGTTCCACTCTTGCCTCTTCTTACCTGTAAAATAACACTCTTCAAATACAATGTATGTCTAAACCTTGAAAGAAAACTTAACACATAAAGTATTGCCCTCTTTTTTTGTTTTGCTTTTTTTTACCTGGACTTATATGATTATTAATTTATATCTAGAGCACATTCAGACACAAAGAATTTCTACTACAATTGTACAATTTTTAGGCAAGACTGGTTTGTTTTCCTTTGAGACTAGTTATACTATGCTATCATCAACATAGGACCATGACACAAATGAAACACTGCTAGAAATCTTCAGGAAAAATAGTCATATTAGGCAGGAAATCCACGCTAGAGCTATTACTATGTTCAGTGAGCAATCCCTAGAAAGGCTAACGGATATTAGGAGCGCTCTTTCAGATGTATCCCTCCATTGTGATGTCTCACCCTGGAAAGGCATTTGTTTCGGTAGGAGCTATGAGCCTTGGTGAGGGAGAAGGACCATGGGGGATGAATGCAGAGCGTTTGATGATGCCGAAGTGTCCACACATGCTCCAGTCCACACAGTGTCCTGTGATACGAGTCCATGTACACGCAATGACAAAAGCGTGGCAGTTATAGGCGATTGACGTCAGCAAGTCCTAGAGGTCTCTGTTTTGTAACAGGAACCTCATTAGAAACTAAAAATGTGTCCGCATACTTGATACAGCTGCAACATAGTTTAATTCCAACGAGTTTCCTCTTCATAACAGAAGTGCTATCATAGTATTGACTCCGACGGTGCAAGCCAAAACTGTACTGCTCGTATGTTAAAACTGTGCCAAAAGCAAAGACAAAAAAAAGGCACAGGGGAGGAAGAGTTTCCCAGGACTTAGCAGGTTCTTTTATCAGTGCATTATTTGTGAATAAGAAGAAAAAGGAAAAAGAAGAAAAATCTCCCTTACTGTTAGCTCTCAGAGTGTTTTGTCTTACTTCTTTTTTTACCTGTTGAATTATTTTGACTTTGACACTCCTGATCTAAAGAGACCCTTTTGGAGAACTTTTTGGATACCCTCCATGTTCTGCAACAATACTATCTTTAGGATTACAGGAGTCAATCCATTCAAGCTAAACCTTAAATGCATGTCAGTTCTGGGGCTGGATCCAGCTATTTGTCAGCAGGAGGACCTCCCAGGGAGATGTCCAGGAAGTTCTAATACACTCAGGACCTGAAGCATACAACTTCAGAGTTTGAAAACAAGCTCAGAATCCCAGATGTTTTGGGATTTCAAGGGCTTACATTTTGAACAATTCCCTAATGATAAAGCCTTTCATTTTGGACATATCAAGCCAAATACATACAACTAGCGGGCATGTCTGACATTGCAGGCTTTGGTGAGCACAAGTACTCTCAGGACCTGTACCTTTAATTACACAGCTCTGATTTGTCTCACCTGACTTAAAACATCTCAAAGCAAAGAATTTATTCTAAGCTTCTTCTCCAGATTTCTTGAAAATTCAGTGATGAAAAGTGCATACCAGAAGCTCCTTTTTGTTCTCTGTTAAGTATAGAAAGAGAATAGACGACTGACTCAGCCTAGAGGTCGGATTTTAAAACATGTCTCATTGTGCAAAGAAAAGTAAGTGATCAGAAGTCATACACAGCAGGATCATGAGAAGAGACAAGGAGAGGCAGAACACTGACTAAGAAATGGGCTACTGCCCTATAGCCAAATACAAGTTTACTTCGAGAAGAATTTTGTTCTCTGTTGCAGCTGAATTAAAATTTTACTCCTGTATATTACTAGCCAAAAGCTGTCTTCATCACAGAAAATAGCAACACTTCACGCAAAAATCTAACTTTGATATATCACTGTGATTGAACTTACAGGCTTTTCCTCTGTCATACCATGTGAGCAATTGTTTAAAGGCAAGAAATTATGAGAGTAGAGACTTAAGAGTACTATACGTTTTTGAAGAGAGTGAACGTGCTCCAGCAATTG
This sequence comes from Rhagologus leucostigma, assembly GCA_013397725.1. NCBI lineage: Eukaryota > Metazoa > Chordata > Aves > Passeriformes > Rhagologus > Rhagologus leucostigma. The sequence continues at coordinate 463,085 of VZTD01005146.1, forward strand.
AAAAGTGCCTTTGAGATATTTGGACAAAGCACACAGAAAGAAAAGCCCTTAGTACTGTCCCCAGGGAAATTTACATAGGATTCAGAACAGCCTGCTGATAATTTGATGTTTCTTAAACATCTTTATTCCATCATTATCTCTTTTCAAGCAGAAAATTCCCCATGCCTCACTGCAATGTATGCAGTGAGCATTCATTGCAAATCTTTCCTTTTTACTATTAGGCTGCAGTTCCCTTACGAAACAAACCTCTGAGCAGTTTTGGGTCCTAGACAGTGGAGAAATTGGCAAAGAGGCTTTGCTTCATTTCAGATTTTTCCCATGGCTCATGGGGGAAGGCAGGACATCAGTTTTCTTGAGGCAAAGTTGAATACTCTGAAGAGAATTAATTTCCCTCGCTTAATGTCTCAATTCCTGAGCTGTGTGGGGTCAAGAGTTGCTGAGACACTTTGTGCACTCACTCCCCTCTGCAACTCAGTAGTGACCTCTCCAGCTGAAAGAAGGGTGGTGTCAGGACTACCTCCTCCAAGGCAAGTCACCAGCCTGCCTCTCCTTCGTCCCCAAAAGCAGGACTTCAGAAATGCTTCAAGTCATCCTGGGGCCTGTGGGACTTGCAATGTCCTTCTCATTTTCTTGTGTCTTGTTTTTGTCTGTACCAGCTCATTTTCTGCTGTAGCATACACTCATTACTGAACCAAAGGACTTACTGGGTTTATTGTGGTCCGGTCTTTCGGCTTTCTTTTTTTTAAATCCAGTTCATATTCAGTATCACTCCAATTACGGAAATGAATAACATTTTTAAAACAATAAGTGATGACTTCCTGTACAAACAATATCAACTTTCCTGATTTGGATTCTGTGTTTGTAAATAGCAACTATTTGTTCTCATCTGCCGCATGCTAAGACATGGGAAACAGGCACCTTGGTCATCCACATGGAGCTAATATGGGAAATGGACTGACACAACGTCCTGCCACAGGAAACAATACAAAACTAGGAGGGACCCAAATTTCACAAATGTTTATTTCCTAAACACCCACAAATTAATGCAAAGTAAAACTAAACTCAGGAAAGATAGTCTTCGCAGAGGATTTTGTTACTCCCATCTCAACCCCACTCGAGCTAGATAATTGAATTTCATGCATGTTCACAGAAACCGGGATTTATATTAAGATACAGATAGAGAAGAGATAGATATAATGAGATAGCATGGAGGAAGAAAATACTTTTTCTAACACTACACTTATCAGAAAGGGTAAGTTTTGGTACTCGGTATCCTATTTCTTTTGAACTTACTGAACAATTCTTCCTGAAACTGTAAAGTTCTGGAAGACTAATATACCTTTCTTCGTCTTAGGGCAGAGTGACACTCTCAACAGGCGTTAAACAAGCAGTTACCTTGCAGCCTCCCTCATTATCCGTAGTTTTCTCTAGCTTTCAAGTGTGATTCCTGGACAGAATTAACACTTAAATGTTAAGATATTGGTTTTCAACTAAAATGATTGTCAAATTCAGAAAACTAACATGCCAGAGAGGCCTAAGGTTGCTACAGGTTTATTCCTTAAACCCTTTACTACTTTTTTGGCAATTAAGGTTAGAGGAGTTATAAAATCTAGCCATCTCTTCAACAGTGACATTAAGATTTATGACTGAATGTCCTTGAAAAACCAACAAAATCAAGACACTTAGGCAGCCTTCTTTAACTGATTAGACGGGGTAGGAGGACAGGGGGTGGCAGGGGACTGTCTTAAAACTATTTCTGCAATGATACATTTCTCTTCCATCACCATGTGAATTCTGCAGATAACCTTGGTTCACAGTCATCTAAATGAAGGTCCCTTTCAGATGCAGGCAAGCCACATACAACTTGGGAAGCAGTGAAGTGTTAGAAAGGCTGGTTGTGCCTCTCATTTGTAAAAATTTAGGATCCAAAAAAATTAACTCTTTAAACAGGTAAGGGACCAAGAGAATGCAAAGGCATCCCTTGTATCGTAAATTCAGTTTATCAGAGAGGTTCTTCTCATGTGGTGAATGGAGATGATTGTGGGTAGCTCTCAGATAGGGATGACATCCAAGGTGGGAGGTTCAAGAAGACCCTGTGATGGGAAACTTGCAAAAGGCATCCAAGGAAATTCTGCGTTTTCCTAGGCTGCAGGCTGTTGGTCACTAAATGAATATCCTATTTTGGCTATTCTTCCATGGATGCATCTGTTGTTGGATTTACAGAGAAATAAATGAAAAGAGCTGGGTGACGAAAACACTCTGCAGCATATTTCAGATGAAGGAAAGCAGGATGAACAGCATGAAGTAGCCAGTAGTGCTCAATAAAGCAACACACAATAATGGGGGGAGATATCTTATTTTCTATCAGTGTAGTGAGAGGTCCACTTCATTCTGCTTTTTCACAGCGCCAGTCTTCATGTCACAAAATGAAAACAAAGGCTAATTCACTCTGATGTGAACTCATTAGAAGCAGCAGACCCAGAATTTGGAAAACTTCCAGTTGCACGTTCTCTGTAATATGGGCTTTCAAAATCTGTGAATCCTGAAATACTACAGTAATCTATTAATTTTACTCTGTAAAAATAAGGGAAAACTAAAGTATTAATTAAAACCCTAAGTGTCTATAATTTGTTCTTTTATTGTTGTGTCTATTGAATTCAACTCTTCTCAGAAGTGTCTGATTAATACCCTGGAAAGAAACAAGATCAGAAAGAAATTTCTTTCGTAGTCCAACTGACCTAATTCCAGCACTTCCCATACATTACACAATACTTGCTTGCTGAACACAGCTCTGTGTTTAATTTGATTCCATTTATTCTAGATTTTTTCAGTCTGTGTGACATGGACTACAGAGGACATTTTTGAATATGACTTCACATGCAAATAGTAATTTTCTGCAATATGAGGCAAGTCAGTGATCTGGATAGACAGTTTTAGCATCCTTCAGCTGCCTAGAAATCACATCAAATCCAGTCATGTAGGATATGGTTTCTGATACCTATTTCACATATTCGTTTGTAGTCCACTTCCACCTGGACTCCTGTTTACTCTAGGCAAGTGGTTGGATTGGGTCTTTTTTGCTTCATTTTTTTTCCTAACAGATAAAAGACTACCATTTGTATTTGCAAGTTCTGAGAAAGAGAATTTTATACATTAATTGGTAAATTACATTTTGCAAGGCTGAAAATGTCATTCAAAACTCAGCCACAGTTGAACTGCATTGCTTATCCACCTTGTTGTATTGAAGAGCAAGTACCAAGAAGTGTTAAAAAAAACCTTAATCTTACCGTTAATAAATACATAGACTGTAGATTCCTTCTTCTTTTTTGCTGGACTTGTTGGGTATTTGCAGCTATAGTTTCCAGTGTCACTTGCTTGAGTTCTGCTCAAGGTCAGACTGCTGCAGGACTGCTTCCCATTCCTTCCACAGGCATATTTAATTACCTTCAGCCTTTTGCTATCCTTGCTAAGAGTTTCAGGCAAAGACCATGAATGAACCATTTCCCCCCTGCAAATACAGATAAGGAAGCAGAAACAATTATGTTGAGCTGCAATTATATAGCTCCAGTTCCCAAGCTTTCTTTTTTATTATATCAGGCTATTTATGGGGTTCTCTTTTATCTTGTTTTCCAAAAACAACAACAGAAACAACAAAGAACTATTAAACAATTGCCATTGAAGTTCACTCCCCACCTTTCCCCAAAACACAAGGTTTAATTTTTTTTCAAATTTCATTTACCAAAAAAAAAGAAAGTGTCAGGTATATGAGCTCCCTGCAAAATTATCAGAATCCAACTCAGCTGGTTACCTGCAGGTGAGATTTAAAGTCTGGCCGGCTTGAACAACGTGCTGTACGCCATTTATACTCAGCTCAGGAATTTTTAGTTTTGATCCTGAACAAGATCCTAGAAAAACAAAGAAAAAACCAAGACATTAACAAAGACAAATAATTCTGCTTCCAGTCCACTCACATTTATGCTGCTATACTGGAAAGGAAAAGAAAACTGCGCTCCTCTCACACCACACACACTCTCTTCCTTTGAGCAAAGTCCTGTTGCCCTGACTCAGGACTCAAATAACCCTCCAGCAGCACTGCTTTGGAAAGAAAATAGAATCGAAAGCTATCTGTCAATGACTTTGCTCTCAAATTTTTCACTGAACATAGCATGAAGAAACTTCAGGACCTCATGGCTATGCATCTAACCAAGGAAGTGTGCCCCCGGGCACCACTGGCTGCATTTCCTCAGGAAACACCGCCATGGCAGCCACTTCAATGGGAAGGGTAAAAGTCAGCCACTTCCATGGCAAGAGCCACGGGCTGACTTCTAAGATACTGAAATCCCACTCAAACAACTCGCTGCAAAACTGGAACTGATGTGAAAGGAGTGAAAGGGGATTAAGGATCTTCTATTCCTGACTGAAGGTCACAGCACTGTTACCTATGGTCCCTTGCCAGTTGCGGGCTTCCTGTCACTGAAGCAGTGTCAAAAGGTAGAGCTTTACAGCAAATTTTGAGAACAAGATCAAGACACCTTCCAGACCAGATTTGCTGCCTATTTGAGAAAGCAAGCATGTTGTCATGGCCAGATCATTCTGGCATTGGTGAAACCCTTGGTGTTAGTACAACATAAGGTGGCTTAGGACACTTGAAAACATCCAGGTGGGCTTCACAAAGGCCACCTGGAGGCACTTTTAGGAAGACGGTGAAAAAGCCCCATGGTCAGAAAACCAGAAGAACACAAGATCTTCCCTCTCATCAGGTCAGAAGGTGCTGACTGGAAAGACATCATGTTTTATCTTTGCCCCATAATAGGCTATGGCCACAAAAGCTTTCATGGCAAGCTGACAGAAGGGCATGCCTTAGAGAAGAAACAGTGCTTGATGCATCCCATTGCCCTTGCACTGACAGCAAAATGTTCCAGAAGCGGGGACCATAACATTCCGGAACAGTTAAAAGTTGAAAACCAGTTTTAGTCTAATCGGGACTCAAGTGTAATTTGTAAAGATTTCAGTGTTGAGAGAGAGCAACAGCAACTACCCCAAACCACTTTACTCCAAGAGAAAGTATTACTTTGCCAACATATGGGAGAAGCAGCATCTCATAGTCAAGGGTAATGCACATCTTTCTGCTAGAACTCAGTCAAGTACAGTTTGAGCTCAGGTATTTTAAGTTCTTCCAAGAGGTGCCTGCCACAGCCAAGTATGAAGAGCTGTATGCAGCAAACATAGTAGAAATACATGAACCTTACTTGGCAGCTACGTATCACCCATCAGAAACACCTCCTTCTTTTGTTGACTAGAGAAGGAACTTTTGGACACCAGTTCTTGCTGAGACTGTTGACTAAAATTTGGATGTATAAACACTTTAAAGGCAATGGCTGCTCCAAATTCAGGAGCTTTCTTCTTAGCCCTGTACACCTTATTTAAGCTGTGGCTCCAGTAGTTTTCCCATATATTCTATCATCTGTGCCTATTCAAAACAAGATTTAAAGAGTACACTTGAAGTAAGGTGTAAACTAAATTATAGCTCCCTTGCACAAGCTGCAAGCAAGCACATAACAAATTTTCAGAATAAAGACGTCTTCTGGACTGCACCACAAATAACAGCATAGATTTGACTGGTGAGACAGTACACACACGCAGACTTCCACTGAGATTTGCCTAGCCAATCACACTTCTAACTAGAAATTAATATATTCTGCCAGCTGTTAAGAGGAGAGAAAACTAATGCAGCAGATCGTTGAAGAAGCAATTTGTTATGTGATATGCATTGTAAACATACATTTTTCTCACCTGCCTTTTAGGGATCTCAACACTGAAGTGCTGGTTCCCCCGAAGTGCACACTATGCTTTTACAGAATACTCTCCCATAGATGCTTACAGTCTATGAGTCTTCTCATTCACTATTCTGAAACAATGCCTCTGAGGCTAATCACTGAGAAATTGAGATAAGATGTTACAACAGCCTAGGCAGCTTCTTGGAGAGCAACCCAAGCACTCTGGTTGAGAGGGTTTGTCAACATCCTCCAGCTAAACAATCTGATGGTTTTGTGAAACTCCCACATTCCCTCATTTCATTTGCATTCCTCTTGTCATCCCAGAATTGAAGGGTCAGATGCTCTCCCAAGAAGGCAGCATTTATATCCAGCTTTATGAATCTTGGTTTTTACTTCAGGGGTACACTTGGCCTCAAGCTTCCCTGAACTGCTCCTTATTTGAGGCTCTGGAAAAGCTGAAAGCATGCAACAGTATTTACAAGCAGTTCAATATGTATTAAAAAAACATCAGTGATGGTCTGCCAGAGGAAGCCATCAGGATCAAAGCCCAGCTGCTAGAGCTGCAACACTCAACCTAGTTGCTAGAGAGCAACATGTAGGTTGCTTCCTGTGTAAAACTGGTGGGAAAGTGGAAAAATCCATGTGGGTGACAAGTGTTGACAGCAACTCAGGAAAGCGAGTGTGCGGTGCCTGGTCATGCCTGCGGTGCTGAGAGCTCGGCTTTGCTCAGCACTGGCACCGGCACCACGCCCAGGAGCAAAGCCAGTCATGCAGCACCGTGGTGCCCATGTCTGACCCGTGCTGAGACCAGGAGACCAGCCCCGGGAATGTGGGCTGCTGTTGCTTTCAAAGTCTGCCAAAGGTGACGAGCAAGAAACCACCATAAATGTTACAAGATTTTTCTCTTCATAACTTTACGGTGATATAAACAAAGACGTGAAAACCTTAAGATCTATCTTAAATTAAGCATACAAAACAAGGCAGCCTGGAAGCCTGTATGTCAGATCTGCCTCAGAGTTATTAAAATAAAAAAAAAACATAACAAAACCACCTACCTTTTCACCCCATCTTGTAGGCAAAAAAGAAACCCAAATATACTGGATACATACTCAAGCTTCTGCCCTTTTACACATTTTGCATATATCTAAAAGACAGCACAGTATTTATAAATACTGTGTGTGGGATCTTAAGGAGTGCTTAGTGTTTGTCTAACTCTGCTCCCATTGACACAAGCCAGCATTTCATCATTGATTTCAAGTTCATTTTAGACACTTAACTCCAGTAGTTAATCGTATTAACATTTAAGACTTAATGTCAGTGTATTTGGCAAGAGATACAAGCCTGGTTATGTATTCATTTATTTAGTTTTTCACTGACAAAAAGCTGAAGTCCTATTTCAAGCCAATATTGTTGCTTTTACAAGTATGGGAGACAATGCTTTTACCAGCAAGATGCTATGTCTTGAAGAAAAATAGCTTTATTTGACATCCTGTCTATTCATGGGTCATTAGCTTCCTTACATTTTTAAATGCTTCAAAACTGATGCAGAGTACAAATGCAATAGAGTTTGACGTGTTTGCCAGGAAAGAAAAAGGAAGGAGAATAGCAGGGAAATTCCTACTGTCAATATTTAGAAGCAGATTATGCCTTCTATGTACCTTCTGTGGGCATTTTACTTGACACTGTCTTTTCTGAAGGGTCATGGCTCAACAGGACACGCTCACTTATCATTGTGCCTGTCACTAAGCGACCGTCAGCAGCCTACCCTCACACTGACCTACATTGAGGGGTGCAACTTCTTTTCATGTGACAACAAGAGAACTAATTAATCCTGATAACTGAGGAATCTCCTCCCATGGGGAAAGGGGTGATTTTTTTTGATGTATTTTATTTGTTATGGAAGGCTTATTAGATACATGCGAAAGTCAGTCGACGGGGTTGCTTAATTAATGAGAAAATGTTAATTTAGATTGCAAAAGTTAGCCGTTCTAAGTAAAGTAAGGGAAGGACAAATATTTCTTTTAATGAAAGCAGAGAGCAATCCGTAACTTGCAAGGGGAAAAAAAGCTTTCTTTAATTATCTTCTGCTCTGCAAAAAAAAAATTATCCTCCTCTGAATTAAGTAAATAAAAATTTGAATTATCTGATAACCAAAAAACCCACTGATCACAAGTGATGAAAAAAAGATAAAATAAATTTACATGCAATGTGGTGTGTGTCCAGCACTACAGACAAATGAGTAACCATACACGCATGATGAACCTTCCACTGATTTCTGCTAAATTTTGATTTCTCTTAAAAAGGATAGATTTTCTAAACCCAAAATTGGGACCATGATCTGGGTTATTATTCCCATTCGGATTTTCCCAGTTTCTACTTTTAAATTTCTTTTCATACACTGAGAATTTCTGCTACCTTTGACTAAAGAAGGGAAATCCAACAGCTAGCTTTTAGACTTAGTTAAAAATATTTCCAATATTAGAAGTTATTATAGATTTCCCTGAAGTTAATAGGCTTGACTTTCTAACATCCTTCCAATAATTTGAGGCCGTAACTTTTTTCCAGCCACTCCAGTTATCCTCGACATGTTGAGTAATCTTTTTTTCACCTGCACAATGAGAGATTAAGGAGAATGATCAGTTTATCTTTGCAACTTCAGTGTGTACAAAGAATCTGACCTTCTGGGTTTAAAGTGCCATCTGTGGGCAATAAAGTTATCCATCACGAAGTAATTGTTTCAGTCACTGTTGGATTCGCACGTGTTTTACCCCTTGTGAAACATAACTGAGCCTTTGAGGCTTTTGCCATCAAATATCATTTCCTCCTGATTCAAACATTCAGCAAAAACTTATTTTGCAGAGGACACTCCCGCACTGGAAGGAGAGTGCACGTGATTTCTTGAAAGAGTCTTCACCTCTCTGTGCTGCTTAAAACATCGGTCATTCAGTTCAAATGCAGCCCAGGACTTTACTCTTGCATGTGAGCACTTCCTTATGGGTCATTCCACTGAAGGAGATGGGAATACCCATACGTGTACAATTAATAAGCAATTGCAGAATCCAAACGAAACGTAAAGGAACATGGCAGTACCCAGCGGGTCGACCTTCAGTGCATCTCCAGTGAAAATGAGCTGACTCTGATCTGCAGCGAAACCTTAACCAGAACATGGCCACTAGCTAACCTCAAGTGGAGTATATGGCTTTACTCCACTGTGTAAGGAAACCTGGGATATGAGTAGTTTTCTTTGTTTCAGAGCTATTCTTGAGAAGCTATTTTATCACCATCTCTTTTAAAGGTTCTCCAAGCCATTCTGTAAGTAAATATAACTATTTTTTTGGTCAAACAGTTGTACCTATCCATAATAATTGCAATTACATCATTACACCAATTCACTCTATTAAAGAAAAAAAAAAATATAGAGAGAAAAACTAATGGTCAACTCTTAAGAGCCACTTAAAGTTTTGATTTAACTCTGACCATATGAAGAAGTCTTGACCAAGAGGTCCTTCTACTTTAAGCAACACTGAGATTCTCATCAGCATTAATACTTGAATTTATAAAGACAGGAGAATTCTTAGGGAGAGTTGTCTTAAAATTTGTGTGGTGAATGGAAAAGAAAATTTTGCTTTCCTGTTCAGAGTGTGACTGTCTGGCCTGGTCCTGCTGCAGGACTAGAGGCAGAAGGGAGGACCCTGGATAATGAAGCTTTCTACTTCTGTGAGTGCTGGTGGCTGGGAAGAACTGCTACTGGAAGGAGACAGTCTTCTATCCCCATGGCATCAATAGCCCCCATCTCATCTGTCACGTGGGTTTCTGATGCTCAAGTACAGGCAAAGAAGGCAGCACAGCCCAGTTCCTGTTCCCAGGGGTAAAAGCACCCTCTCCATTGCTTGCACTTAGAAACAGTCCCCAGGAAAGACCCACAATGCCGAACCATGATCCACCATGAGACTCAAAGTGGTATCTCCAGGTCTTTCAAATGCCATCCAAGTCCCCATTCTAAAGGAAACCTGACAGTCATCTGATTTCACAGTACTTCTCTGAAGTAAATCCAAACTTCACACCTGAAGCCTGCAGAAGAGAAACTAGAGCAGCTTAACTGTGAGAGCAAGGAGGCACGTCTCTGTCCCAAGCTGACACTGACAGTGGTCCAGATGAGCAAACTCATGACCTGAAGCAGCAAAATGTAAAGTATTTCTACCGAAGCAGAACTTTGCAGGTCAGTTAAGAGCCATGGGGATTTACAAGTGTTAACAGATACAGGTCCCTGGACTCAGAGGTAGTTTTGTACTGGTTTCCTGTTGGTTCCTGTGCAAAGAGAGGTACCACGTGTGTTGATACATAGCTGGCATAGACAAAAACACCCTCAGGGTAGAAGCAGCAGCTCAAGCTGTATCACTCCTTAACAGAGCCATCACTTGCACCTATCTCTGTGGTGACTGAAATGTCTTCTCTTTTGCATTCAAGACCAAGAAAACTATTGAATGCCATCTACTTACAAACTACACATAGATGCACAAAAATTATCAATTCATTGGTTCATCCTTTTCAGGTCCAAAAGGGACATTCCATTTATCCAGTCTGATGTTCTGCAGCACATGCCAAGTGATTTCTGGATCAAATGCTTAAGTTTGATCAATCTTATTTATAATTAAGAATTTAAAGTACCATTAGGACATAAGAGCCAGCCAAAAAATTTGATAGGTTAATGGACGGCAAAGCAGGGCTGCTCTATGATACACATCATAGTAGAGTCTGAATAGCATAAGATTTGTAACAGTAGATTAAATGAGTTCTGAGCAGACTAAAAGCCTTGGCCATGACTCCATGCTGTGGAAGTAAAAATCAGTCAGCAGGGAAAATGGATGTGCAACTGCCCAAAACAGGCCTTCATAGGCATAGAAAGGTATTTGAAAAAGTGTGTCCCTTCCTTTTTAGTTCTAGATCTCAGAGCAAGTTATAATTTATTTACTCTCTGTATGCCTTTGCTGTTCCTAGATTAGTGTACACACTGATATAAGATTAAATGTTATAGAGGTAAAGCAAAACACCCAGTTGCCAAAAATAGTGCAGTAGTTCTGATAACACTTCATTAACAGTTTTGAGCAGTACACACTGTCATGCCAGTGTGGCCAATAGCTGCAAATGTAAACAAATATGTATTTCCCCAATAATTGCCAAACATTTTGCCAGTATTTGCCCTAGCTAAGTCAAGTTGGTTTTATAGAAGCTTGTGGTAAAGCCATTCTATTAAAGAGCAAGGAGGGGTTCTTCATTTAAAAATTCAGATGTAGAAATTAAACAAACTGAAATCTCAGCTGGTTATTTGACATAAATCTCATTCCAGTTACTGCCAATTGAAATTAACTTTTCCCATCATACCCGGGCAACCAAGGCCGTGCAGTTCAGTGTTCTGTGCCCCACAAGACCCTCTTGAAGGCGCTTGCTTCATCAGTTCATCAGAAGACTCTGTCTTGTTTGCCCTAAACTCACCAGGTGACTTCCATGCATGAGCATAGGCACTTTATATAATGCCAATGAAGAATAAATTTCAATATTTAACAGCCAGAGAACCTGAGAGAAAAATAATCTTGGTTTCCTGTTGTATCCATCAAGTTTTAATATCTCTAGAAGTATAGGATCTGAAATGAGCATCTAGCCTGATGAAGGTACTCGTTTCTTCAGTTATATAAGGAGGACATATTTAGAGAGAAGAAATAGAACCAGCCTTAACCCCAAACTTTTTATTTCCCATTGAGCATATGGAATTGGAAATGGATATCCAAATGTACAGTCTGACATCTCCATTATGAACCAGGGATCATCACCCTGGTAAACCACACCCAGGAGGCAAAACACACACATATTTGTGATGTGCGTTGAGAAGAGAAATACCACAGTTGTGTCTACCTTAGTCTGGTCTTCACTCCAACAGAGTAAACGCCCAGCTTAAAAACAAAACAACGAAACAGGTCATCTGAGGCTGGTAAGAGCAGAGCTAGGCTATAGCAACACTTTCACAGCCACATTCAGCACAAATCCATGTGGCTCTCACATCCCTTCTTAATATGCCTGTCTTGGTCCCTGCATGGAGACCCTCCTCAGGCCATTCAGATGAGAACTGGTTGTGGTTCCAGCCCAGCCAAAAGAGATGCCGAGTGATCAGCCAGCGGCACTCACCCGGGAGTGTCGTTTCGTGCCTCCACACACCATTCAGCCTGTGCTGCTTACACAGTGTAGAGAGCCCCGTTCAGACTACGCCTGAGAGTCATCAGATCTACTGACTGACGTGTGTCAGCAACCACTGTGCTTCTGCTCTAATTCCACCGTGACAGAACCTAGCACATAATCATCAGTTCAATATTCTTCAGAAAAGTTTATCCCGTTAATTACTGAGTAGAAAAGTACTGATATGGTATAAAGAGAAAGCAAGTACACTAAAATTGACATGAAAATAATTTAGAATTCCTAAGAATTTAGAGTAAAGGTGTACATTTTCTTGGCGAAACTAAATTTCTTTACCAGTTTGATACTTAAAATTTGTAACAGATTACCTGACAGGACAAATAAAGCAATATAATAGGACTGAATTGAAAGACTTTCATAAAGACAAACTGCCTACCTGCCAGTGATCTACCTGCTCAGCCAGCAACACAGGCCTGTCAAAGTCATCTGAGGCTGTAGTAATCACTAAGCTGTAAGCATAGAAACAAATCAGCAACTATGTAAAAGAAAATATAAAGCAAAGTTGAAGGAGTTCCATTGTGCTGAAGGCTGCTGGTTATTATTTCCAAAGCTCCATCATTACAGCTGAACTGCCCTGTAGTGCTCCAAGAAAAAAAGAAAAGTCAGGAACTGACTTTCCATCCACCCCACTTGAATCTCTAAAACAGAGCTATAAGTAAAGCCTCTGGGTTCAAAACAAGACCCAAGTAAATAACAAAGCACAACAAATTAAAATAGAGAGGTGAGGAAAACGGGAACAGTCTGCACAGAGGAGTCCCTTACAATGGCTTAGGAGCAAAACCCCCTTTGCTGTTGAATGACATCTAAAGCACCAAGTCTAAGGTAGATGCACACGCAGGAATCTTCTGGCAAGATTGCCTATAGCTCAATTACATTGGGAAATGATAATCAATAATACTTACAAAATAGGTTAGGATGATTGTCAATTGCAGCACTGCATGGGACAAAGAAAGGACAAACACTTTCAGTGCAACAGAACAAGAAAATTCTCTGTTTAATTCTCACATTAAATTATACAATTTAATGTGATTTAATTCCACTGTGTAATATCCACTTGCATAAACATAGACAACAACTAAATTTTAGTTTCCTTGACCCTCAATCCCATGGTTTCTTATGAAACAATATTGGATTTTAGATCGTACTACAAAACAAAAATTCCTCTCTTGAGAACTTTATCAGATAACTGCTTCCTGCAGTGAACCTTCCCTGAAGATCAGGTGTTGGACACCACTAAAGACACAACATGAAGCTAAATAGAGCCCTTGTCTGATCCAGGATGGCAACTCTCATGCTTCTGTTAACATTAGTCTATGGTGATCCTGATGAGAGGTTTTTCCACAGAGGAATGACAATGGGAACAAAAGGGGTGAATTCCTTCACTCTGTGTCAAGGAAGAATCCCACAGGAAGGACGCTTAAGTGAGCTATGTGAAATTGTGAAATTCCTCTCATAAAGTGCCCTCACACTCATCCCTTGTTGCTCCCCACGCACTAAGCAGGGGGTCTGTTCCCAGAGCACAGGCTTCCTGAGAGAACATCTAGGAGCAGAGACATCTGCTCACGGGTCCCCAGCTCTCAAGGATCACTGTGCCCTGCCTGCTTCACCCACTTCCAGGCATGGAGTGGAAATAATGTCATGACATCGCCACAGCATCTTCAATTCACTAAAATCCTAGAAGCAGCTGCCTTCTAGCCCCTTGCCCATCCTTCAGCTGCTCCAACAGCAAAGAGAACCTAGTTTCAAGGCCATAGCTCCAAAAGAAGGAGTACAACTTAAAAAAATTGTATTGCACAAGTGCTTAGTGCCACACATCAGTGACTGCTGGAAAAGCAGCCCCACCACCCAGAAAAGTCACGCCAAGAGAAATCAGTGTTAACAGCATCACACTGGATTATGCTCTAAGTATGTTACAGGGGTGACTTAACATGGTGGATATGGATTTTGGTAATGAAAAATCAACTGTGAATTGAGGGGAAAACAACAGAGAGAGTAAAATCAGGTCACCATAAACACAAACCTTTTTCTTCTGCATTAACACAAGACAAACCAGTCTCAGAAAGATGATTAATGAATCAACTAACAATTGCACAAGCATCTATAATCGTCTTGAATACACTGATGCACCACAAGCTAAATCGTCCTCCTCTTCTTCTCTAGTCTGGCACATATCCACTCACTGTGCCACACAAAAAACATCCCAAATGCAAACATGACTTAATACAGAAGAAACAGTCATCTACATTCCCTGTCCAAGTTTCTCCATACATCTCAATGGCTCAAGACTTAAGTTTCAGACAAAAGTACCTCTGAAATCTATAGTTTCAAATTTCTTTGCCCACACTGTTGATTTCTCAATCTGTTAGGACTTTACTCAGTTCCATTATCAGTTCATTCTCCTGGTCACAAAGACATGATACTACGCCATGCTTGGCTTTGGAGAGAGCACTAATGACTCTGACTAATGACTCTAAGTGGCATTTTGACTTTTCCAACTCCTGCTTGCAGCATAGTTTTTTCTTTTAAGCATCAGGATTTATGCAGTACTGATCTTCAGCTGTAGGGGAATGAAACTGAACGTCTGCATCTCAGTAAGAGAAAACTGTGTGGGCACCTTCCTAACAATCACTGGACCAGTTTTAGGATAAGCAGTTCCCTGTGATGCATCAAGAAGTCAGACCATTCCCAGCTGAGGATGCTTGAGAAAGGTTGCTTCCCAGTTGCAGGAATATGTGCAGTAAGGATGCATCACAAGGGCAAAGAGAGAAGAGCCTGGTTCTGTCTGTGGGTAGAATTCACGCTCAAATATATACAGAAATGTTTCTCTACGTTCTCACAAATATTGATAGAGAGGGAAAAAGAGACTGCTGGGGGCAGGGATGAGATCTAAAGACAAAGCATGTTGTTGGAGGGAGCACTTTGCTTCTTGAAGGTCTTACACCAATAGGAGAGACTTGTCTCCAAGAGCAGAGGTGACTGTGATTGGGCGTTTCATGCAAAACCTATTCTTGCAGCAGTCTCGCTTTCCATTCCCTCTGGGGCAGCAGCAGGAAGTCGCAAACCCTGACTCTGGGGGATTCAAAGAACCAATTTTACTGCTGAAGTCCCATCACAGCCCCTCTGGACACAGACTTCTGAAACACTGAACCTTAACCTTCATCTGCCGAGCTTCTTCCTTTCCCAATCTCAGTCGGACATGAAAACTAGCAAGCTGATAAACAGTGTGCTGGAAGTTTCCAAACCACATTAAAGTGCAAGGACTTATCAACTGTCCTGCAAATCTGGACAATTTCCTTTTGTCCTATACACCCACACAGTATGAAGGGCTACTGGTTTCAGTCTTTGAAGCATCTGACAGAAAACAGCAGCTTGTTTGTTATTGTTCGGATGTGAAAAAAAACCCCAATACTACAAAAAACCTCTCAAATCTCCCCAGTGGCAAATTTTTAGGGTTCTGAATATATTGGGTGCTTCTGGATATGAAGATCTTTACTACGGCACAGGTCACACACTGATTTTGTCCAGCACAAACTGTAAATCTAGAAGATGCTAGCCCAACCCAAAGGAGTTGCTCCAGCTTTACACCAGCTGTAAGAAAATGAAATCTGGCTTTGTGTGGAGCATATGAGTAAAACACCTGTCTGGTAAAACATCAGTAAACTGCGTAAGTGATATTCTTTAGCAATGTCAGAAAGTTTGGTGCTTTAACCCCATACACACATTTTTTTAACATCTCTGTTATATAGCAGTGTCTAACTCTTCTGCTTTATGTGAATACAGTTTGGAATTTTTTAGGAAGTCGCATTTCTATAAAGGTCCAGAAGAAGTGGGAAAGCCAGTTTTTCTGAACTTTTTTAACAACTGCAGCCCTACTTCCAAATTGGACTATTCTGTCTGTGTAGTTGTTTCAGCAAGTACTCAAATCAAATTGAAACCTTAACATATGAACTTCCATCTGAACAGCATTTTCAGAGAAGTCAGGCTGGTTATTGCAAGAAATTAACTTCAGCACTGATTAGATTTCTTCCTTCATTTTTTCCAGCTGACTATGAAATTGAAAAGTCCACTGGGGATTTTGATGTTTTAGTTCCAACTGAAATAACTGAGATCATATAGTGCTGTTCACAGATAAGACAGTAATAGAATCTATTTACCTTCTAGCTGCTAATTGGGAAGTACTGCTTCTGTATGGGAAGCCAGAAATACAGCTGGAAATACAGCTAAACCATCAGTTTACATTTCTGAAAACATGGCGCATAAGCCTTGATCCACACTGGAGAGTCTGATGTTTTCAGGATTTAAACACACTCCGTCACAATCCCAAATGTTAGTGATTAAAATTATAGTAATACAAAGTTGAGGACTGGGAGATTGAACTTAATACAGCAACCACATTTTCATGTTGACCATTATGTGTACAGCCATTAGCAAGCGTATGCAATACAATTTGTGGAACAAATATATATAAGATATAAAGAAAATGTATGTGAGTACTGTGCAAAACCCAGGAAAAAAGTATTGTTCTTTCTCAAGTTAACCAAAACATGCATGTGCACAAGAGACCTGAAGTGCCCAACACTCACGTGTCAAATGAATTTAATTCCCTTAATCTCATTTTTCAAATGGGTACTCTCAAAGCTTGTAGGCTGCATGTTGCTTTGGGGAAATTTAAATTATTAAGTAGACATATATGAGCTGAAAGACCTCCTTCTGTCACCTCCTTGTGGAGGTCTTTTTAGGTTCTTTCTGAACCACTGACTGTTTCCGAGCATCTCCTCTAGAACCTGTCTGTAAATGGAAGTGCAGCAGACACCTGCAGAGACTGAATTACAAGAGGGAACCAGTGATGAATTGAATTCCATCAAGAGCACTGGAAACAGGAAGTGCTGGGCAGCCTGAGTAAGAGTTGTAGGTAAATAAGCAGTGAAGGAGGGTGAAATGGGAGGAAAAGCACAGAGCGATGTATGGTACGAAACATCCTACCACTTCAACAATAACTTTGAAACTCTCCATGCAAATGCAACTATGGAGAGTTTTGCCAGTGGCCCAGAAGAAGCATGATCAACCTATTTGAGATATCCGAACAAAGCTGAGCAAGAATGCTTTTTTAGAAAACAAACAGAAAAGCAACAAAACCAATGAGTCTGAAAAAATTTAAATTCTGATTTGAGCACAATCTCTTGTACATGGGTGGGATATGAATTTCCAGGAAAACGGTTGTAAGGGCACTCAGCCAAACTACAGAGAAGCAACTTTCCAACGCCTACAGCACCTGAGCTGACCATCAGCATGGGATGTTTGTCCCCAGCATCCAGAGCCCCAGGCTGTCCCCTAAGCAAGCCAAGCTTTTCCCACTGGGATTGGTTTAGGGTGTACATGAACAGGAAGGTGAAACAGGGTCTTTCTCACAGCCCCTGGCTCACAGAGTCCACCCTCTCCCTGGGCAGTGGGTTTGCCATGATCTGCACAATGGAAAACCTTTCCGACAGGAAAGAGGAAGCCAGTCCCCTAGCGTAGCTGGTCACTGCAGGAGCCCATGTGGGAGCAGGACGCCGAAGTTCAAACTCAAGCTGTGAAGGAAGCCTGGCAAGGATCTGAACCCACATTTCCTGTATCCATGGTGAGTGTCCCATGCCTGTGCCTATTTCATCCTGGGCATAAGAACCTCCTAGGCGGAGACAAATAATGTGGGGAAATTAGCACTTTCCTGGGGAAAAGAAAGAGAAAAAAAAAAGTAGAAGAATACCTATGTATCTGTATCAAAGCTGATGAATCAGCACTTCCCGAGCAGGAAAACGTCTCGTCGGAGCGGCCCCGCCAGCTCTCCTCCCGGGCAGCCTCAGGCAGCGGGACCACTCCCGTGGGCTCAGCGGCGCGGAGCAGACCGAGCCCCCGGCCACTCGCGAGGGGCAGCGTGGCCGGGCGGGCGCGCTGCTAACCGCAGGAACGCTGGCCTCGACAGCCGTCCAGCGAGGAGCACGGCTTTTCGTTTCCCCGCCTGGGGTTTGTTCCCGCTCCTCGCCGGCTGCCAGCCCCTTTCTGCCGAGCGCTGTTTCCGCGGGAGCGTCCCGCGGCCGTGCGCGCTGCCCCGGGCGGGACACGGGGAGCCCGTGCGCGGACAGGCTGCGAGGCCGCCGATCCGCCCCTCTCCGCGGGGCATCCCCGCAAGTCAGCGGCCCCGCGGAGCGACGACCCCACGCGGGACCGGCCTTTGCCGGCCACCACGCACCCCTGTTCCCAGCTGACCAGCCACGCAACGCTAGGACGCACTGCCCACCACGGCGATCCAGTCCACGGGGACTGGCTCTTGGCTCAGAGTAAAATAAAAGTCATTTAAGAACATCAAATCTACAAGGATCCGTGCCGGTACACGCAGCATTGCGGGATGCAGGCACCGGAGAGCAGCTCCATCCCGCTCTCCAGTAAGACCCCGCGGCCACCGCCACGGGCAGCGCCACCGGTGCTCTGCCGACCTGCTCGAGCGGGAGTCAGCGGGACCTGGATTTTTGCGAAGAAAAGGTACACCTTTGCCGCTTCACGGGCGGAGCTAGGACGCTTGAAAACGAGGTACGGAGGAAAGAAGCCTGCCCTGCAGCCAAGACATGCTCTCTTTCCGTGATGCACCGGTTAGGACAACTCCCGATGATGTACGGCGGTCCCCTGGGCCCAGGAGAGGCTCGCCTCCACGCCACCACTGCCTTGCCTGGAGGAGGAGAGGCACCGCGGCTCCACACCGCCGGACCCTCCGGGGAGCTGCTCCCGGGGCACGCCGACGGGGATCCGGAGGATAACGACCGCTCGGGGATGCGGCGTTTCGCCGCTCCCTGGAAAGCAGAAATCACTTCCCTGGTCCTGTCCAGAAGAGAGGGGCGAAGGGGAGGCAGGTGCCCGCCGGCTCCAGCCGACAAGCGGGGTGCGGCGGGACCGGTCAGGGGAGCGGGAGACGCAGCCGACGAAGCACATCATTGGGGCCCGTCGCCGAGAGCTCGGCGCAGAACGGGGTCTGACTGGAGCAGCGCTTCCCGGCGGTCCCTTACCTGCGAGCAGGAGGGCGGCTCCCAGCAGCACGGTCCCTGAGAACAGCTGGCGGGACATGGTCCTGCCCGCGGGAACGCAGGGCTTTTTCCCTGCCGAAGGCGGCGAGGCGGGGGCAGAGGCCCCGGCTGGGCTCCGACGGGCTCCTCTCGGTCTCGGGCTCTTCCCGCGGTGGCGGAGATAACGGCACAGTGCGGCACGGAATCCG